>PVJI01000619.1:0-81672 GCA_004026765.1 Micronycteris hirsuta
TATCCTTATCGTATTCTTCATCTGTTCAACTATTTGCGTCCACCTATTTTCCAGTTTTGTTAACAATTTGATTACAAGCATTTTAAATTGTGCATCTGATAGGTTGACTATGTTGTCATCCATTAGTTGTAATTTGTTGTGGTCCTTCTTTTTGGCCATTTTCCTTCTTTTTATCTCGGTGCACTTGTCAGCTGGCAGACGCCTGCGACCTGGGTCTCTTTTTGGATGATGTTGCCTCTGGGGGCGGGGTCTGGGAGGAAGCAATGGCAGCCTCCGATCACCGCCGGCTTCCGTCACTCCTCCGCTCCCCAGCTCCCCACCGCCTCCTCTGCCAGACTCGGTTCTGCTGGCTCAGCCCTGGCCTCTCTCCGGCAGCGTCGCTGGCTTGCGGGATTCACCCGTTGTTTGGAGCCACGCCCCGTTCAGGCACTGGCCGCCTGAGTAGCAGCGTAAGTAAGTCGAGGCATGAGTGAGACCCTCCGTGCACGCTGCTTCCTCCGCCCGTTTCTGCCACGCTCACCGGCCTGGATGTTCGTCTTCTCCTACCTCCTGGGTGTCGGACTTCCCTTCAGTTCGATTCTGTCCGTTCTGGTTGTTTAAATTTTTGCTACTGCATTAATTGTATGGACATTCTGGATGTGCGGGCAGCGAGTGCGACCACCTACGCTGCCATCTTGGCGGAAGTCCCGGATTTTCTATTTTATGATAAAAAATTACCATCCTATTTTTAATTGAAAATTAGTCTACCTTCCAACTAATTATTTAATATAAATCTAAATATGGATCAGATATAGAAGTTGGCATTTTCTAACAAATACTGCCTTATATGTAAGTACTGCACTACATTTATTCTTACAGTCGTTTATCCACTGAGTCCAATAGTTGTCCAATAGTCGAGTTCTTCGCTTTTTCAGCTCTGAGAGGTATTCTGAACCAAAACATTGATAAGAAATTCTCATCCCAGCCCTCTGAAGGTGGTGAGAAAGTAGATATGTAAATAAAATGTGAGTTAATATACAGAGATACATGTAGAAAGAACAAAATTATAAATAAAAGAACTTATATAAGAATGTTATAGTTCTAATACATAAGTATTATTAGTAGTAATTAATATACAAGTATATATTACTTAATATATGAATAGTAGAAGATATGTTTGATTGGAAGTAGAATAGAAATTACAAAGGTAAAAGGAGAATGTTACAACAAAACAGTGAGTTATAATTTTCTTTTTACTGAAGAGATTGCAAAATGAATCTAGTCTAAGGCTCTAGATTCAAAAGAATACCTTCATAGTACTGGGGTATATTTCAGGAAGTTTATGGAATTGTAACTGGTGAACATTTATCACTTAAAATATAGACATTGTTTATTAAATAAAGAAAGCAAATGCCTTATGCACTCAGAGAATAAGTTAGATCTTGCAGCTTAAAATAAGTATCTACAGGAAGCCTCTGAGGCTGAGCACTAATGATCAAAATTTCTCTTTATCAGTGGCCCCACATAACAGTCTATAAGCTGAAAGAAAAACATGCACTAAGTTTGACACTTGACATTCTGATTCACAGAATAGAAAGGCCACCTTCAGCTGTCTGACGTGAGGATGTGTTGTTAATCTGGGAAAAACCTTGATAATTGGTGAAAAGAAATAGGTAATAAGAAGCTGTTTGTCACAACTGATGAAAAGCAAATACTCTGTTCTTCTGAGACAAGGTGTAATTCCATCCTCTGTTTCTGATGGTGCTTACCCCCAAAACCAAAGCCACAATGACAGCAACTCAGAGCTTTCAGCTAAGGATTATTTTTATAATCTATTCTTTTTGACTATAAATAATTTTTATTCTTAATTACAATTGATATGCAATATTATATTAGTTTAAGGTGTACAACCCTAACTAGACACATAACTTACTAAGTGATCGTGCTGATAACTGCAATACCCATCTCACACTATACATAGTTATTACAGTATTACTGATTATATTCCATCTGTTGCACTTTACATCCCCATGACAATTCTGTAATACCAAATTTTACCTCTTATTCCCTTCACATTTTCACCCAGTCATCCTAATGCCCAGCTCCACTGGCATCCATCAATCTGATCTTTATATCTATGAATTTGTTTCTATTCTTCTTCATGGCGTATTTTGTTTTCTAGATTCTAAATATAAGTGAAATTTTATGGCATTTGTCTTCCTATATCTAACTTATTTCATTCATTACAATACCCCTAGGTCCATCCATGTTGTTACAAATGACAAGATTGCATTCTTTTTTAGGGGTGAGTCATATTCTGCTGCAGATATGCATCTATTCTTGTTTATCCACTCATCTCTTGATGGACACTTAATTTGCTTCCATATCTTAGCCATTGTAAATAATGTTGCAGTGAATATATGGATGTATGTGCCTTTTTGATTCAGTGTTTTGGGTTTCTTCAGGTAACTACCCAGATGTGGAATTGCTGGGTCCTTCTTTGTCTCTTGTAATATAGCCTTGTTTTAAGTCTATTATGTATGGTGTAAGTATTGTTACTCCAGCTTTTCTTTGTTTGTTTGTTTCCACTTTTATGAGATATCTTTTTCTATCCCTTTACTGTGTATATATTTTGATCTGAAATGAGTCTCTTGTAGACAGCATATTTAATGGTCTTGTTTTGTTATCTACTCAGCCACTATATGCCTCTTGGTTGAAGTATATAATCCATTTGCATTTAAAGTAATTGTTGATAGATATGTATTTATTGCCATTTTATCATTCATATTTTTTTTATTTTTCTTCTTAATGAAGATCCTTTAACATTTCTTATAATACTGATTTGGTGGTGATGTACTGATTTTTGTTTTGTTTTTTCCTAGGAAGTTCTTTATTTGTTTTTCCATTCTAAATGATAGCTTTGTTGGGTGGAGCAATCTTGGCTGTAGGTCCCTGCTTTTCATCACTTTGAATATTTCTTGCCAATCCCTCTTGGCCTGCAAAGTTTCTTTTGAAAAATCAGCTGAGAGTGTGCTGGGAGCTCCCTTGTAGGTCACTAACTGCTTTTCCCCTGTTGCTTTTAAAAATCTCTCTTTGTCTTTAATTTTTGGCATTTTAATTATGACATACCTTGGTGTGGACCTCCTTGAGTTCATCTTATTTGGGACTCTATGCATTTTAGGGACTTGTATGTCTATTTTTTTTCACTGGGTTATGGAAGTTTTCCATTATTATTTTTTCATATAGGTTTTCAATTCTTTGTTCTCTCTTCTGCTTCTAGCACCCTCATGGTATGAATGTTTGTACACTTTTAAATGTCACAGAGGTTTCTTATGCAATCCTCATTTGGGGGGTTCTTTTTTATTTTTTCTTTCTATTTGGTGTTTTATGCTTCCTTATCTTACAAGTCTCTGATTTGATCATCTGCTTCATCTACTCCACTGTTGATGGTCTGTAATGTGTTCTTCATTTCAGTTAATGTATTCTTCATTTCTGACTTGTTCTTTTTAATGTTTTCTATCTCAGTTTCTATGTTTCCTGTTTTTTTTGTTGAAGTTCTCACTAAGATCATCTACTCTTCCCATAAGTTCATTGAACATCTTTATACCCATTGTTTTGAACTCTGCATCTGGAATTAGATAGAGCTGCTATTTCATATAGTGGCCTTATGCAGTAGGTGTGCTATAGGGTCCAATGGCACAGCCTCCCACATCACCTGCACTAAGCATTCAAAATGAACCTTGCCCCATGTGGAGTGTGCACACCTTCCTGTTGTAATTGGAGTCTTGATTGCTGTTAGCATCTCAATACTAGGGATTTACTACCTAGCCAATTGGCTGCAACCACTATGGAGAATCACTTTTGTAGGAGTGATCCCCAGGAATAGAATTTATTTCAGCGGGACTCTGGTATTCACCAAGTTCACCACTTGAGTGTGTCATTTGTGGAGGTGGTTGGGTGGTGCATTGATGGGGTCTGAAGCTGTTCACCAGGTGTGCTGGCTCTGGGGCCTCCCTGGTGATACAGGCCAAGTTCAATCACCACCTATGCCTTATCTAAGGTCACTTGGCATAGCTACAAAGCAAGCTGAAGATGGCTACTATTTGTGCTGGCTTTAAGGTGCCAGAAGAGGCCAAACTGTGAACAAAAGCTAGCTGCTGCTGGAGTTGGGGCCACATACTGACAGGATTGGAACATCAAGGCCAGATGTGGCTTCACTGAGGGATTTTAGAAAAGTCCAAAGCATGAGCCAAGTCAGGTCATTTCTGTGGAAAAGCCACTGGAAATGGCTGGTGTGGTTACAAAAGTTGGGTGGGGTGAGGTCTCAGGGACTCAGATTTGGTGTCTGTCTGCCAGCTCTGAGGGGGTAGAGCTCAGCAAAGGAATAATGGGATCTGCTAGCAACCCTGTCTGAGTGAAAGCTGTCCTTCCAGATCTCCTCCTGCTGCCAGACAATTCAGTCCTCCCTGCCACCATGTTCCCAGTACCTTTCCAGATGATGTCCCAGTACCAGAGCTCAGATCAAGTGAGTCTGAGTGAGCCCATGCTGGGGACCTTTAAATGCCTGGGACTCCAAAAGTCCTCTGTCTCACTCAACCAAAATATCTACTGGTTTTCTCAGACATTAGTTATAGGAAATTCTCTTCCTGGCACTGGAACCCTGGCTTAGGGGGCCTGGTGTGAGGCTGAGATCCCTTGCTTCTCAGGGAGGGACCTCCATGGCTAAGATATCCTTCCTGATTTTCATCCACTATACATGTGAGTGAGGGAACAGCCCGTTCCACATCTCTGAGGTCTCTCTTACCAGTCTCTTTGGGTCTTTTTCTGTATATACTTAGTTGTAGGACTTATGTTCAGCTAGATTTTAGGCATTTCTAAATAATGGTTGTTCAGTAGTTTAGTTGTAATACTGATGTGGTTGTGGGAGGATTGAAGTACCACATGTACCTCTGCTGCCATCCGGACCAGAACCTACATCATCTATTTTTGTTATATATTGATTGAAAGAACACCACATATTTGTACTGAGTTATGGTTCTTTTGAATGTCAGGTTTTAAGTTTTATAGATGCTTACAAAATGACCCACACAGTCATTTATGTGCTCATGGCATCTAACCAATAGAAAGTAAGCTCAGAATTCTTTCTCATGACTGAGTCTTTAATTTGGAATTTGGATTCTCAAGAACTTGCAAAATAATAGAAGTGGGAGTAGTCATGGAGGCCCTTAGTATATATTTAGAACTGTTAGGAATTTTTTTTGGATAAGCAGTATACATTCCTATTACTGTTTTAACAATTTTTCCTTCTGGTTATAAGTAATAAATCTTAGATTTACATGAGTTGGTTGGGACTATTACTTTTGTTTTCTACAAACTGACTTTCAAGAAAAGTGAATTTCATTGAGAAAGAAAAAGCAAGTCGAATACTTGGGCTGAGACCTAGTCCCTTAGCAGTCTGACAAATGTTAGAAAATGAGCCCTTATGTCACTCTTAAGTAAGACAGAATTCAGTATCAAACATTACCATTCTGGCTTGTTTGAACACAAATGAATTCCTCCCTTTCCCTCTGCTCTGCTTAGCATAAAAAAAAAAAAAAATACAGACCTCTCTAGACTGCATTTCCAGAGTCCTGTGTCAAGTGGCTTCTGGCTGATTTTGGCCAAAGAGAAGTGCTAGGAGTATCAGGTGGCACCCCTGACAAGAACTACTTCCAAAGACTGGCTTGATGTGCTTCCATGTTCCAGTGAGGACCCAGGATGCTGGACTCTATAAACAATCCATCCTACCTTTGTCTCTCCGACCCAGCAATGATAAAGGTTCTTACAGTTGCTCACCTTAGGTTCTTTTTCTTTGATCCCTAATGATGTCTTGGTTCTTCCCTTATCTATGTAATGGATCCTTGAATTCACTATACTTGTTTAAATATTCAGAGTAGTCCTTTCACAACTGGTTTACATTAACCAATAGAGTTCTTGGGACCAGAGAGAGGTAGTCCCAAGATAAAAATCCTCAAGTTGGAATTCTGAGATGAATTACTTGTCTGTTTGAGTGTGATATTGTTAATCAATGGTTTGTAACAGTATTATGATTATATAAATTGTTGCCTGTCTTGTTTAGAATGAAGTACAATCAAGTTGAAGACTTCAGGAAATCAAGGAGTTGCTTTAGCTGACCATTCACTATAGCAATAATGATCCTTACTCAGATTCCTGGTGGCACCAGAGAGATTACAGGAAAAACAAGCTCAGAACATTGAAGTCTCTGCTTACAGCACAGGGAGCAAGAAGAAGCCTTTAAATATGGCATTTAAAAGAATTTTCTACTTCTTGAAGCTGCAGGAAAACATGATTGTTAATCAGAGCTGAAATCTAATTGGACACATGGGAGGATCAAGTCAACAGGAACACGCAATTGAACCAAGTCTGGTATACAGAAGTGAAGAAATTAGTGGAGGGGTGAGACTTCAAGACTTGGGGTGAATGTATCTGGGTTTAGCTAAGTGAGCCTGAGAATCATTAAGCCCCAGATTTCTCTGAATTCCTTTGCAAGCAGACACAGTTTATTCTTCCTTCTCAGAAAACTGGCCGCATTAGTCAGTCTGCTGAAAACAGAAGACATACTCATGAAAGATTTTGAGGTTCATTTAATGAAGAAACTCCTAAGGAGTGTGCTAGTATTAAGAAAAGAGGAATATCAAGAGACTCAGGTACTTGGAACTATGGTAATCTTCACCACCCACACTCCTGAAAGGGTATGACGGAACAATTAGATGCCAGTCTGACTAGAGCCATTCAAAAGGAGCTCTAATCAAAGAGAGATGCAACCGACACCAGAAAAGCAACCCAACCTCCCTCTCCACAAACCCTCCAATATCTCCTGCTCCTGTTCCTATCAGCCAAATCCAACTAGAAGCCAAGAGTTAGAGGGGCATGATGGCCCTATAAGGGCTAGCTTCTAATGATTGAGATATAGCTAGCTAGCTAGCTAGCTAGCTAGATAGATAGATAGATAAGGTAGCAAAGGGGGAAGCATGAATTTGAAGATAGAGGAGAGCAAGTGAAGATTATAAAGTATTTTCCACTCTTTTTTCCAATTTTTATTCATTCCAGGTATTTGCTCAGAGGAAATAATTCCTAGCCCAGAGAAGACATCTTGTCACTGACAAATAATCTCAGTTCAATTGTATTTCCTCATAGGACCACAATTTTAACATTAGCCATCATCTTTATTTGTAGATATGGTAGCAAGAAAGGTTAACCAAAGTTATAGCTGCCATAGTGTTCAACTGTGTCTGATCACTAGGCCTAAAATTGATAATTATAGCTTTTTTTTTTTAATATACTAACCATTCTATGTTCTTCTTACTCTCTAACATCATCTCTTGCTTTTTGACACTACCTCTACTTGGTATAATGATCTAAGAATTCATTATTGTAGTATCCAAGCCCTCGCCACACTTTGTCTTTGTTGGGTTGATCCTGTTTTCCATTGACGATTACAACTGGACAAGGGAACAAGAAGAGGTACTCCAGTGAATCCTCTCATTAGTCCTCCTCTGCCCCTGTGGTGGAACAGCAGACCAATTCTCTCCTCCTAATTGGAAATAAGCACTGTGACTATTGGACTGACCTTGTTCTCTACATTGTTTCGGCATGAAAAACCACAAAGGTCCAGCCTGTAGTCTTGACCTCCTAATTAACATAACCATGACTATGTTCTCCAGAATATGCACTCCTCCTATTGTCACTAATAGCTACAAACCCATCAAGGCCAAGGATGCAAAGACAAGCAGGAAACATTAAAGAAGTGAGTAATTAAATATATCCATGTAAGGGGCCTATCTCTACCTGGTTCCCAGGCTTACACATTTTAGCTAAAGAAAAATTGGAATGATACATTGGACTACATTGTAACTATAGGCCATAAGTGAATCGTCAATAGGCCATAATACTGTTCTATCAGACTCTTTTTTTCTGGGTGAGGAGTTCTTGATAAGACCAGTGTATCTCTTGTACATGAGCCCATTGTTACATTTCTTTTACTGTAAAATGAGTTATTTGTTTGGCAGCAATGATGTATAAGATAACACGGCCATAAATAAGGCATTCTATAAATCCACTAATGGATGTTCTGGCAGAAGTATTTCAGATGTGAAAACAAAGTTCATATTTGTATATGGACATGTATTTCCATGAAAGCAAATCATTTCTGCAAACCTAAGGGAAGGGGTCAAAAGTAGTTTAACTGTAACATCTATTGACAGTTTGGTCAAGAAGTGGTAGCCAGATCAGCCTACATTAAGGAAAATCCATGGTTTGTTTTTTGTTTTAATCTTCACCCAAGGATATGGTTATTGATTTTAGAGAACGAGGAAGGGAGAGAAAGGGAGAGAGACAGAGAGAGATGAACATGGATGTGAGAGAGAAACATTGATCAGTTGCCTCAGGTAAGTGTCCCAACCGGGATTGAACCTACAACCTAGGAGCCCAGAAATAAAACCATAGGGATATAGGCAAATACTTTTTGACAAAGAAGCCAAAAACGTACAATTGAGAAAAGAAAGCCTCTTCATGTCTTCTGAGCCCATGCCTAGCCTACACACATATTTGCTTTGTGCATGACACATTGAAGGGTCACTGAGGCATTAGAAGAATGAGTTTAGCATCCACAGGATGGTTCATCTTATCCACCTAATAATGGAAAGTCTCCTCTGAAGTGAATACTTTTAGAAGGTATCTGTTTGGTACAAGAATTCTTTCTCTTTTTGCTCATTCTGTGATATCCATTCATATTTTTCCCAATCCTCTTTGTTATAAATATTCAAATTATATCTTTATGTTTCCAGCAGATTTTAGCCACGACCCTGAATCAATATAGACCTATAACATATAAAATCTTTTATGTATGCAGGGTGGGGCAAAAGCAGGTTTACAGTTGTTTGTATGAAAAGTAATATGATAATTAATAAATTATATATGCACGTAAAATTACTAGATACACTGCTTGAAAAGCTTGATCAAGAAAAGCTTCATCTTAACCTCTGCCTTCTAGAGGCTCCCAAGTCGGTATGTAATACTACTGGGTATACTAATCTTTAGATTAAAAAAAGCATTAAAATTCATCTTCTTCCTGAATGGCAATCCAGGGTGTCCTAGGTTTTTCTTTAACCCAAAGGGAATAGCTCCAACATACCCCAAACACTAGATGAAAACTCTAACGTGGGAGCCCCTGAACCTTCTCAGGACTTACTGCCTGCCCTCTGGTGGACATTTATCTCACTAAAGGATATAGGGGGCTTGCTAATTAATTCTTCTTCACCAGGTCAGTTAGTAAAACTTTCATATGATGAAAGATAATTGATGAAGGTGAATATAATGCACTTATTCCAACATTCCCATGTTCAAAGCTTTTGAAACTCTTTCTCTATATAGTATGCCAGGGAAGTTTCTGGCATTTTAACTCATTGACTCTGGACTATTAATGAGACAAAGATCTTCTTAACCAACAAACCAAGCTATTCAGGTTCAGCCTAGGGGCTGGAGCTAACATTTTAAATTCTGAATTCTACATAATTGCACAAGTATCAATACATCTAGCCTAAAATATATTTCATCTTCCTTTTTATAACACATTTAAGATTCTTCCCCACAAAGGATACGAGGAGACAACTCCAAGCTTAAGTAATTAAAAGTTTTTTTTTTTAAATTAAAGTCTAGTTTCCTCAGATTGGGGGAACATCCGATTTTGCTGCTAGGGGAGGTTCAATGGAAATTGAGAGTTCAAGTTTCTAAGCTCTGTTGAAATCATTTAACATCCTTCAATTTCCTGTAATTTGGATTTAGTCCTCACAAGATCATTCCTACACTGAACAAATATTTAGTACATCTGTATCTAAAAGTACATCACTGAATAAAACAAACAAAAATCACTGTCTTCGTACTTCCATTATAGTAGGAGAAACATAAAACATGATAAATAAAATAAAGAAGTTTGTCCGTGATTATTTCTAAGTGGAAAAATAATGCAGAAAATGGTCCTAGATAGAACATGTCAGCGATAGAGGAATTGCAATTTAGACAGGTGTCCACATTGGGCTCCCACTACAAAGATGACATGAAAAGTGAAGGTTTGAAATAAAAAGGTGCAGTCCACTTGGATTTGGAGGTACTTAGCATGCCAGGCAGATGCAACCTCAAGGGCAAAGGTTGTGGGGCAGACGTGTATCTGACTGGCTCAATGAACAATGAGAGGCCAGTGTGCTGGAGTAAAGTGAACCAGGGTGACCATCAGTAGGAGATGAGGTGAGAAGGGACCAGATATAAAAAGCCTTGTATATTTTAAGACTTTTAGGATTTACTCTCAGTTTCAATAGATTGATGTTAGGAGGGGGATGGTTTTAGAAGCAGGGTGTTGGGAGGCTATTGTAATAATGTAAACTAGCCAAGTAGGAAGGTAGGTCTATGAGAACAAAGACACTTCATCCAGTGTGAGATTATGAAATAGGTTTGAATAGACATATTTACATCCTAAGGGATAAATGAGTCCCTCATTCTCTCTAATTCTATTCCCATCATATTTTTATGCCAACACCATTTAAACTACTCTTTTTTTTTTAAGATTTTATTTATTTATTTATTTATTTATTTATTTTTAGACAGAAGGGAAGGGAGGGAGAAACAGAGGGAGAGAAACATCAATGTGTGGTTGCCTCTCACGTGGCCCCACCGGGGACCTGGCCTGCAACCCAGGCATGTGCTCTGACTGGGAATCGAATCGGTGACCCTTTGGTTCGCAGCCTGGGCTCAATCCACTGAGCTATACCAGCCAGTGCCATTTAAACTACTCTTGTCTTGCATGTTTGTTTTGTTGATTAGGTTCCCTTTATAGGTGAGATCATACGGTATTTGTTTTTCACGTCCTGGCTTATTTCACTTAGCATAATGCTCTCCAGTTCCATCTATGCTGTCCCAAAGGGTAGGGGCTCCTTCTTTCTTTCTGCTGCATAGAATTCCATTGTGTAAAGGTACCACAATTTTTTTTAATCCACTCGTTTACTGGTGGGCACTTAGGTTGTTTCCAGCACTTGCCTATTGTAAACAGCACTGCTATGAACATCAGGGTGCATAGGTTCTTTTGAATTGGTGCTGCAGGATTCTTAGGGTATAATCTCACTAGTGGAACTGCTGGATCAGAAGGCAGTTCCATTTTTAGTTTTCTGAGAAAATTCCATACTGTTTCCCACAGTGGCTGCACTAGTCTGCATTCCCACCAACAGTGTTCTCAGGTTCCCTTTTCTCCACAACCTCTCCAACACTTGTTTGTTGATTTGTTTATGATGGCCATTCTGACCTGTGCAAAGTGGTATCTCACTGTGGTTTTCATTTGCATCTCTCTGATGGCTAGTGATGCTGAACATCCTTTCGTATGTCTCTGGGTCCTCTTTATGTCCTCCTTGGAGAAGTGTCTGTTCAGATCCTTTGCCCATTTTTTAATTGGATTATGTGCCTTCCTGGAGTGCAGTCATGTGAGTTCTTTATATATTTTGGAGATAACAGGAGAAAGGGGGAAGGGTTGACAAGGAACATGTATAAAGGACACATAGACAAAGCCAAAGAGGGATAGGATCAAGGGTGGGAGGTGGAAGTGGCTAAGGTGGGTGGGAGTGGTGGGGGGAAAATGGAGATAATTGTACTTGAACAACAAGAAACAAAGAGAGAGAAAAAATAAACTACTCTTGTCAAGTCACCAATTACCTCCCTGTTCTCTTGCTCTTCTATCTCTTTAGATTTCAAACATTAGAACAATCTGGTTACAGGAAGTAGTCATTTTGGAGACTCCAATCTCAGTTTAGAACCCAGATGTGCACAGGCATATCTGAACACCAAGTGCTAGGCACCAGAGACCTTTGGGCGGGAGGGACTCGAGCTAAGCATGAAGCACCTGTTAGCATTCCAGAGAAGATGCCTGAAGAGAAGTCTGGGCTGAAAATCCAAATTAAGATATCAACATAGTCATTGTCATCAAAAAATTGGTGCTTAAACTGCCGTAAAAGAGGAAATCATCAAAAATATGAAACGTAAATGCCCATCCAGACAGTGAACTCAGGGTACTCTGAAGTTTAGTGATAAGGGAGATGAAGAAAATCATCAAATGACACTGAGAAAGAAAGGCCAAATTTAGTAGAAGAAATCCAGGGAGTTCTATCTCCTAAGTTAATACAAGAAAATGTTTGAGAAGAAAGTTATGAGCTCGATACAAATGCAGCTGAGAGGGCAAGATGAAGACAGAGAGTTCACCACTAACTCTAGAAAATGAAGGTATTATGATTCAACAAAAGTAGTTTAGGTGTGGTTGTGGAAGTAAAAATCATAGCAGTGTGTTTAAGACAAACTGGAAAAAAGTTGGAGAATACTTAATCTAATAGTTTTTCTGTAGAAAAAGACTAGAAATATCGTCGAAATATTAATTGGTGATAAAGTGAAGAAAGTTTTTGTTTTAAAAACTCATAGAGCCCTGGCTGGTGTGCCTCAGTGGACTGAGGGCTGACCTGCCATCCAAAGGGTCATCGTTTTGATTCCCAGCCAGGGCACATGCCTGGGCTGAGGGGCAGGTTTCCTGGTGTGGGGCGTGGGAGAGGCAACCACTCAATGATGTTTCTCTCCCTCTCTTCCTCCCTCCCTAACCCTCTGTCTAAAAATAATTGAATAAAATCTTTTAAAAAATAAAAACTTATAGGATTTTTATATGTTGATAATTTTTTTAAAGAAAAATTCATAGTGCAGGAAAGAAAAAGAAGAAATAGTGCAGCAATGTTCTGAAATGAAATGATTAGAGGTAAAACTAGAGCAGATGGAAAGGTTGAACTTGGCTATGAGTATAGAGTTCATTTGTTCTAAAAGAAGGGAATATGGACTCTTGAGATGGACGTGATCAGAGAAGCCTGTGAAATTTCGTTTCAGATTGCTTCTATTTATTTATTTTTATTGTTTTCGTGAGATAGGAAGGCAGGTCATCATCTGTGCTTCAGAATGGGAAAAGTTTGGGAAATGTGAGGGGAGAAAAGAAAGTATGAGAGAGACAAACAGGACAGTCTAGTTATGCTGCTCATCAAATATTACCAACGAAGTCTCTGTGTATAGAGGGGAAGAGAATGATCTTGGATTAAACCTGGGAAAACCCAAATATTTATAAGCAGGAAAACAATTTCTCGAAAAAAATCATTAGGAAGAAGTAAACCAGATTATTGGGGGCTAGGCAGGGGGCTAGGAAACCATGGTGATGGCAATGTCAAGGGACAGCAGTGCTGCAGAGACCGTGTTAACATGCTAAGGCCCAGAGCTTTCCCCTTGCATTTGATAAAAAGAAAGTAATTAGCTACTTTGGCAAGACCTATATTTTGGAAGGTGGGGTGTGCATTAGCAATTATGACCAACATCTATTAAAAAACAATATATTCCAGGAATTGTGTAACAAATTTTATATGTAATATTTTATTTAATACCTAAACAATGCTGTGAACTAGGCGTAATCATATCCTCATTTAACAAATGAAGCAATTGAGGCTCAAACAGACAAGTAAATGTGTGAATGGCACTGGGAACACAGATTTTGAACCAGGTCCTCTCCCACAAAATATTCTATCTTCCTCACTACACTAAACTACCATCCAGAAGTCAGATTCCAGGATTATGGGTTAGTGAATGTCAGGGAACACAGGGAGGAGTATATACAATTTTTTAAAAAAATTACCTGCGATGGAAAAAGAAAATTTGATCATTGGAGAAGATGGTATTGAAAGGAAATTCTAACTATTTTGTTGTTTTTTTGTTTGTTTGTTTGCTTGCTTTTACTTTGCCTGTAGGTGGGACAGTCTTAAATATGTTTAAATATTAATGGATAGGAGCCACTAGAGAGGGAGACATTAAAGATATAGGATGGGCAGAGAAACAGACAGAGACAGAGAAATTGATCCATAGAGTGCAATCTCTAAGGAAATGGGCAAAGATAGAATCTAAAATGCAGGTTAAAAAAGTTAAACAATGAATTTCAAATAATATGCTAGACACTTTTGTATTGTAAGAGAAAGAAGACATTTTTAAAAATGGATGGAAATTCCAATCTGTTTGTATGGTTAGTGGCAAGAATTTGACAGAGAGCCTTTCAGATCAATTATAGTATAGTAGGAGGTAAGATCGTCTGCTAAGAGTTGGGCAAAGGGGAATGATGAGGTCAAAGACATGATGGAGTGCTGAACATATGCATTACCCTTTCCAGGAAGTCACGAAGGGATGACTTGTGAATCATAGTAGGAGCAGGATTGACAGTTGTGTGGAAGGCAGAATTGACAATAAAAACCATACTTTTTAATTTTACCTGTAATAATACTAATAGCTAAAACTCGTATAGCATCAATATGGACCAGGCATTGTTTTAGGTACTTTGCTATATCAATTCATTTACTTTTCACTGACACTCTATTGGTTTAGTATTGTTAATGTCCCCATTATAAATAAAGAACTTGAGAATAAAGAAATTAAGTAAATTAGCTAACATTATAAGCTAATAAATGGCAGAGCTGGTATTTGATCCTAATGTAGTTATTAGCCACTGTCTTATACCTCAGAAGGATGACATTATGTGCTTTGTCTTTAGCAATGACAAAGAACTCAAGTACAGGCACAAGGAAATGGGACAGTAAGATAATAGACCAAGTTGGTCGAGGTTTTTGGCCAGAGACTGCTTGAAGGGAGGACTCTATTAGATAAACTAGATATGGAAGCCAAATAAAGGGAAGCAGGAGCTGCTGTATCCTAGAATGTTGCAGTGGGCTGTGAGAGCATCCTGTCTGCATTTCAGAGCACTAAAGTGGAGAAGGTGCCACAGGTTTCAATGTTCAGAAAAGAGCTTAAAGATTTGTTAGAAGGGCCTCACATATTAATAGGCCTTTCAAGTTAATTCTTTTATAGCTGACTGTGTAATAAATCTTAATTCTGGATGTTGAAAGTTAATTTTTGTCTTTTTAAAAATAAAAATTATATATATTTAAGGTATAAAACATAATGTTTCATATACATAGTGAAATGATTACTACAGCTAAGCTAATTAATATACCTTCTCCTCACATTGCTACTGTTTCTGTGTGTATGTGATGAGAACACCTAAAATCTACACTTTAAAAATGTCTACTATTCAATACAGTGTTATCGACTATAGTCCTCATGCTGTCCATTAGACCTCTGGGCTTGTTCATCTAACGTAAATGCAACTCCGTGCCCTTTAACCAACAGCTCTGCATTGACCCCATTTCCTCCCCCCTGGTAATCACAATTCTACTCAGTCGTTCTCTGTATTCCATTTTTCTAGATTCCACTTATATAAGTGAGATCATGCATTTTTTTCTCTCTGCTTTGGATAACTTCACTTAGCATAATGTCTTCTGGATTCATTCATGCTGTTGCAAAAGGCAGAGTCTCCTTCTCTTAAAAGCTAAATAATATTCCTTTGTTGATGTACACCACAGTTTCTTTATTTATCTGTTGAGTGACACCTAGCTTGTTTCCATGTCTTGGCTACTATCAATAATGTTGCCATGAACAGCAGTGCACAGATTCTCTGTTTGAGATACTGATTTCATTTCCTTCTAGTATATATCCTGAAGTGGAATCGCTGGATTACATGGTACTTCTCATTTTAGTTTTTCAAGGATCCTCCACACTGTTTTCCATAGTGGCTGTACCAATGTACATTTTCACCAGCAGCGTGCAAGTGTTCCTTTTTCTTCACATACTTGCCAACACAGGGTTGACATAATATTTCATGTGGCTTTGATGGGTATCCCTGAAATTCATGATATTGAGCACATTTTTATGTACCTGTTGGCCATTTGTTTGTATTCTTAGAAAAGAAGAGTTTCAGGTTCTGTACACATTATTTATTGGGTGTTTTTTATTTCTTTACTTTTTACTATTGAGTTGTATGAGTTCCTTATATATTTTGGGTGTTAACATCTTATCAGAAATATGTTTGGCAAATATTTTTCCCCAATCTGTAAGCTTCTTTTTTGTGTTTACTTATTCACATGGCTTAGAATTTCAAGTGAAAACATATCTTTAAAATAGATAACATAAACAAACTAACGAATATTCAACTTGGACATAATTTCACAAGCCGTGTGGTCTTGTTTTTAATTTGGTTTTTCTTTTCATGATTTAAAATAGATACTATATCATTTTATAATATGCTACTTCTACATTTTGCCAGTAATGAATAAAGTTACATTTATTATTAGATATTGCTTCAAATTAAGTAAGCAATGTGGCATTGACATGCATTGTGGTAAGAAGAAGAAATTTGAATCAAAGACTGCAATGACTGGTTTTGTATTCAAGAACTCAGTGGGCTCCCCATTGTGTCTTGATAAAATGTGGTAAGCTGATTTTGGTGTTGTTGGGTTATAATCACAATTTATTTTAAATTACATAAAATACTTCAAAAATTTCTAAAACAGCATGTTTCCTTAACCAATTATTGTTATACTTCAGCCACTAAATAGCCTTGTGAACTAATTAATGAACTCAGCTTCCAAAAGAGCCTCAGGCCTGGCAATGTATGCATATTTGAGGATAGTGGGGTGACAGCTGTCCTATAAGACCTGTTGGGGTGCCTAAGGTTGGGAAACAGAAAAGCTGGACAGGAAACTGAATTAATTCTAGTTAGTTGTCACTGCTGAATATATTGATTTATTATATTTAATTCTTATAGGGCCTCAGAGGACAGTTTTCTGGGGGAATTAAGAGCCAGGTCCCCTTTAAAGGAATTAAATAAATGAGTTAATTGTTGGGTAGGTATTCCAAGACTGGGTCACACCCAGTTGATTGCTCCCAGAAGTTGTTGGAGGCGATTAAGAGTTAAATCCTTGGGTGGATTAATTTGAAGGACTTGAGGCTGAATTGTCCTGTTAAAAAGGATATAGCCTAAATATTTCTAAGGCTCTGAATGCTGGATTTTTTCTGGAGCAATTACTAGCCCAGCAGAGGCTACAGAATTTTTAAGAAAGGAAGCGGGTTTTGCTAAAATATCCTGTGAAGGAGCTGCGATCAGGAGGTCATCCATATAATAATAGATAATGGAATTAGGAAACTGATCTCTTACTGGCTGAATGACTGTATGAACGAAATGCTGGCAGGTAGTTGGGCTGTTAAGCATTCCCTGAGGCAAAACTCTCCATTGAAACCACTGTAAAGGCTAAGAATTGTTAATGACTGGGAGGGAAAATGCAAAACACTCCCTATCCTTTTTTGCTAAAAGATTGTAACAATCCTTTAGGTCAATAACTAAAAGTAGCCAATCCTTTGGAATGCAAACTGGATTGGGGACTCCTGGCTATAGGGGGCCCATGGGTTGGAGGGATTTATTGAGTTTTCTTAGATCATGAATAAGCCTCCATTTGCCAGATTTCTTTGGTACAACAAAAATAGGCGTATTCCAAGAGCTCTTAGAGGGTTCAATATGACCTGCTTCTAATTGTTGTTTAACTAAAAGGCAAGTCTGTTCAAGTTGCCACTGGCCAACCCCTAAAATGTGGCAGGGTGATTTGTATTTCCCACTGAGTAAGAAGGTCTCCACCCCAGATATTAAGTGGGTTAGGAAAGACATAGGGTCAAATTTGTCCAACTTGCTCATATGGACCAAAATGTTTAAGAGTCCACACACTTTTGCAGGACAAAAATGCCCCATATTCCAGTTATAGGAATGCAAACAAAATAGAAATTCCTTTCTCAAAATTAAGCATGCTGTCAGCCTCGCAAAGCTGGGGTGCTGCTGTCCCTTACCTTAGAGATGACCTGGCTGGAACTCCCCTCCGTGACGTGTTGTCTGTACCAGTTCTAAGTCTGCTGCCAGGTGCTGGCCAAAGCAAGGTGCCACACGTAACTGCACCCTGGGGGGCAAACCTGGTGGGCCAGGACCTTGCCCAGCGCTGGGCGTGGGGGAAGGTTGCTCCAGCACTCACAGAGAGGAGGAGAGGAAAGGGGAACCAACTTCTCCACCGCTGCCGACCATCCCCAGCAGAGAGATCCAGCCCACCGTGCTGTGAATGTGTACCCATCGGTGTCCTGGCTGGGCTCGCCAGGCGCAGCTGTGACAACCCCTGAAGCTGGGCAGCCCACGGGAAGGGTCCGGCAGGTATCCAGAACTGCCCCTGTCACCGTCCCATAGGCCCCTTTTCTTTTCGTCTAAGCTTTCCTGATTATGAGGGCTTTTCTGCCCTGCTTTTCCCCATATTTTATAATTTATAATCCCTTATCAGGGAGACATCCAGCAGCCTTAAAAAGCTGCTGAATTAGCTTAAAACATTGCTCTTGTTCCTTAGAGAGCTCATTCTCCATGGTAGAGGATTCGTAGAAACCTTTAAAGAAATTCCTTAACAAATAAATGAATCTTTTTTGAAATTCCTCCCACCGCAAGTGTGGCGATTACAAAACCAGTTTCAGTTTTGCTTTCACTCCATCTGCACCTTTAAATCCTACTTGTTGCTCGTGAAAAAAATGTAGTGGGTCAAAATGTGCTATTGGTGGAAGACAGTCAGGGCGGGGGTGCCGGAAATTCCGAGTACCCCAACCCCATTTATGGTTTCAGGTCCTCCCCCAAGCATTTAAGACTGCGGCCGGGAATTGTAGCGCTAGGTGACCAACCTTTATATGGTGCTTCCTGGATGAGGCAGAAATTAGATTAAGCAGTATTGGAGGTCCCTATAAGGCCCCTGCACAACTTGGGAATTGATCCCAGACACCCTCACTAGGTTCTGACTCACGTGGGAACACCCGATTTCTCGGGCCAAGGGGAGGAAGTGCCTTTTGTCTTCGGAGCTCGGCAAATGCCCAAAGCTCTCATACAAAACCTGTGACTAACACTAAATTCTTCTGGAAAGCGATCTTCAGAGTCGGGTCAACACCGAAACTTTCATTCACTACCTGCTTTTCCTTATGTGGGCAGATGGAGGGAAAAGGCAAAATTGAAAGGACCGCAAGAGGCAGCTTGAAAGAAACAATTTGCTGAGATGCTTGTAAATAGCCCTGTTAACTAGTTCATATTTTTAAAGCCAGTTAAAGGGAAAATCTTTGCTCTTTTTCCCAAGCCTAGATCTGTTTGGGGTTGTGCCACGGGGATGGGCTTGTGAGTGCTTTTTACAATGTGCCTCTCGCATTGTGTGGACTTTTGCTTACGGCTGGTGGGAAACCTAGTGTTCTGTCCCGGTCCACGTCCAGCTAATCCTCTCATGGGTGACTTCTAGCAGCAAGTGCCCCTGTGGCTCTTAACTGCTCAACCTGTGCCCACGAGATTGTGGCAGAGACTTGGGAGAAAGACCAAAGCTCCTGCTTACTAAAGAAGGTACAGTTGCAAAACAGTGGCAAGAGAGGGCAACCTAGGAAGAAAACTCTTTTCCTCTGAAATCCAACACACCTTACAAACTAACCGAAAAGCACTCAGCGTCATTGCCCTTAGCTGGGTTGATGTGTGCATTCCAACCAAGTTGGTGTATTGTCCACAACAACAGTTTGTAGCCCTGGGTCCCTGCTCCAGGCGCCAGCTTATATGGACCCCAGCTAGTGGGGTCCGCGGCATTGTGGCTGAAATAAGACAAATTCACATGGACTACCGAATCCTGTGGAGGGAAAGGGACAACACACCACTCTCTCAAGGGGACAGCATCCCGACGCTTGCCTTGACAGGCTTTTATTGCTTTTCTGGGCACATTACATTGAGGATGGTCCTCATTTACTGTGCACAGGTTCGCTGTAGATGGTTACATTTTACAGAAAACAGAGAGTGTGGTGCTAATTATATCAAAAAAGAAGGATATTGACAAATGTAAAGGGAAAAGTGGTTGAACTGGTTACACTTGTCCTTGGAAGGTTTAGCATAGATTTTAGGAAGTTACTTTAAAGATATGCAGTAAACGTTTGCTGCCTCTATTCAGGATGAGGGAGTTTTAGCAAAAAACAAGACTCAAAGTGGCCTAAGTACAATGCAGGCTTGATTTCCCACGGGAGAACCTATTTGTGGGCGTGGGACCTATGTACCAGATCCTGCTTTCCACTGGCCTTTCCAAGTGGGAGTTGGGCCCATGCCACACAGAATGGTCTCTTATAGAGGATAACATAAATTTTGGTACCACTTGGAGCACATTTTATTTATATTTTTAAAACTTTAAATAAAAATTAATTAAATGTAGAAAAAGCTGCCTGTAATAGTCTCCTAGGGCTGCCATAGCAAAGTACCACATGCTGGGTGGCTTGAAACAACAGAAGTTTATTCTGGAGGCTAGAAGTTCAAAGTCTGCATAATTCATTGCATCCCAGGTCTCTGTCCTAGCTTCTGGTGAGAATCAGCAATTATTGGCATTCTTTGGCTTATAGATGCGTCATTCCAATTTCTACCTCGATCTTCACATGGTATCATCCTGGTGTCTCTGTCTTTACCTGGCTTTCTACTTATCAGGACATTGGTCATATTTGTTTAAAGACACAACCTACTCCATAAGGATCTTATCTTACTAATTACAACTTCAATGACCCTATTTGCAAACAAGGTCATGCTCTGAGGTCCTGGGGGCTAGGACTTCAACATACTTTTTGCAGGAGGTAAAATGATCCCATAATGCTCTTTTATTGAAATGCATTTATAGACATGAATCAAAGGCACAGATTTTTTCTAGGAAACCAAATTAGATTGGAATTTGTTCTTTTTCCACAAAGCATTTGATATTATTTTTCTATGATTTTTAACTATTTTTTCTCTCATCATCAGAGATCAACAAGAAGCTGAAAGCTTAAGCAAATATTTTGGTTACAGGCGTAAGTACATAATGTTTGAAGTTAGTAACATTGTAATTAATGTAACCCAGGCTTCCTCTCCACAGGCAATCCTTTATTACAAACAATTAAAGATAATTCAGTGATGATTATAAAGATAAATCAAATTTGTCCTTACTCATAACATTGAAAGCTTAATGGTATACTAAATTTCTACTAGTCTCACTCCTACCATAGGTCCAATTTAAATCCAAATATTTTAATGTTAAAAGGCTTGAAACAGGTGGGCTTATGTGTCTTGTAAAATAGATCAAAAGAGTTTGCAGGATCCCACAGCACATTCTAATAGTAACAGAATTGGCCCTGAAGTCAACATGGGTAAAGGTTTAAATTCCAGAATTTTGTCAGTTCTGTATTTTGTCATCATGTATAAGACAGAGATGAGCACACATACCTAAAGAACTCAAGAAAAGAGAAGGTAAAATCCGAAAAGCAACCAACACAGTGCTGTCCTATGATGGGTATAGGGAAATATTGACTCCCATTTGCTGGCTTTCTGACTATGTGTGGTTATTATGTCATTGAATTGCACACCTTTCTCAGGAAACCAACGCTCCACTGATCTCCTTAATACTATGAAGGTAATGAAATGATACACTCTGTCAAGGGGATCAAATGTTACTGGTTGAGAATCTCATGAAAATGCAGTTAGGAAGATCTAGGAAGTGAATGATGTAAATATATGTATGTGATGTTGGCAGAATTGAAAGGGATTACAGGATTTAGAAATGTGGACTAGTCAGTGTTGCACTAGACATGAAGGCATTACTCAAGTGCAGAGGTTCAGAAATTCACTCCAGAGGTCCCACATGACCTCAGATTGTCCCTATTTCACTGGGAGCCCTGCAACAAATTTTGAGAATATCTCTCACTCTCATTTTGAATACAGGCACATGTTCAAACTTGAAATGTTCTCCAGGTTTTGCCCCATCATGAAATTTTGCTCCATGAAACATAGGGGATATTAAAGCATAAGGACCACCTTTGTTATATATTCAAATGTTTCTAAATAAATATTCCTTGGGAATCAGTGAAGGCTTCCTGGAAGATGTGGAATCTCAGATAAATACTAAGGGAGGAAAAATATTTGGCTAATAAAATTAGGTTGAGATGAAAGGGAACATAAGCTGTATAAGTGGAGGAAATAACAAAAGGTAATTAATTCAGAGTGGGAAAGAGTAATATATTGATTCAAAGTAGGCGGCCTAGTTAATTAGAAGGAGACTGCTAAATGCATGTAAGCCACCTTTAAGAAGTCAAGTAAGAGGGGCAAGAAGGGACCCTTACTGTGTTGTCCTACAAAATGTAAGTACTACACTTTGAATGATGAGGAGACATCTAAGGTTTTTAAGCTGGGAAAGGACTAATATGTTTAGTTTTGTACTTTAAAACAATTTGAGAATGGCTCCTGGGCGTGGGGCGGAGGGTATCCAAATCAGAAACTGGGAGATGTTAGGAGGATGTTTCAGTAATAGAGCACAGATCTTAACAGATTTAACTATGGCAGTGGTAGAGTGACAAGAAAAAATATAAAGAACCTCTAACAGTACATGGGAAGTTTAAAAACATAAGACTTGGGGATCAATTTGATATGAGAGCAAAAAGTGGAATTTAGGATGTTTTAAGAATTTTTAGATAGGGCGAAATTGGTGGTGTTGCTGTCTTCAGCGTGGAGAGCATCGGGAGAGGAGGAGATGTACTGGTGAGCGGGATGATTACTGCAGAGCCTGTGCCACATCATGTATGAAGGCAATTATGAAACTTCAGTATGAAAACTTAGAACTACATCCACCGCTACATCTCTGCGATGGCCTCAAAGGCAATGACTTTTTATCCCAATGCATCACAAATGCTATCATAGAGCTAACGTGTGAAAGCCATTCAACAAATATTTATATGTTCATTTATTTACAAATATTTATTGAGCAGCTGCATTAGTCTACTACACCAGTCATTCTCTATCATGGCTGCATGTTAAAGCAGCTAGGAATGTTTAAAAACCACTGAGACCTAGTCTACTGCCTGAACCCATTATATTAAAATTTCTCAGCCAGAAAACAAGATTGTAAATGATAGCCAATTGGAATCCAGTAAATTCCATCTAGTACCCAGGGTCAGGAACTACTGTGTTATGAGCTGGGCACACAGTGATCCCTCACCTATTGCTGGAGTTACATTCCAGAGACCCCTGCCATAGGTGAAAATTGACAAAGTAGCAGCGTTATGTTTATTTTATTATTTTTATATATTTTAAGGCTTTGTAAACCCTCCCCACACTCCTATAAACCTTTCCCACTCTCTTATTAACCTTTCCCACACTCTCATAAACACTTCATATGCTCTTAAACACTTTCTATACTCTTAAACCTACGTAATTTTAACAACATATAAAATTCTATATGGGTACTCACCAGTGAAATATACTACAACTTGAATGCTGAAGATCATGAATTATGTAGCTGTGCAGTACTGATGGCGATGAAGGTGATGACGATGAGATGAACGTACTGCACAGCCAAGAAGAGCATTACAGTTCTTCTGAAGGCACCACTTCCTCAGGCGATTCATCAGATGGTGCAGTATCTTCGCCCTGGGTCGTAACTTCTATTTCCGCTAAAGGTGTAGGCATAACTGATCTCTTCATCCGAGTGATGAACATAGTTATGGGGAGTTGCTGGTGCTGCTTTTTCTTCTGAGTGAGAAGGTTTTTATAAACTGACATGCCACTCTCAATTGTATTTATGAAGTGCAATGAATGAAGCATTTGGGGGTCCCATTCTTCAGCCACTCGCTGAAGTTCTTTGGCCATTCTGACCACAGTTGCAAGACGATCAAGTGTTAGGCCAACTTCCTCCTCTTCTCCAGCCCATAGTTCTCCTTGCTCTTCATCCTCTTCTTCACTTGCTGACTTTGTCATCTCTGTCAGGTTTTCATCCGTCAACGGTTGTGAGTGGACATCCGCAGAGGCAGCTTCTCCATGCAGAGAAATGCTCTTGAGTCCAAAGCATCTCTGAAATTTGTCATACTAGCCCTTACTGGCCTTGAATGATGTTGGTCTGGTGGGAGAAGCACTTAACGGTCCTGCTTCTGCGTAGTCATCCTCGTCTTCATCCTCATGAACATCCATGCTTTCCACAAAACTATCATAAAGTTTCTTGGCCTTCATCCAGATAGTGTTGGTATCCAGCAAGATATTCTTCTTCCTGCAGTCATTTATCCACAGGGCCAATGAAGACTCCATCCTCACAATGACTTTATTGCAGGAAGTGACCACCCTCTTTGCAGTCTTATTAAAAGTCATTGTTGCCATAGACCTCATCTTTCTTTATGTAGTGAACAGTAGATTCGTTGATCCCGTAATGGCGGCCTACAGCCACATAGCTTTTGCCTTCCTTTAACATGTCAAGAAGTTCCACTTTTTCTTTGATGGTAAGCATATTCCTCTGGCGCTTGGGTTCACTGCCAGAAGCCTTAGAAGGCACAGAATGTTTGGGTGGCATTGAAGGGCTTGAAATAAATTCAAACTTTTATGAAAATTTCACAAAAACACAACACCACAGAGCAACACTACTCACAGCGATGAGACATCAATGTGAAGTGGACAAGGGGACATGCTGAACATATGGGCACAGTGCGGGAGAGCAAACAGACTGATGCTACGGTCAGTGAGCCAATCAGCGCCCAAGATACAGAACACAGTGCTGTGGTTGGTTGCCTTCCATTCCATCAGCCAATAGTGTGCCATGTACAATCTCACATTGGCAAACTTGAGCAAGTGGTAGTGGCGTACTGCATTTCCATTGTGTACAGTACAGTGTCCATCCTCTGATGAAATGCATACTGCATTTTATTTTGATTTAATATTCTTTTAATATGTTTGAATTAACATTTTTTATATTTTTATATTGTTTTAAATTTTTAGGCAAAAATAATTAAAATCATAAATATTATATAAATACCTATATACCACAAAATCCTGCAATATAGCAAAAACTCCATGATACAGAATTAGATATATTTTTTAAAAAACAACCATGATACAGTGAAGCTGCAATAAGTTAACCGCGATATAGTGAGGGACGACTGTACTGCAAAAAACAAGGACGCCAGAGGCTCTCATCCCCTGGGGATTTTATTCAAAGTTTTGTGGAATCAGAAAGAAACGAAGGCAGAAAACTGGAAATAATGCTACATTTATTCAAACGTTTTATTTCAGTAAATAATAGTTATAAACAAATTATAAAACAAATGTGAACAATACAATCCAGTCATATAATAAAAAAATCGTATCTCTTAAGGGGTAGTCATTACTTGAGGCAATATCATCTTGAAATAATCATAAGCCTGAAGGTTAATGTCTGTATCAGAAGGTCACTTATTGATCGAATATTTATTTCCTCCAAAATTCATATTTGAAGCCCTACCTTCACTGAGGCTCAGATGGAGACCTCTATGGAATTAGTTAATATTAAATGAGGTTAAAAGAGTGGGACCCTGAAATGATAGGGCAAATGTTTTTATGAAAAGAGGTACCAGAAAGCTCTCACCTTCACTCTCTCTCACCTCCTCACTCTCTCTCTCTCATTGCCCTTGCACACAAGGAGGAAAGGCGGGAGGAGCACGTGGTGAGAAGGCAGCCATCTGCAGACCAAGAGGAAAACCCTCACCAGATTCCAAGCCTGTTGGCACCTTGATTTTAGACTTTACAATCTCCATACCTATAAGAAAAAAAATCCTGTATTCTTAAACCACCCATCACGGGATATTTTGTTATAGCAACTTGAGCAGACAAATACAGTCACCTGCACTTTAGCCATTAGCCCTAGGTCACCTGTAATACAGAATACATTTGATTCATTTTAAAACAACCTCTTGGTTTTCAGTTACTACCTGGTTGGAGAGACTACACTACAACCTATAGAGGATAGTGATGGTTAAATGGAAAACTGTGACAGCTGCCAAACATGGACCTCAGGACTCAGGAAGGACTGCAAACAAGAAAACAAAAAGACCATGGGCCCATTTTGAGTAAAAACAGCATTACGTAGTCCAGATTGTCCTCTGTTATTGGATAGAAAAGGTAAAATAACAAAATTAGCTATGGAGAAATGAATAAGGGGAATGTTAAGTCCAAATTGCCTCAAAGGTCCCTGTATGTATCATGGTATTAGAGCATGATACGGCACCCATGTTCCTAATATGACTTAATCATTTTGAATTGAAATAAAAAATTAAAAGGTAAGTGAAATAAGACAGAGAAAAAGACTACATGATTTCACTTATATGTGGAATCTAATGAACAAACTGAACTAACAAAGGAGAGACAGGCTCATAGATACAGAAAACAGACTGACAGCTTTCAGAGGGGAGGGTGGTTAGGGAGCTGGGTGAAAAAGGTGAAGGGATTAAGCAAAAAAAAAAAATAAACTCTCATAGCCATAGACAATGGTATGGTGATTACCAGAGGGAAAGGCAGGTGAGGGTATATGGGGATAAATAGTAATGGAAGGAGACTTGGGGAAGTGAACACACAATACAATATACAGATGATGTATCATAGAATTGTACCCCTGAAACCTATGTAATTTTATTAACCAATGTCACCCCAATAAATTCAATAAAAATAAAATAAATGAAATACTATATGCTCATACTGTTTTAAAAGCAATGAAAAGGAGTAAATATTTTATCTCAAGTATTAAGCATTAATTATCTGGAAATTTTAACTTATCCTGAACACCTAATTTCCCAGAGGGTACAGTATAAGTGAAACATTACTAGCTTACTACAAAAAGTAATCTATTATTGCCTATTACTTGGAGCAAACTATTAACTTCATTTACCATTTGCCTTCAAGAAAAGCATGAGAGTCATTACTCAAGAGATAATTAAAACATGGCTGCAGCACACATTTATACAGTCAATAAGTGCAAAGTATCATATAGCTGTTATGTATACATTTGCTGTCTTAGATAAGAGTTATATACACAAGTAATTTAATTCAAGATTAATAAATTGAAACATGCATTTATCATTACTTTAGAATAATACACAGTATAGTTGTTATACATTTCCATAGGCTTTTTATTATATATAGTTCAATTAATTTAATTGATTAAACATATTAGAATAAAAACAAGTACTGTGTATTTTTATTTATCAAGTACTGAACAATATGCTGGAGATTTTCTCACATGACTTCACAATAATGTCAAAGTCATTCAAGATAAAAACAAACATTTTAATTTTAAAAATAGATAAGTAATAAAGGATAAATGATCATACATGAATAGATAAATCGCTGGACATCAGAAAAGTAGGAAATTAATCATTGTTCTAAGCTACAGAAAGGCAGAATCAGGATTCAAAACCCGGTTACTCTGATTCTACAGTGGTTCTCAGAATGTGGTCCCCAATAACATCAGTGACATTTGAGAATTTGTTAGAAATGCACATTCTTGGGCCTCACTTCAGGCCTACTCACCAGAAACTCTGAAAGGGGCCCAGTAATCTATGATTTCGTCCATTATCTGATTCTGACTCAAGCTAAGACTGAGGATCATCGTAAGAGTCAATGCTTTTTTCCTCTGTGCCATACAACTCTGGAAGTCAGTAACATTTCAGTCACAAACACTTCACAGGCTGAAGATTTTACACATGCTTCTCCAAACTGATGCTCACTCTTAACCTCACTTTGTGCCCAGAGAGGGTGACCAGTATAGACCACCAGAAAAATGTCCCTTGACCTTGGACTTCTAGCTGGATTCTGTCAACAGATGACAATGGCAGGAGATTTGAAAAGGGGGAAAATGACCCCAGTTCCTTCCCTGTCATATTTCTGTGGCTTAGGTTCACTCTTAATTAATTTTAACAGCCTTATTTGTGCAGAAATTTCCAGACAATTCTTTTTAGGCCAAGGTAACCATCTCATCCTCTTGTGCCTTTATTAATTGGGGTAGAAATAAAGCCCTGTTTTCATTATCCCAAGCTACTATCCATTGTGGTTTTGCTACATAATAACCACACCTTTTATAATAGTCTTTTCAAATTTCCCAGTGTAAATGCGCCATGTATTATGCATAGGGTTGCTGACTAACTTTCTCCATTTATAATCATTTAAATGAACAAATAATGCCCCCATATTATATATTTTAAAAATATTCTTTATTAAATTTAAATTTGAAATATATAATTACTCAAATATTATTCAACTACATCCCCAGTAAACTACATATAAATTTTTAAAATCCATTTCCCTGTATTTATAATTAGTATAACACTGGTTATATTAGTCAGGTGAGGTTAAGGTATGCTACAATAACAACTTACAAAATCTCAGTGGCTTCACACAATAAAAAGGTTTATTTGTCCTCGTATAGAAATGGATGAGAGAGAGGGAAGCTCTCTTCTAAGCAGTGACTTTAGCATCCATGTGGCTCCCTCATCAAAAATGGTGACAGATCAAAGATTACACTGTCCCATAAATGCTTTGGCCAAAAAGTGACAAACATCAGTTTTTTTCCTATGGCCATTTATCAGAAATTAAAACACAGATTCACCCACCACAAAGGAATCTGGGTAATATGGTGTCATGAATCGGGCCCACAGAATTCAAATGTCTGTGACTGAAGCATGAATAAGCTCACACAAAAACACACTGGATTAGAGAAATCCGGGACCACGCGACCCCTCCCTTATGGTATGGGAGAGGCCTCGAGCCTTGGGTCGAGAGGTTTTCATTGATGGTCCAGGGTACAGAGCATCAGAATGGTTTTCATTAACTATGCATAGATTGCAGATTCAAGTTAGGCGGTAGACAGTCCAGGAAGGTGCATCAAAAGGAGAGATAGGCAAATGGAAGGACAACAGGTTTGGGCTGAACTCAAAGGAACTATAAACACTAGCCTAAGCGAACTAGGCATGCATCAGCATAAGTTCTTTTGATCCAGGGGGAAAGAGGTTTTAGCAAGAGCAAGGTTTTTTAAATCTAAGAATATGCCAACCTGATTTCCCCACAGGAAATTCCGCTGTCACACACATGGGTCCTGCTTGCCATCTTTATGTTCCACGAGAGTCCATGCTCTCTTTAGACATGAAACATCAGGGCTACACTTCCCACTGTGAAACATACGAAATCCCTATAATATGGCACAAGCACACAGGATATTTGTAAATACTGCCAACGAGATGGTTTTCATTCATTATGGAAAGGTAAAGCATGAGAAGAAAAAACGAAAGGGAAAAAAATTTCCAGGCATAACTATTATGAGTTTCTTCCTAATAAATGGAGACAATTTTTCTGTTTTTTTTTAATATTACAACTTTATTAAGATACAATTCACACACTATAAAATTCATCCATTTAAAGTATATAATTCAATGTTTTTAATATGTTCACAGAGCTATGCAGCTGTCACCCCCAATAATTTTAGAGGATTTTTACACACACATATGCAAACCCATACCCATTAACAGTGACTTTACATCCCTCCCCATCTGACACAGCTCTAGGCAACCTTAATCTCTTCTGTCTCTACATGTTTGTCTGTTGTCTGTTTGTCCCATATAAATGAAATCAGGCAACATGACCTCTGTGTCTGGCTTGTTTAACTTAGCAGAATGTTTTCAATATTCAGCCACATTATGGTATATATAAATATTTTATTCCTTTGTTATATCAATAATAATACATTGTATGGCTATATTATATTTTGTTCATTAGTTGATGAACATTTGGGTTGTTTTCACTTTTTGGCTATTACGAATAATGCTGCTCTGAATATTCATGTACAAGATTTGTGAGGCTATGTCTTCATTTATTTTTGTATATATCTAGGAGTAAAACTCTAGGCCTATCCTTTTGAGGAACTGCCAGATTCTTTTCCAAAGTGACTGCATCATTTTACATTCCCACCAACATTATATGAGGGCTCCAATTTTTCCGCATCTTGCTAACACTTTATATTGTAGATACCCTAGTGAATGTAACACGGAATCTGATTGTGGTTTTGATTTGCATTTCCCTAACAACTAACATTAAACAACTTTTCATGTGTTTATTGGCCATTGGTATAACTGCTTTAGAGAAATATGTCTTTATGGCTTTCAACCAATTTTTAATTTGGTTGTTGTCTTTTAATATTGAATTATAGGTTTCTATCTATATATTGAATACAAGTTCCTTATCAGAGACATGATTTGTTAATATATTTTCTCCCTCTCTAATGGTTGTCTTTTCACTTTTTATGATATCTTTCAAAGTACAATTTTTTTCATTTTCAATCTTAATTTATCAATTTTTACTTTGTCACATACTTTTGTGTTATCCAAGAATGCCATGCCAAATCCAAGGTCACAATGGTTTAATCCTGTACTTCCTTCTAAGGGTTTTATAACTTTTGCTCTTACATGTATGTCTATGAACCATTTTGAGTTAATTTATGTGTATGGTACAAGAAAGAGATTCTGCTTCATTCTTTTTATGTGGATACTCAGTTGTCCAGGCACCATTTGTTGAATTTTCTTAACACTAATGTTGAAAATCAATTGACCATAAGTGACAATTTTTTTTTCTTGAATCTAAATTCTATTCAAGAGTACCACATGTCAATCCTTATGCCAGTACCAAATTGTTTGGATTCTTGTAGGTTTGCTTCAAGAGTTTTGGCTTGTCAGGGTCACTTGCATTTCCATATACATGTTAGGATCAACTTGTCAATTTTTGCAAAAAAGAAAGCTGAGATTTATATAGCAATTGTATTGAATCTGTTTAGGGAGTATTGCCATTATAGTAATATTGTGTTCCAATCCATGAATATAGGAAGTCTTTCCATTCATTTGGATATTCTTTAATTACTTCCAACAATATTTTCTAATTATTTCAGTATATTTTAAACTTATTCTGTTAAATATATTTCTAAGTATTTTATTATTTTCACTATTACAAATGGAATTGGTTTTAAGTTCATTTTTGTTCTTTTTATTACAATTCTATAAAAAATACAATTGGTTTTTGCATTTGACGTTATTTCCTGAAAACCTGAACTTTGATTTGTTCTGTTTTAGTTCCCATAGTCTTTAAGAGGATTTCATAGTCATTTCTACGTACAATGAATGTCACAACATATGCAAACAGCGAGAGTTTAACATATTTTTAAGTCTGAGTTCCTTTTCTTTTTTGCTTAATTGTACCAGCTCTCAAGTCCAGGAAAATGTTGACAGAAGTGGCAAGATGAACTTCGTTGCTTTGTCCTTGATTTTAGATGGAAAGAATTCATTCTTTCACCATCAAGTATGACATTAGCTCATGTTTTTTCATTGATGCCTTTTATCACATTGATGGCATCCTTTTATTTCTAGTTTTCACTTCATATATGCTAGAGTTTTGTTTTAGTACAAATATGCTTATAATATTGTATCTTACGCTGACTCTGGGAAATGTGATATCCTTTAGTATGTAGATTGACCATTTACATCAAATTCAAGATGTTTTCAACTATTATTGAATCAAATAAAATATCTAAATAAATGAAAAGACATCCTATATCCATCCTCTCTCTCTCTCCTCTCATTCTGATCGTTCTTTTATGCATCTGCTGGGTGTTTAAGGATGCCCAATATTTCCCTGTGGCTTTGTTCCTTTCTCTCGTTATTTTATGTCTGTTTTTTGAACTGGATGGATATCTTTGATCTATCTTCATGTTTACTGATTCTTTTATCTGTTAATTTAAATATAGTAGCACATCTTTTAAATTTTATTTATTGTACTTTTCAACTGATGTTTTTGTGGAGGAGATTGCCTCACCTCCTTGGCAATCTCTGAGCCACTACTCTGGAAATAGGGGGAAGGATAATAACCCGCTTCTCTCAGAATGACACCACCGGTTTACAATATAGGCATTCAGCAAGAATGGTACCCTGTGGTATCTTTAGCTTGCTATTTTTACCATGGAAACTTCACTCTATAAGGAAATAAAGGTGAAAGTACTAAGAGCCAGATACTCTTGGCTTGCCATGTCTGGCTAATAGCCTCTCTACTATAACTTGTGGTTGATTGGAGGGAAGGAGATAAAACTTCTTGGCCACACTCTCCTGGGATTAAACTCTACAACACAGAGCTGGAAGGTAGATGAGAAATGCTGACAGCCTGCCCCTCTTATAGATTTACCTTAGTGCTTGACTGAGAGCTGGAGGAAGAACAATTCCCCATTTTTGGCAACACTCATGACTGAAGAAACTTCTATCAGGCTGAGTTGAGGAATCAAAGAAAGGGAATAGGTTCTCTCTGAAATGCCACAGACTGTTTCTTACTTAATTTAGTAGTTTTCTTAAATAAAGTGTCTTTATATACTCTTTTCTGTTATAAAATGTACCAAAGACTTTAACTGGTTGTGTCTCATAATTTTTATTGATTTATTGTTTTGCTGGGAAGTGCATTGATGGAACACTTAAGACAACCATTCTGGAAATCTCTAAGGGTTGAATTAAAACATTGTTTTAATTAAAATTAATTTCTTGAGAACACATGTTTCTGATTAGTTAGAGACCAAAATTTCTCTGGTACCCCATTATTCCATTAAACACAGGGGATTAATCAGTACAAGGGATCATTTTTATTGCAAACTATAGATGAAGAAGGAAGAAAAATCTTCAGAGTTTCTGGTTGCTCTGGACTAAATTGTGTCCCTACCAAAATTGATATTTGAAGCACAGACACTCAATATATTGAGTATTTGGAGATGAGAATTAAGGAAATAATTTGGTTTAGATGAGATTATGAGGGTGATGCCCTCATCATGGAATTAGTGCCCTAATAAGAAGAGACGCCAGAAAGTTTGTGTTTTTTCTCTCTCTGCCATGTGAGAATACAGAAGGAAAACAGTTATCTACATTCCAGGAAGAAAACTCTCACCGGAATCCAACCATGCTGGCACCCTGATACCACACTTCCAGCCACCAGAACTGTGAAAAAATTAATTCACCTATTTTATGGTATTTTGTTATGGCATCCCAAACTCACTAGACACGAATACTTTTACTTTTGGTCTTATTATATGATGTCACTATTGGATATTACTCTCATGCATTCTAATAAATATCTATTCACAACAAGGGTTCTATCTTTGGTGACCCAGATTCCTACACCAAATCTGGCACTGGATTTCAATATTATAGCTTATTCTCTTCATTCTCAAATGCCAAGTTCATACTTCCATACCTTTGGGATTAATTCTAGAAAAGACTACCAGCTGTAGCCATATATTTTTTGAAACTAGACATTCTTTTAAAAACATCCAGCCCTGGGGATAAGCCTGGATTATTAATGCATATTCCCTCTTCCTTGTTGTGAATTTTTTGGGTCACTAAAAAATTTTCCTTCCAGTTAACATGAGTCAGGTCAATGACATTTCATCAGAGAATTTTTTTAAATACTAAACTTCAAAAGAAAATGGCTATGATCTCAATCTCTTTCTTTTTACAAGGTTTATTTTTCCCAATTCAAATATGTCCACCTCCTCCCTACTGATCAGCTTTACATTCCAAGAGGCTTTAGGAGAGAATCAAGGCTACAGATGTTTTATTTCACAATTCTCCAGGCACCAGTGGTTTCCTATCTGGTTTATATTTACATGTGTAAATATATGGGGAACATTCCAGTGAGTCTTCCCTGAACAAGCAAATTCTCTTCTAAGGTCACTTGCTCTGTCCACCAATATAGAGGGCTGACAGTGTCATTTTATAGGATTTTTACAGGCTTTTAAAAAACCTTGCTAAGAAATCATATTACTCATTTAAGAACATTTTAACTAAAAGATTAGCAAACATAAAAACTGAAAATTCATCCAATTCATTGTAAAATATAATGCATTCATATTTCCACTATATTTTAGTTATTGTATCATTCAGTTTTGCAAAACGAGCAATGCATTTTAGCTCTTGCCCTCATGGGTACACATGTATTTTCCAAGGTTGCTGTTGATATATTTTGCTATACAAATCACAAGATATAGTTTACATAAGAGCTCCAATTTTTATACATTTCTACCCAAAGGTATTCATATTTGATAAATCACTTATTGAAATCTGAGACAATTAAGATGTGATGACCTGTGCATACTAGTGGGTGTATTTTACATTAAGACAATGTCAGTCCTTTATTGCAGTCGGCCTGACTAGAAATGAGCCAAGTTAATCCCACTTCTCATTCAATTTCTTACCCCTCAAGAGCACACAATGTTTTCATTCACACTGATCAAATCTATCTGGCAGCCTCTTGCTTTATTAGGCCAACTTGAATGTCTTGCTTAGAAATTCGACTCTTTAATTGAGGTAATAGCCATTAATCACTATAAAAGTCAAAACAAGTCTCTAACATTTGACTGATTTTGTCTTTTTGGAATAATGAATAGAAAATTCTGCCATGTTCTACATTGCTATAATCCAATACTTAAACATATTTTGACTATAAAATATTCCAACAATGTCCAAGTTTATAGAGAAAAATATGGTCATTCCCTTTCACATTTTGTTCCCACTCTCTTTTTCTCATCAGAGGTAACTCTCCTCACCACCTATTACATTTTCATGCAGGTCTTCCTATTCATTTTTATGCACAATTTATGAAATAGTGAATGGGGATGTTCCTGTTACCTTTTTCCTAAAGTAATCTAAGACATAGCACATAGTTTTAATCCTAACAATCCAGACTCCCTGAAATACTGGTGAACCATCTAATTCCCCTCAAAAAAATAATTTGTCTGCTTACGAAATACATTTAGACAAAACCTGTTGTTGGCATAAGAACTCTTGAATGACACAGGTCTTTCTTGACTCTTTTCCTCAGGAGGTAGCCATGGATAATGAACTTCCTGAATTTCTGATTATCATTAATTGAATTAGCCAAACGGTAACTTAACTAAGGACAGTACTTTCATGGAGCTGCCCTTTAAGTCTGGCTCCTTGCACGTGCTGTTCTGCCTTCTCCCTGATTCAGGGCTGCAGAGAAGTCTAATGGCAACACACTTAATTTGTTCTCTTTTATAGGCACCTCATTCTTTTTGCCTTAAATTTCATAAGATCTTTCCCTCTCAATTCTTAGAGTTCAGAGGTTTTATCAGAAAATGCCTCGTTTTGTTTGCCTGTTCTCATCATTGAAGCCTTGAAGTCAAAGAGCTTTTTCTATAGGAAGTCTTTATTTAGTTTTTCAATTCAGGAAAAATTGTTCCACTTGAGAAATACTTGTCAGTTTATATTTCATCTTACAAAACTTATTTTTCATATAATTCCACTTGACTATATTTCATAATCTCTGATATTTTCCTTCATGATTTTGTACCTTTGCTCTGAGATATTTCTTGCATTTCATCTTTTTAATGTGGATTTGAATATTTACTATTATTTTCTTCAGTAGATTAACTGGTAGAGTTCCCCATGGAGCTTCTGTTCAGGCTACCCAGCTCTCCAGGGAGAAAACTCCTAGCCTCAGCAGCTTTTTGCTGTCTGGACAAGAAAATCCATTGTGACTGTGGTTAAAGTGGAGCATGTTCCCTGCAGGGCACCAAGTTCCCCAGAATTCTCCATCAATAACTTTAACCAATATTGTGGAATACTCAAAGAGAAAACCTACTAAATGAGAGAACAATGATATATCTGATAAGAGTTAATATCCAAAATTTACAAAGAGCTCATACTACTCAACACACACAAAATCAAACACTCCAATTAATAAATAAGCTGAGGACCTGAATAGACACTTCTCTAAAAAGGATATACAGATGGCCCATAGACATATGAAAAGATGCCCAACATCATTAATTGTCAGAGAAATGCAAATTAAAACCACAATGAGATATCATCTCACACCTGTCAGAATGACAATCATCAATAAATCAACTAATGACCAGTTCTGGTAAGGACATGGAGAAAAGAGAACCCTGGTGGACTGTTGATGGGATTGCAGATTGGTGAAGCCACTATGGAAAACACTATGGATTTTTCTCAAAAAATTAAAAATGAATCTGCCTTATGATCCAGCAATTCCACTTCCAGGTATTTGTCTGAAGAAATCTAAAATACTACTTTGAAAGAATACATGCACCCCTGTGTTCACTGCAGTGTTATTTATGAGCTAAGCTATAGAAGCAAGTGAAGTATCCATCAATAGACAAGTGGATAAAAAAGTGGTGGTACAATGGAATATTACTCAGCCACACAATAGAATGAAATCTTACCCTTTGCAACAACATGGATGGACCTAGAGGGTATTATGCTCAGTGAAATAATTCAGTCAGAGAAAGACAATCATATGATTTAACTTACATGTTGAATCTAAAGAACAAAGTAAATGAACAGAAAAAATTTAAACAGACTCATAGACACAGAGAGTGAACTGGTGGTTGCCAGAGGAGAGGAGGCTTGAAGGACTGGGTGAAATCGGAGAAGGTACTAACAAGCACAAACTGTAAGTTACAAAATAGTCACCTTAGAAGCAAGTAAAACATAAGGAATATAGTCAATAATATTGTGATGACTATGTACGGTGCCACTTGGAGTACTGGAAATATTGAAGGGAACACCTTAGTGAAGTACATGATTGTCTAACCACTAAACTGTGTGCCTGAAACCAATACAAAATAAAATTGAAAAAAATATTGTGTAATATTTTTCTTTTTGTTATTGTAATACTGTTTTTCTTCTTTCCTTAGCTAACTTTAAACACAATATGAAATGAACAAAGAATGGATTCAATACCTGTCTTAAAACTAATCTTTTAGTTCCTTATCTCATTTATCTCTAAATGTTTATACCTCTACTCCCACAACTCCAGTTTTCATGCCTATAATACTTCCTCTCCACTGACAGACATGCCTGTGGGAATCAGTGTTGATCTGGGGCAACTGTGTAGTGCTTGTAAAATCACACTACATGGAAGCCCATGCCCACCATGGCCTTGCCTTTGAACTTTCAGTTTCTAGATTTTCAAGCCCTGATTTCCACCTTCACCTTTTACTAGTTGAGATAATATCATTTTAACGTAGTACCATAAAATAGACATACTCAAAATAACTTGAAAGAATATTCTTTTGATTTACTGGGCAACAGCTACTTGGAATCATTTTTGTCAGTTCAGAATATGAGTATATGAAAAAAATGAGTTTATATGTGTCTTTTTTGTTTCCTTTTCACTGATAATATACTCATTTAATAATAAAGAATAATTTAAAATCAGACTATATCTTGCTCAGCACTCAGCACTCTCCCTGACTTTACAGGTCTCTTTAAATTGAATTTTTTTCAATGACAATGTAGTTAAAGTTTTCACCAAATTCAATCAGAATTAATCAAATCATACCACAAAGAAGGTTATGAACTTGCTGGATTCATGGTATTTTAGCAGCATTTAAAAATATCCATTTATATATTAAATATTTTATTCAATATATTTTGGTTTTTATATTAAAAGCTTTAATCAACCTGAAATTTATTATTGTAGTTTTATGACCAGTGTGAGGGAAAGATCTAATTTCACAGTTTTTCATATAGTAAGACAGGTCATGATTTATTTTTAAAAACCTATTCCTTTTCTACTGATTCATTTGGAAAGCATGGTTTTGTATTTAGAATTATTTATTTTCATATCAATTCTTGTTAATTATTCCAAACACATTGGCTTTATAAAGTAAATATTAGACTCAAAGTATTTTAAATCTAAATGTTGACATTTAGATATTAAAACAAATGAGGAACATCATCCAAATAAAAAAGACAATTGTTTTTGGACTTAGTTATTTTTGTTGAAGTAATCATTTTATTCACTTTGAATCAAATGTAATATTTTCTTCCAGATGTATTCAAGGGCTTGACAATGATTTTATACTTTGAATAACTGAGTTTGGCATCTGTCTCATTTTTTGTTATATGATAGTTAAACCTTCTTAGTTAGAACTGAAAATTTCTGTACCTCTGTGATGCCATGTTGAAGAGATGGAAGGAACCTTGCTGGTATGGCTCAGTTGGTTGGATCATTGTCCTATAAACAAAAGGTTGTGAGTTTGATTCCCAGTCAGGGCATATACCCAGGTTGTGAGTTGATTCTTCAATCTGGATGCATCCAGGAGGCAACCAGTTGATGTTCCTCTCTCACATAAATGTGTGTCTCTCTCTCCTCCTTTCTCTCTGAAATCAATGAAAAAAGTGTCCTTGTGTGAGGATTAAAAAAAAATGGAAGGCACCTCAGGGAGTTTCTGCCTGGCATGATTATATTTCATTAGTTAAAAAATATCTCATATATGATAGATGGGAAGAAGGAATAATGATGTGATATGCACAAATATTTTAAAGTAAAACATTTTAACTTTATAATTTGCTATTTGCTTTTGCATCTGGAACAAATGATTTATTTTTGTGCAGATCAGAAAAGCTGTCAGTCAAATATCTCATTATATCATCTTAGGAGACTTCCAGTCAAGATGGCAGCATAGGTAAACATGGCTCACCTCCTTGAATAACCACATCAAAATTACAACTAAACTATAGAACAACCATCACTCAGAACCATGAAGTTGAATGGAAGTCTGACAACTATGGAATTAAAGAAACCACATCCATCCAGGTAAGTAGGAGGGGTGGAGACATGGAACAGGCTTGACTTACACTAACCTGTGGTAGATAAAAATTCAGGAGGGATACATTGGAAATGAGGAGTCCCAGCCCCACAGTAGGCACCCCCAGCCCAGAGTTCCAATGCCAGGAAGATAAGTACTCATAACTTCTGGCTGCAAAAACCAGCAGGGATTAAGTCAGTGAAAAAAATTTCTGCAGTCCCAAGCAGTTCCCCTTAATGAACCCACACACAGACTCACATACTCATACTCACTCCCTCTGAGCTCCAGTACTAGGGTAGCAGCTTGAAAGGCACCAGTGGCATATGGGGAGGAATTGAAGTGTCTGGCATCAAGGTGAGAGGTGGGGAACAGCTTTCTCCCAGACAGAAAGGTGGGCAGAGGCCATTGTCCCTTTTCTGAACCCTCACCCCACAGAGCCACAGAGCCAGCAAGTGGGTGCTATATTTGAGATTCCATCAACCTGGCTAATACTGTTTGCCCCTGAGACTCTGTCCCACACAACTTACAGGCCTACCCAAACTGTTAACTTTGAGTTTCCCATATGAATGGCTGGTCTTGGCTCATGCTCCACAACTGCCTAAATCCTATCAACAAGCAACAGCCAGCCTCAGTGAACCACCAGCCTCCACATCTCTTGGTAAGTGGCCCCAGGCCTGGCACTAGCAGTAGTCAGCCTGGATGCATGGTTTATATTCTCCTGGGAATCTCGAAGCCCAGCACAAGTAGCAGCCATCTCAGATTGCTTTATAGTTTATACAGGGTGGCCACAGGCAGAACAAAGGTGGGTGGCTGACTTTGTACTGCACAACCTAGGAATCCCTAGAGACTGCACACACAGTGGACAGCTACAAACCATGTCCAAACTCCATCATCCTGCCCTTGTACAGCTGAGCCTCCATGGAAGGCAGTGGTTGGTGGTCAGTGGTCACAGCTGTCCTTGTAACTGACTGGTCTGAAAAAATCCCTCCCAATGACCAGCCAACAGTAATCTAGGCTCAACCTTGAGTACCCAGCTTGAGTGATTGGAAAGGTTGTGCCATGGATCCTATAGGACACCTACTACATTAGGTCACACTACCAAGACACAGAGTCAAGCAGCTCTAATACATAGAAGCAAACACAGGGAGGCTGCAAAAATGAAAAGACAAAGAAACATGGCCCAAAAGAAAGAACAGATCAAAACTCTAGAAAAAATAACTAAACAAAATGGAGATAAGCAATGTATCAGATGCAGAGTTCTAAACTCTGAGTGTAAGAAAACTCAGGGAACTTATTGAGAATCTCAGCAGCATAAAAAAGACCTGGTCAGAAAAGAAGGATACACTAATTGAAATAAAGAACTATTTACAATAACAGGAGAAATAACAGGAGATTGGATGAAGCTGAGAATCAAATCAATAATTTGGAACATAAGGAAGCAAAAAATAATTAATTGGAAAAACAAGAAGAAAAAAGAATCAAAAAAAAAAAAATGAGGATGGTGTAAACAACCTCTGGGACAACTTCAAGCATTCCAACATTCACATCATAGGGATACCAGAAGGAGAAGAGAAAGGGGAAGAAATTGGAAAACTATTTGAAAAAAATAATGAAAGAAAACTTCCCTAACTTGGTGAAGGAAATAGATATGCAAGTCCAGGAAGCACAGAGAATCCCAAACAACATGGATGCAAAAAGGTCCATTCCAAGACAAATCATAATTACAATTCCAAAAGTTAAAGATAAGGAGAGACTCTTAGAAGCTCAAGTGAAAAGCATTTAGTTATCTACAGGGGAGTTCTCCATAAGATGGTTAGCTGATTTCTCAAAAGAAATTTTGCAGGCTAGAAGGGATTGGCAAGAAATATTCAAAGTCATGAAAACTGTGGCCCTATAGCCAAGATTGTTCTACCCAGCAAAGCTATCATTTAGACTTGAAGGACAGATAAAGAGTTCCAAGTAGGAAAAAAAATTAAAGGAGCTCATCATCACTGAACCATTATTATATGAACTATTAAAGGGACTTTTAATAAAAAGAAAAAGATCAAAACTATGAATAATAAAATGACAATAAATACATATCTATCAACAATTGAATTTAAAAAAGAACCTAAGCAAACAAAAAGAACAGAAACAGAATCATGGATGTAGAGTGGGTTTTGATGGCTGCCAGATGAGAGGGGGATGTGGGAGAATGGGGAAAGAAGTGAGGGGATTAAGAAGTATAAATAGGTAGGTACAGAATAGCCATGGGGATGTAAACACATTGTTTGCGGGTAGCTTTTTTCGTGCGCTAACAGTTGGCGCAGGCCATTTTTGCTAATGTTTTGCACAAATGGCAACGTTCAGTAAAATTACGATAACTTTAGTTTTACATTTTTTTTCAATGAAACTTTTGTGATTTACTATAAAATGTATACTGAATTATTTTTCTTAAATTTTAAACAGACAAATACTGGAAAACTCACTGGAAATTGAAATTAATAAAATATGTAAAAATTCCAATTTATTGAAAATATTTTGAAAAAAGTATGTAAAATGTGTAAAAAAAGAAAGAATGAAGTTTTAGTAGTGTTTTTTTGTGCGATAATCGTTAAAACATACATACATAATTCACCATTGTATGTGTTAGAGACCCAATTTTGTCCTTTGGAATTTGTATATCTGCATGTTAGCATCCCTTTAGAGCAATAAAAAAGTATAGAAATAAACGTATTTATACGTTACCTGCATTCTACCGTTAGTCTATAAAAACGTATTTATATGTGTCCCGCGCTCTTCTACCAGTCAATGTAAAATGTATAGATACGTTTCCTGCATATTAAGTGTAAAGTACAGTATAGGAAATGGAGTAGCCAAAGAACATACATGCCTGACCCATGGACATTAACAATGGTGTAGGGATTGCCTGAATGATTTGGGGGTGCTGGTGGACAGGGGCAAATTGGGACAACTGTAATAGCATGATCCATAAAATATAACTGAAAAAATACCATCTTACTTAGATACTGTGGTTTACTTTTAATTTAAACACAGTCCTATACTCACCCTACAGACTGGAACGGTTACTTTTACACAGTGCTCTGTGTGGCGCTAATTACAGAAAGGTTTTGATAAAAGCAGCTGCATCTGATTACATGGGAAGAAATTAAAAAATAAAAACATGTTGAGGTCTTATATCCTTTTAATAATTAATAAATAATTTAAGTTCTGTATAACCTGATGACTGATTAAGATACATATTTAAGAGAAGTAGAAAGCTTAATTTCTAATCAAGAATTTGCAAACTTGCATTAAAATTTTTATTTACAAGCTAGTAGGGAAAAATAGCCAGATCTTACTTATTTTGAAATAAAGAAAATAATGTAATTTTCCTTAGAGTAGAAGTGAGAATGCCCTTGATATTTTGTTTCAGGCAGTACAATATATTTAATTCTCATATACACAAATATAACTTAGATTTGAACTTCTTATATTTTATTTTCTTCTAGTTTGAGGTCCTAAGGATGAATGAAGTCAGAACAGCTGCTTCATCCTTGTTGTAGAAGATAATATTAAGTGCCTACCAGGAATTTGGCTCCCTATGATTACTTTGGCAAATATATATTTCTCCAAGGAACCAGTCAATTGGGACCATATTTCAGAAACATATGAATTTTAATAATCTCAGGTTTAAGCTGAATTAACCAGGTAGGTGAAGACAGCCTCAACCATTAACTATAATTTTCTAGAGTTCCCATCTGCCAGGTGGTTTAGACCAGATCTAAAATGAAGAAATACATTTCAAAAAGTTTCGTTTGAAATCTAACTGTCCCCTTGCCACATCTGTGAATACAAATGCATTACATTTTAAATTCATTGTGTTATAAATCTCAAAGCCCTAAGTTTTCACTTGCATGATTAACAAAACAGTTGTATCTTTTCCTGGTGTCTTCTTCATTAATTATCTATGTTTCTGGTGAGATGTGTATGTGTGGATGAATATGTATAGGTTGTTTGATTACCATTTGATATTTTGTGGTGCTTGAAACATTCTAAATCTTTGGCCCTCATGTTATTTATTTAACAATCATTGATTATTTACTATAAGCAAAATATAATTCTAGATTCTTGGCAAAATTAATAAACAATATGACAAAGGTCTCTGGCCTCCTACAGGCAGCTCTCTAATATATATTAATAGCTGCCATCACCATTTTCCTGGGTCACTGATACTGTTAGTCTTCTGTGCCCACTGCTCCCTAAGTCCTGAGCCCCAACCTCGAAGCTTCCCAACAGCTGTCTCTGGGTAGCTACAGATCTCTCCTGGACTATTTACCTAGGTGCTCCTTCTCTACTCAGGTCAAAAGAAAACTTCTTATGCCTCCTGGGACAAGCTCTTTCAAAGGAATTTACTATACAGAGCTCTTACACATTTATTTAATTTTTTAATTTTTTTTTAAATTTTGACAGTTCTTTTTTATTAAGCCAGTGGTCTTTAACCTTGGCTATGAATCAGAATCACTTAGTGAGATGTTTAAAAGATACAGATTTTCTGGTCCACTTCATGTTTACTGAGTTAGAGTAATTAACAACAAAACCTAAACATCTACATTCTGAAAAATCTCCTCAGATGATTCTGATAGATGTAAAGCACAGCCTCATATTTCACACGGTCTCATTAAACCCTTCCAATCTGAGCCCTGTTGCTCAAGTTTCACTCTTTCTAGCAAATTATTCATGTGTTTGTTTTTGGCTTGTTTGTTTCAAGACTCCAATTTTATTTTCCACCCTTCTGACCCCATATGAGAATTCTCAGTCCATCAAGAGAGATTGAACATGCCCAAACTCTAACTGTAGATAAGTTCAAGTTCATTCTCACAAGTCTCTATAAAACTCAAAGTTGTAATTTACATTTTTATGTCCCTGCATTGGGACCAACATTCCACACAACTACAATATTTTTTCACCATTTACTAAAAATACAAAGCTAATGTGCCTGAAAAACAGAGAGAAACTCCAGAGGGTGTTGGTGTCTAAAACCCAGGAAACTAAATGAATGTCATCTTCAACTAGCCGAATATAATTACTCATAAAATTTCTGTGGGAAAGAACATCATTAGAGATAAAGATGAATATTAGAACATTAACCTAACAAAAATATCTTTAGATCTATCTAACCTCTGCATCTGGAAACACAAAGTTATTTTTAAAAGGATAATGGTGGTAGAGCCCATGCTAGTGCACGGCCGCTTGGATCCCAGTCCTGGCAGAGACTCATTCTGTCCGGGCGGTCGAGATAGCATGTAACTGCCAAGGGTTAGCTTCCCCCTCACTGGAGCAGACATGCTAGGACTTACTTTATAGGGTTATTCTGAGTATTAGTTAAGAAATGCACATTAAGTACTTAATATAATACTTAGCACATTTTAAGAACTCAAGAAACCATGACTATATTGATGTTATTATCCATATTGTAATCATTAGCATGACTAAATATATGAACTTAGAAGTTCATATATTTCTCTCTGGGTAAGTTCTGTAACTAAAGTTATTATGGCATATACCAATAAGCATTTTCTTTCAATGGTTATTAGGCAACAGTTATCATAACACAATTTTTATCTTTTTGGGGTGGAAGAAAGAAGAGAAACATTCTCACAATCCTTCAAGTCATCTTGAAGAGGTCAATTGCTATCTAAAATAAAAATGTTATCATTTTCTTCTGGTTTAAATATCATATTTATATTAAAAATATATGTGATAAGACTACAGTTCACAAACTATTTCTGGTTCATTTAGAAAATCTCAAGAGTTTACTGAATTTTTCTGGGATTCACATTCTGAAAAACTTTACATTAGGCAGATAAAATTATTTGACAAGCTTTTTTATCAAAAGGTACTTTCAAAGTAAATCTTCAACAAATCAATTTAAGGAATAATGTTAAATAAAACTTTTAAATACTGTAAATGTATGCTATGAAAGCACATAGTTATGATAAAAACTATTTAAGAATTTTTAAAAATTATGAATCAATTGAGAATAATTTAATAGAAATAAAAATGAAAAGAATTTCATCAATATAATGATCCGACTTCATTTATGAGGATTAGAAAGGAATTAGCCCATCTGACCACTGCCTATATCTGATTCTAAAACAGTATTGCACTTGCTGTCACCAGGCATCGTTGTGAGAGTAACATTGTCTTTAAACCCTGGGGGCAATCCCTGACCCACCTCTGTAACACCTAGGAAAGACAAGGCAACCTGAAAGTCCAACTACTTTCTTAAGATGATCCAGCTTCTGGACGATTATCCCAAATACTTCATTGTGGCAGCAGACGATGTGGGCCCCAAGCAGATGCAGCGGATCCACACGGCCCTCTGCTGGAAGGCTGTGGTGCTGACAGGCTGAACACCACCATGACATGCAAGGCCATCTGAGGACATCTGGAAACAACCCAGCTCTGGAGGAACCATTGCCTCATATCCAGGAGAAAATATGGGTTTTGTGCTCATCTAGGAGGATCTCACTGACATCTGGGACATGCTGGTGGAGAATAAGATGCCAGCTGCTGGCCATGCGGGTTGCCACTGCCCCATATGAAGTCTCTGTGCCATCCCAAAACACTGGTCTGGAGCCGGAGAAGACATTGTTCTTCCAGGCTTTAGGCATCACTGAAATCTCCAGGGGCACCATTGAAATCCTGAGTGATGTGCAGCTGATTAAGACTGGAAACAAAGTGGGAGGTAGCGAAGCCACAATGATATACATGTTGAACATCTGTCTCCCTCTTCTCCTTTAGTCTGATGATCCAGCAGGTGTTTGACCATGGCAGTATCTACAGCCTGGAAGCGCTTGACATCCTCCTTTTTGGAGGCTGTTCGTAGTGTTACTAGAGTATGTCTGTAGATCGATTACCCAACGATTGCATTAGTACCCCATTCTATCTTCAATGGGTACAAGCAGGTTCTGGCTTTGCCTGTGGAGACTGATTACCACCTTCCCACTTGCTGAAAAAGGCAAAGCCTTCTTTGGGGGACCCATCTGCTTTTGTGGTTGCTGCTCCTGCTGCTGCTGCAGCCCCAGCCAAGGTAGAAGCAAAGGAAAAGTTGGAGGAGTCAGATAAGGATGTGCGATTTGGTGTCTTTTACTAATAACCAAAAAACAACCAGTTCAGCAAGCTTTACTTGTGAAACAAGGAAATAAAGTCTTACTGGTCTTTAAAAATAATAATAATAATAATAATAATAATAATAATATTAATAAAGTTTTGCAAGTTGCCACTGGTTCATTGCTCAATGGTCATTATAAAACACAGGCATTGGGCTGGAGGAATAAGCAATGTAAGTTAACCGAATCTAATATATTTACCTTGTTTCTTTTCACCTTGAGTAAGAATAGGAGTCTGTGATAAAATTCTGAGCACATTTGCTATAGGTGGGTATCTGTTTTTTTCAGAAGGTCTCAAATATTATAAAACTTGAATGTTTACTTATTTTAAAGAAAACTTTGTTTCATACTATAATGAACACCACAGATTTTCAAAAGAAAATGTAATGTATATATTTACCTTTGGTAAATGATTATAATTAAAAAGTTCCAGACTCCCTCCCAATGGTAACTCCAGAATTTCCAAAACACAGGAAAATCCTAGGATGTACTTATCTGTTTGGGAAGAAAGACAAAGACACCTTGACAGGGTGTGAAACAGCTACACCACCACCGTGACATAGAGCTTTCCTATTCGCGATGGCTTGGGCAAACAGTGATGTGGTTATGTCGGGGGAGCTGGCAGTGAGGAAACATGTCCCTTTGTGCCACCATGGCTCCCTTTTCTGATTGACCACTACAAAAATAAAATTGGTTGCTGTTACTTTAACTGTAAAATGAGGGGGGAAATTAAGAAACTATAGTCTCTTAAATGTCAAGGTACAGCAATATGCTTCACTTATCAAACCATAATCTATCAAATGCAAATCAAATACAGGAATAAAACTTAACATCTCATAATTAATTCTAACAATCTGAGATTTTTTTATATCATACCTCTGATTCTATACTAAAACTATCGAACATTTTGTGGCTAGCTATGACTTCAAAATACATTTCAATATGAGAAATAATAACACTACTGTGTGACATAAAGATAAGAACACAAAGCAAAGACTTTTTAGTTAGTGAACCCATGCAGATTCAGCCTCAGGGACATGGTGATAATGAAAAGGATCATATAACATGAGATTACTGTTCTATTGACTGACAAGATTCATTTTCCCCTTCTTATAGAGAGAAACCCACTAATGAATAAAAAACAACCTGACTTTAATTCTCTTTGTTTTATCTGCAGTCTGAGGAGTTAATTTTTTCCTGAGTTTAAAGAAAAAGAAAAAAAAAAACTGTATTAACAAAGAAGTCCATGCTGACACTAAAACTCTTCTCCTGGACTTTTTTTTCCCCTAAAAGCTTATTGAAGGAGACATTAGTTCCATTTTTCTAACATCTTAGCTCAGGACTTTAGGGATTATACTCATCCGGCATAAAGCTACATTTCCTGTCTTGGAAAGCAAATGTATGCACAGTTTGAGTCTATTTAAACCATTCTATGCCATGAATTTCTAGGTTCCTTGGGCATATTTGCCATTTTCTTTCATTTCCTAGTGTGAAAATCTAATCTGCTGGTTGTCTTATAGTTTACCCCTAAAATAAAGGACTACATTACAAAGCAGGCAGCTAAGTTAGAAAATCAGTATGAATGTATATGATTCTTTCTCCATCTCATAAATCCCCAAAGACAATATAAATAAATTTGAAAGAAAAAATATTAAAAAGGAAAACTGGCCTTACTATCTCAGCCTAATGGGACATGCTAAAGAAACATGAATCATACTGCAGCAGAGCTAAGTTGATAAAATGGTAAGTTGACAGATGTTTATGGAAAATGTATGCACTTCCTCATAGGGAAATACACATACAAGCTTTCACAACTTCCATAATATACTTGAATGATGTTTCCTTTGCTTGCTGTATAATCATACCAAGTAGGCAAATATATAATGGTGAAGTCTAAATTTTTGCTTGTTAGTTTCATTCAAAATATTGAGATGCTCTTTTGTGAGTTACTCTCTAGTGAGTGACTGTAGTAAATATCAATACAACGAATGTTACTTCTAAGCTTTATCCCTGCTGCTGCCATGTTCAAGTGCATACCAGTTCTGTTTACTGTGCTAACCCAAATAAAATGCATGTCAACTGCCCCAACCTTCTACTTAACTGTTTTTAACCTGTGGCCTACTTTGTCCCTTTGACATAGTGGAATAAAGATGAAGAGATTGGTTTTGGTGCAGATCAGGTTCTCATTAGAGTAAACTGAGTTCTTTAATCAACAACATATTTTTTAAGAGAAATTAAAACCAATGTTTTGAGATTTCCTGGTTTTCTAATGGTTTGCTTTTCTCTTTTTAAAGTAGCCTTAAGCCAAAGTGAAGTTGAAGCTGGGGGAGAGAGGGACAGGAGAAGTTATACAATCCAGAAGTTTGTTGACAAACCTTTTTTGATGTCTTCCAGTTTATAATGGAAAGTGAACTTCCCAGAATAGTATGAAAAGCAAGTGAATCACATTATTCTTACTCAAAATTTTAAATGCAAAACAGTTCTCAAAATGCTCATGTTTAAGTTTTGTGCCTCTGTGACAAATTCTTCACAAGAAGTATATTCTGTGTGGAAAACAAATATCTATATACCTAATTATGAAAGTACTAAGAAGAAGTGGCAAAGCTAATTTCCATGGTAAGAAAATCGATTTTTTTATGCTTCCATACTTAAGTAAATTGAGATCTTCAGCCATAATCAGGACTACAATTAATATAGGTAATGTTTCTAAATCTTTTCTCTTTCAAAATCTTGTTTTCGGTAATTGTATAATCCACAAAAGAAATCTAAAACTCTAGCCTGGCTTTGTCTTATTCTTGTAGAAGAGTATATTGCTGGCAATCTGACTCATTTCAGTTGTTCTTTATTTATTTTAAAATCTGTTCTGTCATCTTATGGTTAAATATTTGCATGTTTTGTTGCAACACTAATTTTTAATTTTTTTGGTGGCAACCAGTCTTTTAAAATATTTTTCTTACAAAAAGTATTGTTTAACAGGATTTCATTAAAATTTAAAACATTTGCTCTGCAAACAAAGATGTCAAGAGAATTAGGAGACAAGCCAAAGAGTGGGAGGAAACTATTCCCCAAAAATTCATCTGATAAAGGACAATTATCTAGAATACATACAAAATTTGTAAAACTCAACAAGAAGAAAAGAAGCAACCCAATTAAAAAATGGATCAAAGACCTGAAAAGAGAAGTCAGTAAAGAAGATATACAGATGGCAGATAAGCAAACAAGAAGATGTTCCACTTCACATATCATTAGGGAGATGCAAATTAAAGTAACAATTAGATACCACTACGCAACTATTAGAATGGTCGTTCCAGAGCACTGAAAACAACAAATTCTAGGGAGGACACAGAAAAACAAGAACTCTCATTCATTGCTGGTGAAAATGCAAAGTTGTTCAACCATCTAGGAGGACAGTTCGGTCGTAACTTATAAAACTAAACATAATCTTTCTATATGATTCAGCATTATGCTCCTTGCTGTTTAATGAATTTAAATTCATGTCTACACATTGTGCATGTCCGGGGACACGGAGCATATAGGAACTTTTGTACTTAGACTCACTTTTACTGCGAACCCAAAACTGCTCTGAAAGATAAAGCTTATTCATTTCACTGTCGGAAATATATTTTTCCTTTAATTTTCAGAGGATGCACCCTTCTCATTGTGTTTCAATACTTTAAAGCAGTTTTGCCCCTCTTTCACTTTCCAATATTACTGAACGGGGAGAGATTTATGCAAATCTTCGCTTTTCAAAAAAGAAGAGTAGCAAAGTTCTATAGTGCTTTGCACAGTTTGTTTGAATGTTGATAGATTTTTCCTGTCATATTTTATCCTTATATCAAGTTACTGTCCTGCGTAGGACTAGCCATTTGACATTCATTTAGGGCTTGTCAGCTCAAGATTCTTCAGCACTCTTTTGGCCATGCTTGGGGGCCACCTGAACAACATGGTTGTTGGTTTTTGTTTTGTTTTGTTTGTCTTTCTCTTTATTTTTTCCAGAACATTTCAGAAAAGCATCCTCGACTGAAAACAAGCATTACTTCTAGAAATCGAACTCGATGGCCTGCAAATTTATCTTCCATTGGTGGTTAAGATTCACAGAGCATACACCTTCATCCACTCCTTTATTCTCCCCATTTGGGTCCTTAAAATTTGTATTGTTTGAATAAACTTTAAAAGATAGCCACCGTTAGAGTAAGATGAAAAACTCTAGTGGATGCTGGTGATAACTACCAAATTTTCTTTCTATTCAACTAGGTTCATTTACTGTGGGTTTACATACTAAAAGTGAATGTAAGTTAAATCCATTCTGCACTGTTTGTGTGGGCATTTTTCCTTCATTCTCCTTCACAAGTGTGTGTATTTATCCTGAACCTAGTTTATCTGCTACTCTACATCTATTCAAGTATGTGTTCCCCAGGCCTTGGCCACTTGCCTTGCTTCTTAGCCAGAGCTGTTTTAGCAAAAGGTCTATGCTGTTCCCAGAGCTGTAAAGCTCTGGGAGTCACCACTGATATCAACAATGCAGACCGAAGGACACTTTGGTGCCAACTGACTAGAAGAGATCACTGTGCCTGTACAATGACTGAATTATGCCCAAGGAAGCTTGGATTTCTTTGATGACTTCCTAGATAATCAGCCAGATTAAACAAAACAGGTATATGGGAAAGTAATGTTCCAAGGGGAAGATTTTGACAAAGACTTAAAGAAGGCAAGGAGATTTCAGCAAATAAATTGATCCCTGTCCTCCTCTGGTTGGCTGTTTCCAGATGCAAGGGTTTCCATGTGCCTCTCTGGATAGATTTCACGTAACTGAGCCACAAGAGGTTTTTGATGTCAAAGCTGTGGCCGGCTCTGGAATGTGCCATCTCGTGTTTGCTCTCCACCCTCCTTGCTTCACTTTCCTTTCTCCCTGACTCTTACTTCCCTGGGATTGTATCCCCCAATGGAATATCAGTCTGTTAGTTTTTGCCTAAGGCTCTGTTTTCTAAGGAATCAAGATTAAAACTTTGTATGTGTATGATCAGAAAATGTGCTTCTCACTCTTTTTTAACATTTGTCAGTATAATTCCCTGAGTTATATCAAATATGTTCTTTTAACATTAGTATATACTGCTACTACAAATATCATTCCCTATAATTTCCATGGATGTCTCAGTGGAATATTTTGAAAGAATGACTATGGAACCTCTTATTCACCATTCCTTTGTCCTGGAGTATAAACAGTTTATTTTATCACATATATTAAACACATTGATTTCTGTGATCAAGCATTTTGTTTAAGAAAACTAGAAAGGAAAAACAAAAGAGAGAATAAGTACAATGGAAAATGTGAGGATTTCTTTTGCTTTTTTATTTTTCTTTTATAAAATGCTGACCCTGCTTTTTTACCATTGAAATAGAACTCCTTAAGTGAATTTGTTTCTGTTGTCATTCCTATTAAGAGTTTATGTTTGAAAGTGATCTACATTCTGGTTTGGTAAAGAAAATAAAGCAGAAAAATGACTGTGTTCTATTGTCAGATAATCACTGAAAATCGGTAACTGAATTAAATTTTACATGTAAACTGAATTCTGCCCTACCAACTCCAATTAAGTGAAATGCTGATGTCAAGTGGCTTGTAGTACTGAATTCTGATGGCAGAGAATGATAATGCTCCCTTAAAGACATCTATCTCCTTTTCTTATTGGGCACAATAATAATCCACATTTTGTCCTCTTTTATTTATGTGCATTTATATGTTTCAGTTTTGGACAATGGAATCTGGTTAGAGGTGATATATATGCCATTTCTGGCTTAAAATGTTCCATGTGGCCCTCATGCTTTCCCTCTTTTCCTGCCAGCCATCAAGATTCAGAGGGCCCTGTGGAGGGCCCTACATCCTCAGGTCATGTTGAATTATTAGATCAAAGGCACTGGGAGCCCAGAAGGATTGTATGGAGCAGAGACCCCATTCTTCCTACCCACCAGCCATCCTGGAATATGTGGCTAATGAGCAATGTTCTTTGGTTTTGTTAAGACATTAAACATTTGAAGTTAATTATCACAGTCAGATGCTCTAATATTTTTGTTCAGCAATCAATAGTTATACTACAGCAGAAAGTACATTTCAAAACTGAATAAAACTAAATTTGATAGTATCGTATTAATCACTATTAATATAATTTTTTTAAATTATAAAAACACTAAAATTAGAAATCTTACTTATGAACTTGTCTTGAATATTTAGTAAATCTAAATAAAATACACTTTTTATTTTCAGAAAATATGAAGTTGTCAAGAAAGTTTGAATCTTTGAAGTTGTTTATTATATTTTCATGAAAGTCTTTATTTTAAAATTTGGGTGAATTACACAATCCAGTTATGGAATGAATAAACAAAAATTTAAAAAATTAAAATATAATGTTATTTACATATACCCAGGAAAATAGCAGGACTTCCGTAGTCACTCGGTTCACTGAAAACAACCTCCACCCAAACCACAGTAATTGCTCCTCACCTCTCCTAGAACACTGTGCAGAAAGATACAATATAGAATGGAAAAAGAATCCCACTGAGGAAGAAAATCTCATACTATAGGATCACTAAAGAGCATATTGAAAAATTATCTCTGAGGAATTACAGTAAATAGAGTAAGGAACATACACCTCTGGAATAACTTTAATTTAAACCCTCTGAAAGATGTTAACAGAATTATGTATTCATAAAGATAATCATAGAAATTAGCATTTTGATCACTTAAATCAAAGTCTCAGCAAACAAAAGTAAAATTATGTTCAGAGAGACCTGGTTGCTGTGGTTCAGTAGGTTGGGCAATAGTCCCATAAACCAAAAGGTCACCAGGTTCCAAGTTGGGGGCATGAGAGAGGCAACTGATCAAAGTTTCTCTTGCACATCCATGTTTCTCTCCCTCTCTTTCTCCCTCCCTTCCCTCTGTCTAAAAATACATTTTAAAATCTTTCAAAAAATTATGTTCAGAGGGAAAGAGCTAATCAGCAATCTATAATATGAGCACAGAGATTCTTCTAGAACTCAAAACAAAAGTTTGAAAAGGTGAGACATTGAACATAAACCTAGCAGTTCCAAAACTTATGTAGACCATCAGAATATATTGGTTGAAAGGCATGGAAAATATTCACAATGATTTGTCAAACAGGAAAAAAAAAGGAATTCTATAAGTAAAAGTAATCAGCATATATAATTTCATATTTAAATAACAAAATCTAATTTTAACATAATAATTTTAGGAGAAAATGTGTTTATGTACTTAGAGTGCAGTTATAGTTGTGTAATCAAAACATTATTTTGTTTCTGTGCACATAGTATGTTTTATGCTAGAATTAAATAAAAATCACAAATTCTGAATAATGGGGCTAGTTTGTTGATCTTAAAAGTCTAAAATCACAGGGCTAAAAAATATTTTGCTGCTGTCAGAAAATATTGGCACACAGTTAGTTTATACTAGAAACACATTTAACTATAAAATTTAAAAGAAATACACCCAATCATATATTGTCTAGTAGACTATTAGACTATTTTGTGTTAGACTATAGTCTAGTAGACTATTTTCCCATAACACTATGTTTTTTCAAGAAAATGATCAGCGGAATATAAAATTTGAATTTCCCCTGATATCTCATTGACATGTTATCAGGAGTGTCTTTGGAGATCACCCTTTATACATAAAATAAAAACTTGACAGAACAATTTGGGGAGATGAAGAGTGCTTTGAATTCATATGGTACACTGTCAAATACAGAAAAATTCCAGTGATGTCAACATAAAAGATGGGATGGTGAGGAAGAAAACAGGTGTAAGTAAATACATGGTTTATTCCTTATTAAGGAGAGTAGATAGTGATAACTATCATTTAAAAAGAAGGTTTAAATAGCTATAAAAAAGTATAAGAGGAACTATTAGGATTGAAGTAAAGGCATAACTTTAAAGCAATAGATTAAATGAGTGGTACAAAAATATTCTTCACAATCACAAAAGATAAGAAGGATAGGGAACTCAACATATAATAAATAGAAAAGAAAAGAAAATTGAAAGTAAGGTCACACTAATCAGTAAGTATAATTAATGTAAACTAAAATCTACTTGATATTTATCTATTAAATGATAAGAGTTGAGAATATTCATTGATTTCAGTAACAGAAATGAGGACAACCCAAATATCTATCCACATAGAGAATAACTAGGTAAACTTTCATATGCCCATACTATGTAATGGTGTACTGTAGGCAGGTAAAATAAATGATGCAGATGAAGAAACACTGATCTGGAAGGAAAGCAAACTACTAAACACTAGCTAATATATAGTACTAGCTAATAATAATAATAACTATATATAATAAATATATACATACAATAAAAATGTTATATATTTGATATCTGCATATGTTTAAGTATTTGCTCAGAAAAGGCTAAAGGTATATATTAAACACAGCAAATATGTCTATTTCTCATTAAGGGAACAGAATTAAAGTAAATAATAAAAAATTCAGTCTTATTAATAATTTTTTAATTTTAATGGATATGTTCATACATCACTTGTATAATTAAAATTTAATTTAAAATATAAAAATATGAGGTGAGGAAGAGAACTAAATTATTAGCTATTAGTTGTCCTGGGACATATATATCCTTCATACTGTCTGTCCCTAAGCATAGCAGTCTTAACGAGAATCAGATAACAATACATAAGATAAAACATTATGAAATGTAAAACATAATAGAAATTCTAGATTTTATTCAAAGATTTTTTTTTTACTTCAGGCAAAATGGTTTTTAATACTGTCAGAATATAATGAAATCTTTGCCAACAGGAATATTAATGACCATTATGCTATTGGAAGATGCCGGAAGCTAAGAAAAAAGTTAATTACCTGTCAGTCATTTTCCTTTCAGAGCAGTGTGAATGGGAATCTTCTGATAGGCAGAACTGACCTATGAAAAACAGTTTGTCAGTGCGCAGAGTGAAAATAGGAATATAAATATGTAGGGGAAATAACATTGATATATATTAAGGTCCTATGACTAAAAAGAAAAAACGTTTTAAATAGGCATATTTTTGGAGAATAAAAAAATTTTAATGAACAGTGAAAGCTGATGGAAGGTATCACTGCTGAATTAATGAAGGCGGTGGATATGTGTATATTGCTAGAGACAAGCTGAAGTGCATGAATATTACAGGCTTCAAAACTAGAAAGGATCATACTTATAGTCTGACCAAACTCACCTATTCTAATGACAATTATTTATCTAAAAACTAATATATTACGTGGCATTATCAAAGTTACAATTTGTGAAGCCAAAGTAATCTGAGATACCACAATTTCCATATTGTATTCCAATGATATTTCTCCCCATATTATAGGGAAAACACCTATTGGTAGATTTTTTTCTATTTATTTCAATCACCAACAATGACTTTTTTTCATGATATATCTAAATACCATCGTATCCCGTGAAACCTGACGTTTCCTTCCAGAAGACTTAAAAACCTTGGTCCGACTTTTCCACTGTAAACCCAAACCTTGTCTTTTTCCTATGCTCTACATCTCAGCAAAAGATTCTCTCTGCATCCTTCTTGCCCACGATGGACACAAGGGATGACACCAATAATACTACTTTGAAACACTCACTTACAATTAATAATAAAGTTGTTAATAAAGTCTAGTACATTTCCCCCTGAATATTCTTCAAACCTGATTATATCCATCCCTTCCTTTTTCTGTCCAATCTAAGTTCCCATTATTTGAAAAATCTGAGAAAAATAGACAAATCACAAGTACATAAGTTGATAAATTTTTACATCATGTTTAACACACAAAACACAAGTAAGTAGATCAAAGAAATTGAATCATAGCGATATCATAGAAATCCCCTTATCTACTCCAAAACTACTTTCACCACCCAAGGGTTAAAACTATAGTTTTAACACTGTTAATTAGCTCTGTTTGTTTTTGAACATTCTAGAAATTGGCCATACAGTACGTATTTACCCTATTAGTCTGACTTCTTGGGTTTGATATTAGGTTTCGGGAGCCATCCTCACAGGCATAGCTGGTTCAGTCTCATTGCTGTCTCGTGTTCCTCTCCACGGTTAGAGCACAGCTTATTTACCCTGTTCTAGTGGGTATTTCCATTGCTCCCAGGCTGGAGCTGTAAAAATGATGTAAGTGTTCTTGTACATATTTTTACTGAAAATATGCATGCATTCCTATTGAGTACATGCCTAAGAATAAAATTGTTGGGACATAGAACATAAATACAGTAACACTTAGTACCCAATAAAGAACGATGTAAAGTTGTGTTACCTGGAGACTTAGAGGTGACCATTTCACAATGTAGGCAAATATTGAGTCACTATGTTGTGCACTTGAAACTAATAGGATATTTTATGCCCGGTATACTTCATTAAAAACATGGTTGTGTTGAGAATTCTAACTGACTCATGAAAAATACATCAATTACTCTCATCTGTATTTTTAATTTAAGAATTATAGAAGTCGTGGTATAACTTATTGTGGTTTTAATTTGTATTAATTGATTAATAATAACACTGAACACTTTTCAAATATATTGCTTAAGTGAATATCTTCTTTTTTGAAGTATCTCTAAGTTATTTTTCTATGGGATATTCCATATTTTTCTCATTAATTTACAATATATAAAAACATCTATTGTTGAAAATGATATATGTATATAATGATAATATATAATCCCATAAAGTGGAAATTCTATATAATAATTATATACACATTATATGTAATGTATATTTTATATATAAATACTAAAATTTACATATATACCAAGTATACTATGTTAAAATATATACTAAATATACATAGTCTAAATATATTATCTAAAATATATATTCTAATATATATTATAAAATGTACACTAAATATATACCTTATATATTTATAAATATTTTAAAATCAATTAAAGTATATATATGTAATATATTTATATTTACATAATAGCCACTCTTTAACCTGAATTTTCACTATCTCAACAGTGTTTTCTAAGGACCAAAAATTTTAAATCTTAATGTAACTTAACACATTTCTTATGTTTTTATGGTGAGCACTTTTTTGTGCCTTATTTCTCAAAATTTGCTTACCTCAAAGTGGAGAAGATGTTCACCTATATCACTTCTAGAATTTTTAATGCTTTTCCAAAATTAAATGTATAATCCATCTGGAGTGTTTTCGTGAATGTCATAAGATGACTTCTTTAACCCATTTATAAATAAGGAAAAAAATTTACAATTTAAACCTCTCCTGATTATTGTTGTCATGATTTTTTACTGTAGACATGTTACAAATATTAAAAGACAGTATCAGGCCCTGGCTGGTGGATTGAGCGCGGGCTGGGAACCAAAGGGTCCCGGTTCGATTCCTAGTCAGGGCACATGCCTGGGTTGCGGGCCAGGTCCCCAGTGAGGGCCATGTGAGAGGCAACCACACATTGATGTTTCTCTCTCTCTCTCTGTCTCCCTCCCTTCCCCTTTCTCTAAAAAATAAATAAATAAAATCTTAAAAAATAAAATAAAATAAAAGACAGTATCAGTTTTATTATTTCCATTTATTTTTAAATTTTTCATGTATACTTATCATTTCCTGTACTTTTCACTTCTGTATGTAGTTTCATGATTCCATTTGATATCATTCTCCTTCACAATGACAAATTTTATTATTTCTTTTTTCTTTTTTTTATTGTTGTCCAGTTACAGTTGTCCCACCTTTTTCCCCATTGCTCTTCCCTGCCCCATGCCCCCACTCCCAAGGTCAATCCATCCCCCATTTTCCATGCCCTTGAGTCCTCTATTCCTGCTCCTTGGCTTGCTCCTTCCACTTCTTGCCCCTTTATCCCCCTATCCCCTTCTCTGGTCACTGTCAGTCTATTCCTTGTTTCCATGCCTCTGGTTATGTTTGCAGTCTAGAAATTGTCTCTGCTTTTAGATGGCATAAGAGATGTTTATTTTGTCTTTACTTTTATGGGTATTTTTTCTGAGTCCTGAATTCTATGTAGGCTGGACTTTTTTTTTCATTTCCTTCTGGATTTCATGATTTCCTGGTTTTAAATGTAGTAATCAATAATATCAATATTTTGAGGAATATAAGTATCTTTTTCTTGGATTACTTTCAAAATCTAATTTGTCTAACTTGTTTTACCTCTGATTTGAGCAAATTAACTATGATGTGCCTTTGAATCTATAGTGTATGGCTTTATATTTATACTGCTTAAAGAAGTTCAGTGAGCTTCTTGATTCTGTGACTTGATATTTTATTAATTTAAAATATATTTAAATTATTATCTCTTGCAATGTTGCTTTCATTCTACTATTGCCCTGCTCTCTCCAACTGGGACTCCAAACACAATACATCTATGCTATTTTATATGACTGTATTTGAGGTCTCTGATAATTAGCTTTGTTCATTTCTTTATTTTTTCCATCTTTACTTAAGTTGGAATATCTTCCACTGCTCTAGCTTGAAGCTTATGAATCTTGTCATTTATTGTGCTGAGTCCGCTATTAAAATCACACAATGAGTTCTTAATTTCAAGTATTTTTGTAATTAATTTCTAGAATACCATTTTAATTGTATGCACTATAAAATTCCATATAAATCATCTATTTTTTAAGATTTTATTTATTTATTTTTAGACAGAAGGGAGGGAGAAAGAGAGGGAGAGAAACATCAATGGGTGGTTGCCTCTCATGTGGCCCCCACTGGGGACCTGGCCTGCAACCCAGGCATGTGCCAGGACTGGGGATCAGACTGGCAACCTTTTGGTTCACAGCCTGCACTCAATCCACTGAGCTACACCAGCCAGGGCAGAAATCATCTATTATTTATCGGTTATATTTTTACCCCTCTATTTTCTTTAACATATGTATAAGAGTTATAGTAAATTTCTTATCTTCTAATTTCAATGTATGATTACTTGGAGTCTTTTTTATCATTTTTTCTCAATTATCTGTCATGTTTTCCTTTGTATTCACATGTCTTTTAATTTTTGATTGTCATATGGTATCTAAAATAACTATAGAGACTATTAACATTATTTCCTTTCTTCCCCTTTAAAAAAGAGTTCCACTTGTCCTCTGTTCAGCTGACTAGGTGATAACGGATCACCTCAACCCAATCAAGAAATGATATTCGTGGTAGGTGCAATGTTGTAAGCTTGGGCTACTTCTGGCTTATCCTTGTTCCTCGTGTATGGCCCTCCCAGACATTTAATTGACTGGTGAGTGACTATAGCTTATAGGAGAGCTCTATTTTTGTTTTGTTTTGTTTTAGCTCTATTGATTCTTGCCTTTATAGCTTCAAACTCTGGCAAATGTCTTAACCTCAGAACTTCCAATATATTTGAAGAAAACCCCATGGCTTTAGTAAGATTTTGTCTCCTGAGTGTCCCGAGATGGCAGAAGATTTTATTCTGCATTTGAGAAGTTTACGAATCAAGCCTTTAACCATCACCATCACCACAATCGACCTACACCCCCAACCCAAACAGCTCATTCAACAAATGTCTCATCAAGAAAGACAGCCATGCACTTGGACTGCTCTAAATTCTCCTCCATCAGGCCAGCCTGTGTAATCGCCTCTGGATTCCTTTTACCTCAAGAAAGTCCATGTCCCTACTTAAGCCTACTTCTGCTTATTCTCAGAATCAGCAAATGATTCTAGGCATAACAGTGATCATCAGACCATTTAGTAAGACTCTTCCCACTATGCAATTTTAGCTCCATTAGTCATTGTGGATATCACGTTTTTTGATAACTTAAAAAATATAATATTTGTAAATCTTTTATTTTGCATCAGGAACATTGATAAATTTTTAGCTAACTTTCGAACTTTTAAACAGAGATAAATTTTGATGTTTACTCCTTCTTCTCCTTTCCCGTACTATGATTCTTTATTGAGCATTTATCATGTGCCAAACACAACATTAAATGTTTTGCTGTAAGTATCTCTCAATAGGTACAATTATTACTCCTGTTTTCCCTATTTACATTTGGAGTAACTCAGGCTCATGGAGGTTTATACAACTAGGATGTAATGGAACTTGGATTTTGTCACCAACAGTATGTCTCCAAAGTGTATACTTTTTACCATGATACTATGTACTATTGGTATGTGTGTATATGTGTATATATTTATACATTTGATATATATATACATACGCATGTACATATATACTTATATATGTTTCAATATTTTTATATATTCTGTATATATAATATGTATTCAGTATCTTGAACATATTATTTATTCGATATATAATTCAATATACATTATACTTATATATGTATATATATATTTTAATATCTTCTCCAAGAACTGATCTGTACAAAGGTTTGCCATCAGAAGAATGGCTCTTATACTCTACCTCTTGCATTTGAAAGTATAACCATGAGCTCAATACCTAACTTTCCTGAATTTCACTTTCCTTATCTACAATGTAATTCTACAACAGGAGTTAATGACATGGAACTAAAATTTAAACTATAAATCACCATAAATATTTTAGTTTTTATTTCCATGAACAGATATGCACATTTATACTCCGATAAGTTTTTGGTTGTTCATAGCTTTCTTGTAGTTAACTTCATTGAATGCCAATTATAGTTAAACCAAACAATCAAGTTGTTATCTGATTGTGCAGAATAACCAGCTAATCTCATTATTGAACTTGGCACATTATGTTGAATTATATACCCTAAGTGTCAAGGAAAAGTCCTTAAACAAGCCATTGGCAATAATAGGATTTTAACCTTAGTTGGCTTGTCAAAGACACTTTAATTATTATGTTTGCTGAAACTACTAGGCCATAAAATATTGAGCTGCCAGTTGTTTAAAAAGTAATAGGATGGGAGGAAACAAGTTAGACAAAATAGTTTTCAAAACAAAGACAAATATAACGTTGAAAATCATCCAGGCATAAAAAATGTCTGTAAAATATATTCAAGATCTATTTTGCCAAAATTCACATAATAGAAAAGCATGAAATAAGACTTTTTCCCCTTTAAACATCCTCAAACACTGGGAAATTGTTTCTCATGGTGATGGACTCATGCACTGCAGCCACCGGAGCCAACCTCAACATCATCAGTCAGTTGAAATTACATTCCGCGTAATTATGGTGTAATTATAGTGTGATGTTTATTTGTGAAACAGTGGAGTCTTAGCACACACCCATTTAGTTTACACAAATATAACTACATACTCTGTAAACATAATTAAAACTGGGAAAGAGGGAGAAAAAGAAGGAAGAGGAAATGCAGAAAAGAGAGAGAAACTAGAAAGAAACATCTCCATATTTAATTTCACTGAGTTTCATTTTCTAATTTTTTTCCAGAACTAAAATACTGAAAACAAATAAAAATTAACTGCTGTGATTTTCAAGAATAATTTTGGCTATATGAGGTTTTATAACCTAATCCGTTTATAAAATGTCATTCCACTCTGTTTTTAAATGGGTAATTATTTGGTTTCTATTGGTTTTGAAAAGATTCCTCTCTCTTTATTTTATCTGAAACTAATTTAACTTGCAAAGAAATCATAACAGGTATTACCCTTGTCTAAAATTTATCTCAGAGGTTCATAAGACTTAGCTAAGATAATGAGTCAGTTATTTCCATATATGCAAGACTCCAGTCCTTATTCTCTATATCTATGCTCTTTCTATGAGTTTATAATATATTTCTTGCAAATTATACTTACACACATACATATATATGTGCACTTAGGCCACATCCATTTGGGTATGTCACACCCAAAAAAAGTTCAAGAGAATCATAGGAAAATAAATTTTTAAAAAGGAAATAAAGTTTCCCCATAGCTTCTGTAGCTCTTTAATTTTCAGTGAGAATTACTATTTCATTTATTTTGTCAATTGCCATGCTTTACTGTGAATTGTTCAGATTATGTTTAATTTCTGATAAAAAAAAAAAAAACTAGTGCTAAACCTTTATGTTTTCCACTATCCGATTTTTTGACAATTTCTTCCTAAATTTTTATGGACTAATTAATAGATTTTTCTTAAAAGGTCCAGTTCGCTATAAGTAATGCCACTTTGTGGGTAGTGGTCACATCCCTTGGTTTGCATAACCTTCTCTTCTAATTATAGTCTTTTGAATTAGAAAGGGATGTCAAGAAATCAAATCCATTGTCTATGTAAAATGTAGGCATATCTAACAGTAAGTCTTACATTTTGACGGGCTTTTAATTCACCAGATATTCACATACGCTGAGTATACAATCAGACCAAGAAATGCATTACGCATCCAGATCCTGATTAGTGTTCACATTTAGGCTTCAGATGGATTATGTCACATACTAACTTACTGGCTGAGAGAAACCAACTTGATTAAACATACTAACAAGAAACATAAGTCCTTCAAAAGAAAATGCATTTTGTAATAAAAAGCATCTTTTAAATAATTTGATTAAGATGCTACAGGATATAGGCCATACTGTGGAGCAAAATGAAAGATTAAAAAAAAAACAAAGACCTATAACAATGCACTCTGAAAAGAATACTCTACAAATGAGCTGTTTTTCTCAAATCGTAGGTTATCAATTTTAAATTTTCTTTTTTATTCTATGCTTTCTTGTGATTTATTTGGTTTTCAGCATCTTGCCAAAAAAGTATAATAAAAATTAGTCTTATCATAAACTTTTATATTTACATTTGATCTTAGCCAAAATGTTGATAAATTTTTGTTAAAACTTTTATATCTAGCATAGATAAACAAGTATAAGGCAAACCAAGATAGTATATACCAAATTTCTCTGCAAATTAAATGCTCTGTCTTAAATTTAAGACTTTAAAAAGTTCTTCAACTTGTAAACTTGGTAACAATTTTTACCTATTTCCCATCTAAAAATTTTAAGAACCTGTTATGTGCTAGGGGTAGTACTAAATATTAAATATATAATTGAGGCATAACAAAGAAGGTCCTCATGATAGGAATCCTATCTTCTAGTGAGTCATTAATTATGGAGTGCTCCTAGGCCTCCTACAAGAATCAGTAAAAACTAAAGGAAACCTGAGGCAAAAATATTAGACCATCATCTCTATGCAAACTATTCATGTCCTCAAATTATTTTATCAAGTCAAGATTGAATTGGAAATATCTACGTCTAACTAGAAATGACTGGCTTATCCTGAATTTGGTAAATCTATGTTGATTTGATAAAGAAAAGAAAAACAAGTGTGAATTCTACTTAAAAAGAAATCACAACACCTTTAAAGCCCATAGTTATGAGCATTTACATAACCTCCTTTCTATTGTTATTAAAGTATTGGAAGCATTGGTCAGGTACCTTTGGTTTTTATTCATTAGGTTTTTCTCTTATTCATTCATTTACTTAGCCATTCGAAGAACAATGACTGTATACACAGCAGGGACCTACGCAAAGCCTCTGCCCATGTAGATGTTACTTTCTCATGGGGAGTGACAGACTGCTCTGTTTCAGAATTGACCACAGCAATATTTCTAGTTGCAATTGTTCTTGAAGACCCTGTCCACCTGCATCAAGAGCTGAACTTTCATTCCCTTCCACTAGAAAGTAAGTAGGCTTTGGTGACTCATTCAATGACTAAAATTCTGCAGAAGTTATTTGCTACATGAAGTCCAAAACAAGGTCATAAAGACAAAATAACAATTCATCCACTTGCTTTGGAGCCCCGAGTCTTTATGTAAGATTTGTGACTATTGTAACACTGCCATCTTGGGATAGATAGATTCAGCAATGACAAAGGAGTCCCAGTTCTTCCAACCCCAGAGGTCTGAGTCTTTGGGTGTGGGGGATGTGAGGAGGTGAGCATTTTCGTGATTTGGGCCCCAGCCACTGTGTAACTGTGTAAATGTGGGAGACTCTGACAGGGAGCCTGGTAGCTAATGCCAGTCAACTTCCAAATTCATGAGCAAAATAAATGACATTGTTTTTAAGCCATTGGTTTGCTATAGTATATTATACAACAGATTAAGTAGAACATAGGAGGAGAGAGATAATAAACAAATATGCTGAGGAGTATGGAGTATGTCACAAAGACAATGGACTAAAATAATGCAATGTTAGGAGAGATTAGCAGAACCAGGCAGGTATTAAAAGCAGGAGTTTACTATTTTGTAAGGGGTTCTAAGGAAAGCCTAGGCTGATATGTGGGCATTTGGACAGAGACCTATGAGAGCCGACCCTAAAGAGGTCTTGAGAGAAATATTCTGTCAAAGAGAACACAGTGCAAAGGCTCTGGGGTGAGGCTGCGTGTGGTGTGTTCGGCAACAATAGGGAGACCGGTAATTAAAGCAGAGTAACAGAGAGTGACAGAGAGCAACAGAGAGTGAGAACAGTAGGAAACTAGGTTTTTAAATATAAATGGGCCAAGGGGATATAAAGATATAACTATCCGCATGCCTATAATTTAAGGAAAAGATATAGTACTAAACAAAATATAACACTAAAAGTCCTCACAGTACCAAAAATAATTCCAGCTTCAAGCTCTTTGCCAATTTTTTACAATCTACTTTGATTAACGAGCATAGCCTCCTTTTCCTTGGCTAAATTGATATCATACACTATTTGCATACCACTGATTTTTAAATCACACAGAAAACAATTTGCCCTGATGTTGTTCATAAGCACTGGAAGACAAATAAATCATAGAAGACAGCTTTTTAAAACACATATTGCAAAACATTCATCTTAATGTCTTAAATCTTCCTATTACAGAATAAATAATTAATCCAATTTGTAATTTTGTTTGTGAGATTAATGCTATCTTGAAAACATAGCCATTGAATAGGAAAGTATCTTTTCTCTGTGTTCCAGATTGTCTCAAAATGTTTTATCGTTGGCAGAAAATATGCTTTTGTCTATTATGAGTGGTATAATATAAAGGCATATAAACTGTGCTTAAGGGATTGTCTTAGTTGATATGAAGCACTGATTGAATCTGGATTTAAATACATGGGATGCTAGAAAATAGTGTAGGGTTTTGGACTTGGGAGGTGACAGATAACCTAGATAAACTTTGTTTAGCTCTAACTCCCTTCCCATCATCATCATGCACACATTCATGAAAGAGGGTACTGGTGACACTTAACGGATCTGTGTTTCATAATCATAAAAAAGAAAAAGGAAAAAAATGAGGAAGTTTAACATAATTAAGAGAAAGTTAAACCCTGGAAAATTCTGCTGGGGTAATTAAGAAGTGACTGAGGAACTGCTAATCAATTCAAATGTATCCCAAGTCCCAGGAAATCACATGTAAAACAATGTTTATTTGCTGAGGCTTATGATGCGGATTGTAAATTATCCATGCAACTATGCTACTTTCCTTGATCCCTTTTGTTGTCTTCTTGAAGCTATTTCACTGTTTATGCCATAATTGTTACTTTGTTTCCCCAAGTTTCTGGGGTTTTATTCAGGACTTTTGGTCCTGGTTGCTTGGTTTTCAGAAAATAGTAGAGAATTTTTCTGAAAGATTTTTGGTCCTGGTTGCTTGGTTTTCAGAAAATAGTAGAGAATTTTTCACTATTTATACTCCTGTGTTTCAGTGGCAGGTTCATCAACCCAGACATGAGGTAGAGGGAAGCTTTAAAGAACAAATGCAAGGACTTTTTTTTTTCTTCTTCTTACTTTGGGTGGCAAGAACTTTGGTACAGATAAAGAAACACAGACTTTGTGGTTAGACAAAGATTTGAACCCTTCAGTACCACTTATCCTTGGTGTGACCTGGGTCAAGTTATTGAACCTCCTTAAGCTTTGTTTTCCGAATCTTTAAAATGGCAATATTTGATACGACTTTAGAAGATTTAAATGAGATAACTTGTAAACTGCACAATACACAGTACACTTTGTTCACTCATTCAATAAATATTTGTTGAACTTCTGGCATGACCCAGGAACAGTTTTTAGTGCTGGACGTTCAGGTGTGAAGAAACTGTTAGGTGTCTGTCTTCACAGAGCTTACGTTTTTGTGGATACTTTTTTAAGAGATTGGTATTTTAACCCTGGCTCGTGTGGCTAAGGGGACTTAATGCTGACCTGTGAACCAAAGGGTCTCGCTGGTTCTATCGCCAGTCAGGGCACATGCCTGCATTGCCAGCCAGGTCGCCCATAGGGGGCACACAAGAGGCAACCACACATTGATGTTTCCCTCTCTTTCTCCCTTCTTTCTCCTCTCTCTGAAAATTAAATAAATAAAATATTTTTAAAAATAGGTTTCTTAGAAAAAAGAAATTTTTTTATTTTATAATCTTTGCTGTAAGACAGCCTAAAAGGGATAATACACGTGGCATCTCTTTTTAGCTCTGATGTTAACCTACCAATGATATGCCCAAGGGCTAAAATATAAAATGAAAGCAAACACACATGCATGTCTATATAAAATAAATATTTTTTTCTAATTTTTAAGTTTACTATTTCTGAGTTAGCAAATTTTAACAGTAGAGTACACCTCGAATCTCCATGAAAACATTATGAGGGACTTCTGATTCTAGAAATATGGAATATAAGTACTTTTTTCCTATTGGTACAACTATTTAGAACTAAAAAGCTGAATATTATATACATTACAAACATAAGAAGACTTTGAAAGCTGGAGAGAGGATGGTAGACCAGCTAGAGACTTAGAAACTTGAGATACAGTGATAGGTTTCCTGGGACTTGTTTGTGTCTCATTTATTTCAGAGTTGTAAATGATGGAGCCAGAACTTGGAAATGCCAAAGGAAGCAGATTTTTTTTAAAAAGTAACAAAACCCTGATCTCTCTAATCAGAGGACCAGGGAAGGAGAAGCAAGTAACATAGAAACTTTAAATAACATCTCTCCTCCCACCAAATAGTACCGAAAAAAACAAAAACAAAAACAAACAAAAAAAAGTGGTCTCATTCATACGCATACCACCAAAGGCCAAGTGGGAAACCTAAAAATCAATGTTTACCAGACTGTAGTGAGGAACCTCAAACCCCTTCATGGGTGGTATCAGAAAAGGTTGAGTAGAGAACCATGGATCATGAGTAGGAAACTGAGTACCAACTCATTTAATGGTAAAAAGGCTCCTTTCCCATCTTTCAGTAGTATCAGGAGAGACCAGCGTACGAGAGAAAGTGCCTGTGTCTGTACTCCCAGCCAGAAGTCATGAAGCAACTCTTCCCATTTCCACTGAAGCATTTTCAGAGGAATCCTGATGGAGAGTCAGGAGTTTCACTACTGCCCTCTGTGGCATCAAGGGAAGACAAATGCTGACCAGTCACAACCCATTCTTCCCCTTTCTCATTCAGTGAGATATCAGTGAAAGTTTGTTGAGGAGTGAAAACTCCCATCCCCATTCATCAATAAGGAAGAGCATCCCTCACCCTGAAGGTTCAATGGAGGTCAACTGGGGAAATTAAACTTCTATTCCTACCTGTCAGTCACAAGTCTATGCTCTCTCATTTCTTGCTGGAGCCATGTCAGAAGTAGCCCGCTAAAGTAAGAAATTTAAATTAAAATCCAAAGTCGACATAATAGGAAAATGTCCAGGTTTAGGTAGATAATCATTCAGCATACCAAGAACCAGGAAGACAATCAAAACACGACAACATCAAAATGACAGGGATATTAAAATTCTGGTAAATATCTTAAAGGATCCATCATAACATGCTTCAATGAGCAATTACAAACACACTTGAAACAAATGAAAAATACAATCACAGCAAAGAAATAAAATATATAAAGAAACAAAGGTTATTTTTACAACTGAAAATGAAATAACTTCAACAAAGTCAATGGACAGACTCAGCAGTAGAATGAAAGGGGCACAAGAAGAATCAGTGAATTGGACAATAGGGCATTCAGCCAGAACAACGGAGATAATTATACTGAAAAATCAACAAAATAAATAGAGCCTCAGGGCCTGTGTAAATATCTAGCATCTGTCTTATTAGAGCCCTAGAAGGAGAGGTAAAGAGCGTTGGGTTAAAAAGTACTTGAAGAAGCCCTGACTAATGTGGCTTAGTTGGCTGAGCATCATCCAGCTAAATAAAAGGTCATAGGTTCAATTCCTGGTCAGGACACATGCCTGGGTTGTGGGCCTGGCTACCGGCTGGGGCATGTACAAGAGGCAACAAATTGATGTTTCTCTCATACATCAATGTTTCCCTCCCTCTCTTTCTCCATCCCTTCCCCTCTCTCTAAAAATAAATAAACATCTTTAAAAAATAAAAAGTACTTAAAGAAATAACGACTGAAAACTTATCAAATTTGACAGAAGACATCAACCTAGAGATTTAAGATCAGCAAGTCACAAGGAGAATATATTCAAAGAAATCCACATCAAAACACGTCAGAGTCAAATTTCCAAAACTAAAGACAAAAACTGTATCATATCAGCAAGAAGAGAGAAATGACATTTTGACTGTAGGGGAAATATAATCTAAATGACAGCAAGTTTCTTACCCAAAATCTGGAGTTCAGAAGAAAATGTCACAATGTTTTTCATGTGCTGAAAGAAAATAAGTATAGAACTTCTGGCTAAGACGGAGGCATAGGTAGATACACTCTGCCTCCACACAGAACCAAAAGAAGGATAACAACAAATTCAAAAACAAAAAACAACCAGAACTGCCAGAAAACCAAACTGTATGGAAGTCCAACAATGAAGGAGTTAAAGAAGAAACATTCATCCAGACCGGTAGGAGGGGTGGAAACAGGCAGCCAGGTGGAGGGGATTCACAGCAAGGCAGCTACTGGAGGACCGGGGCAGGCAAGGCGGCAGAGTGGGCAGTCCCAGATAAACTAGGAAGAACAACTGGGGAGTGAGACAGACCTAGAAACCCAGGGTTCCAGCACCACGAAAAAAAGCCTCAAAACCTCTGATTGAAAAAACCTGTGGTGGTTGAGGCAGCAAGAAATACTCCCAGCATCACAGGAGAGTACATTGGAGAGACCCACAGGGTCCTAGAATATACACAAACCCATACAAACTGGATTCAGCACCAGAAGGGCCCAATTTGCCTTTGGGTAGTGTGGGAAGTGACTGAAAGCCAGCCAAGAGCTGAGCAAGCAGCATTGTTCCCTCTCAGACCTCTCCGCCAATACAGCACCACAATGCAGCAACGTGGGTTGCTCCACCCTGGTGAATACATAAGTCTTCGCCCCTTACTATGTAACAGGCCCTCAGGGTCAAAAAAAAAAAAAAAAAATGGCCCAAATGAAAGAACAGATCAAAGCTCCAGAAAAAATGCAACTGAGGGATGAAGAGATAGCCCACCTATCAGATGCACAGTTCAAAACACTGGTGATCAGGTGCTCACAGAATTGGTTGAGTATGATTGCAAAATAGAGGAAAAAGTGAAGGCTATGAAAGGTGAAAAAAAGTAAAATGTATAGGGAACCAACAGTGATGGGAAGGAAACCAGAACTCAAATCAATGATTTGGACCAGAAGGAAGAAAGAAACATTCAACCAGAACAGAATGAAGGAACAAGAATTCAAAAAAATGAGGAGAGGCTTAGGAACCTCCAGGACAATTTTATACATTCCAACATCTGAATCATAGGGATGCCAGAAGGAGAAGAGATAGAGCTAGAAATTGAAAACTGATTTGAAAAAATAACAAAGGAAAACTTCCCCAATCTGGCCAAGGAAATAGACTTTCAGGAAGCCCGAGAAGCTCAGAGAGTCCCAAGAATGTTGGACTGAAGGAAACACACACAAATTACATCATAATTACATTAGCCAAGATTAAAGAGAAGGAGAGATTCTTAAAAGCAGCAAGAGAAAAGGAGACAGTTACCTACAAAGGAGTGCCCATAATACTGATTTCTCAAAAGAAAACTTGCAGGCAAGAAGGGTCTGGAAGAAGTATTCAAAGTCAGGAAAGGCAAGGACCTACATCCAAGATTACTCTATCCAGCAAAGCTACCATTTAGAATGGAAGGGCAGACAAAATGCTTCCTAGATAAGGTCAAGTTAAAGGAGTTCATCATGGCCAAGCCCTTACTATATGAAATGGTAAAGGGACATATCTAAGAAATAGAAGAAGATAAAAAATATGAACAGTAAAATGACAACAAATCACAACTATTAACAACCAAACCTGAAAACAAAAACAAAAACTAAGAAAACAACTAGAACAGGAACAGAATCACAGAAATGGAGATCATATGGTGGGTTATCAGTGGGGAAGAGGAGGGGAGTAGTGGGGGAAAAGGTACAGGGAGTAAGGAGCGTAAGTGGTAGGTAGAAAATAGACAGGGGGAGGTTGGGAATAGTATAGGAAATGTAGAAGCCAAAGAACTTATATGTACAACCCATGGACATGAACTAAGAGGGGGCAGGGAATGTGGGTGGTAGAGGTGTGCAGGGCAGAGGGGAATAAAGGAGGGGGAATGGGACAACCGTAATAGCATAATCAATAAAATACATTTAAAAAAAGAAAATAAGTATAAACCCAGAATCCTATATCCAATAAAAATATATCTCTCATGAATGAAGGAGATATTAAAACATTCTCAGATAAAATAAAACAAAAAATTTGTCAACAGCAGAACTACCTAAAATAATGGCTAAAGGAAGTTGTCAAAAACACAAAAGAATGATATGAGAAGGAATCTTGAAACATCACAAGGAGGAAAGAACACAGGAAGAAAAACATTGGTAAGTATAGCAGATTTTTTTTTCCTTATCTACAACCTCAAAGGTCCCCTTCAAAGTTTGGATAGTTAATTTTTCTGGAAGAATAAAAAACTGAGTATTAAAGTAAATACTTAAGGGGAAAAAAGCATTAAAGCATTTCTACGTAGAAAGGGAATCTTCCTTACATACTTAGTAAAGGCAAAGTTTTTCAAACTTGTTGCAAATAGATATGTTGTAACAGATATGCAAATATTTTAAAATACAATTTTATTGATTTTATTTTGCTTACTCCCTTTGTTTAGACTTAATCTTTCATTCAACAATTGATATTTAGTCATGACTTTTTATGTTTCAGATACTATACAATAAACCAAATATTCAAAAATAAAGAAAACACAAGGTTTCAAGTATTTGTGAATTAGAGCTGTTGGATAACTATTGACTAATTTTAACAATTAAACAAATTCTGAGGACAATATCATTTGCAATTCTAAAAAACCTCAATATTCCTCAGGAAAAGTGGGGATTGAATGGAGAGAAAATAGATATATTGCTTATTAAATATTTTCAGCATATTGGTGTTTGAAGTCACCAGTAAAATTAATTGATGAAATTCTCTCATTGTGTTCTTTTTTTAGTTGATTCCTGTATCATTTATTTTCTCTATTAAATAAATTGATTTCTACAATATAATTGAAATCACTTAGAAAAACTATCTTCCACATGCTTTATGCAAGTATGATGGTTAATCTGTCTTTAAAACCTACAGCTGATGCTTGAATAATGAAGGGATTAGGCGTGATATCCTTCCCCTACCCACCTCTCACACTTGAAAATTCATGCACAATTTTTTATTTCCCCAGAACTTAGTTGTCTCTCAGTATCCATAGGATTGGGTCCAGGACCCCCTGCAGACAGCAAAATCCAAGGATGCTGAAGTCCTCTACATAAAATACTGTAGATCAGTGCATGCAGGTGACTCTCTGCACCTGCAGACTCCCAACTGCGGATCAAAAACAGTACAAGTATTCACATACTTTTTGGAAAAAATCTGTATACAAATGGACCTGTGCAGTTCAAACCTGTGTTGTTTAAGGGTCAACTATACACCATTTCTCTGTTCCTGCTGTTTTAAACCAAATTGGATATTTGAATGCCTTAATCACTTGGGTGTAAGTTGTAGTTAAAAGTCTTTTTGAAGATTAGCTACATCAGCTTTCTGCAGGGTCTCTGACTGCCAGTGCCAGGAATTTCAAACACATGAATGTCCATCAAAGGTAAATCAAATCTCTGCCATCTAATGTATGCTGAGTAACTATAGAATGCACATATAAGAAAATACTTAGTTATCACTAGCTTATATGAGGGTTGCCTATTTAAAATCACAATCTATAAGTCAGCAATCTATAAATCAAATCTCACAATTAATGTGTCATAGAAGCAGGACTAAAGCCTAGATGTCTAAGTTCTAAGTCAAGTACAAAATCTTTCCATCTAGCAAAATGTAATGACATTTAAGACAGTGTGCTGTTGGCTTAAGGCTGTAGAATTTCTTAGTTTTGCACAAAAATAGGTGGCAAAGTTAAATGCCTTCTAATATTACTTCTCCTGTACTTCAGTAAGCCCATGGCGCTTAGAGAATATGATTTTACAGCATCTACATAGGGCTTAATAGAAAACTCGATCTCATTTGCTGGATTTCCTCCTCTGTACCACGTTTTGCCTCATTAATACTTTATTGTACTCATCACATCTTACTGTTGCCACAGTGAATACTGAATTTCTTGAAGTCAAACACTTCGTCTTCTGCAGATTTGCATCTTTAGCACTTACACAATATTTGGCTTTTGACAAGTCCTCAAAACAGCTGCATTAATAGAACTTACTGTGCTAAGTAGAGATACAGAGAAGACTATAAATTACTAATTATTGAATCATGCCTTGCTTTGGCTGAGGGACTCAGTTGCTTGGAGTGTCCTCCTGTATACCAAAGGTTGCCGGTTTGATTCCCAATCAAGAATCATATCTAATTAGGGTGCAGGTTCCATCCCTGGTGGGGGCATAAATGGGAGGTAACCGATTGATGTTTCTCTCTCACATAGCTCTGTCTCTCTCTCTTAAATCAATAAAAACATATCCCCAGTTGAGGATATAAAAAGAATTGTGCCTTATCAAGTGAAATTCCTTTCATTTAATATGCTTCCCAACATCCTAAAATATGCATAAGTCAAGGAATGGCCAAGCCGCCTTTCTGTCACCACAACTTTACTGAAATATTTCCATAAAGATTGAAAAAAATTAGATGATCAATTGTTCTCTAATGTTTACAAAGAAGGTGAAAGAACTAAAAGAATATGAGTTGCAAATGGTCAGGATTAGGGTGTTGAACAGTAATAGGTCTTTTTATAGAGTGTTTATTATATTATTTTATTTTCACTAGGATTATAATTATTATTCATTACTGTTTTTTCTATAACTGCTGATAAGAACAATCTGGTTCCTTGATTTGGCACCAGATAAAGGCAACATATTTCTTAGCTGATGTATCATAGAATTGTATACTTGAAACCTATATAATTTTATTAACCAATGTCACCCAATAAATTTAACTTAAAATGTGCAAAAAACAAGGATTATCCCTATCCTGAGGAACTTCTATAAATTACATGGCCATGCACATATTTCATCTACTGTTATATTACTTTTTTCTTTATTATTAATTTTAGAGAGAGGGGAAGGGAAGGAGAGAGAGGAGAGACACATTGACGTGCAAGAGACAACATCGGTCAGCTACCTCCCACTGCCTCTACCAGGCTCCCCGCTGGGGACCCTGCCTGCAACTCAGACATGTGTGACTGGTAACTTAACTAGCAATCCCTCAGTTTGCAGGCTAGCACTCCATCCACTGAGCCACTCCAGCCAGGGCCTATTAAATTTTTCATCAACTTTGTCTTGGTCTGAAATATTCTTTTAATATAGTAATCTCTCTATTTTTTCCTTTAGTACTCAAGATTTTGGGCAATAGATTTGTCTCCTGAAATTCCCTGTATAGTATAATTAAACATTTTGATGATAATAATCATAGAATTTTTTGTCTTTATTAAACAAATTTCCTTAAAATGCAACATAAAATGTGTAGTAGCTCTTATTTTATTTATTTGAACAGTGTTTTTCTCTTTAAAAAAGAAAAAACATGTGAGTTTAGAATGAGCATCACTTAAGATTTATTTTAGAGTGAAAGGCGACACTTCACTTCCCTGAGATTGTGCGGTGGTGCCGCAGCCATTCCCATTCATCTGACGCTCGCTCCGTGCCGGAAGTGAGTCTTGCACATCTCTTGATACTTCTTCACGTGGCCAATAAACTTGTAACCATTATTGACAAATACAGATTAATGGACTTAAATATTTTAGTTAGTGCAGGCCCACTCATATGAATATTTATTATAGTACAGTTCAGCCTACATTCTAATTTGTCCTAGTCATGCTGTCTCATGTCAATGATCACTTCAGTGACTTTGTGGACCTTTAACACGTTTTTCAGCTTCTATTCTTTGAGGAGATAGAAAACTAGACAATCATATGTGCTGGAAAATCATATGAGCTAGATAATCATATGGGCTAGATAACCCAAACGAGACCATATTTTGGGTCAATTGTGATTGTGAAAGATTTTAAAACAACAAATCAAGATTCCTAGATTCAACCCAATGAAGAAAAGAAAGGGCATGATTTAAGAGTAGAGAAAAAAGATTGTATAGTAAAGGTACTGATGAGAAATAGAGCTCCTTCTTCATAGACTATTTGCCCTGATCCTAAATATAATAAGAGTTTCATTTGTTAACTTTTACATAATGCTTTCACAGACAGAAGAAAACTTTGTAAAAAACATCACTTTATTACCAGACTAAGTTTATGTTTTGGAATATTTGCTTCCAAAACATAACTAAATTTATCATGTTATTGTCACTATACATTTACATAAAACATTAAGTTTCTTTCCATCTTAGCTTTCAAGAGGTATAATTAACATACAATAAATTGCAAATATTATTTAAGGTATTAACTGTACTTTAATGAGTTTTTACACATAATACAACTACATAACCGTAAATACAATGAAGATACTACATACCAATCACCACTAAAATTTTCTCTTGCTCCTTTGTGAACCTTCCTTGGATCCACTTGCACGTGTCTTGCCCCACATCCATCCTCAAATTACCACTGATGTGCTTTCTGTGAGTGTGGCAGTGATTTCCACACGTGTGTAAACACGCAGTCCTGAGAATTTACATGTTTTGAGCACAGCTCCGTGTGATTCCCGTGTGAGCAAGTGTGGATCATGTCTGTGGAATGGAAATTCTCTAATAGGAATTTGGCAAAGATGTATCTTAAAAAGTTCTGGCTTGCTGTGCCCTGCATATTACTTTAACCTGGTCCTATCTGCCACCGGACCTGAATTTACATCCTAATGCCTTGCTATGAGTAATCCTACCCCTGTTCTGCTTAATCCCATGAATAATCAATCCAATGTAAATGTGTCTTAATGCCTCTAATAAAAGCCCTGGCTAAGCAACCCACAAGGTCTTTCTCCCCAAGATGGGGATGGTGGAGGAGACCCGTGGCCGCCGGATTCTCACCTCCAAGTGTGTCTCTGGGTAAGATTGATTCACACGATCGGGGCGGTCCCCCCACAGATTTTGCGGGCCGAAATCCACGACATGTGAGTATAAATTAATTTACCATTTTTTACAATTTTAAAAAATTTGTTGTGGTGATATTGGTTAATAAAATGATATAGGCCTTATAATTATTATATAAATAGAACCACACAAAATGAACCTGTTTAGGTGTGATCTTAAAATTTTTGTATTTTAATGGATGTATAGTGGTACTTCATAATGGCTTTCCTTCCCCTAACAACTAATGATCTTAAATATCTTTTCATATGTTTATTTGCCACCCACTTGTCTCCTTTGGAAGTGTTTACTGAAATATTCAGTGAATTTTTATTTTTATATTGTCTATTTTTTTATTACTGAATCTGAAAAGCTTACATATTCTGAATGTAAAATAATTAGCAGATATGTAATTTGAAAATATCATCTGCTATGTTATATCTTCTCTTTTTAATCCCTTAACCATGTTTTTTAAGAACAGAAATTCTTAATTTTGATGTCTGATTTAATAATTTTTGTCAGTATTGTACTTTCAGTTTCACATCTAAAAAAACTTTGTCTAACCCAAAGTCACAAAGATTTTCTCCTATATTTTTTGTTAAAAATTTATGAGTTCTAACCCTCGCTGTTGTGGCTCAGTGGATTGAGCACTGGCCTCTGAACCAAAGGGTCACTAGTTCACTTCCTGGTCAGGGCACATGCCTTGGTTGTGGGCTGGGTTCCTGGTGGTGGGGAGTGCGAGAGGCAACCTCACATTGACATTTCTCTCCCTCCCTTTTCCCTCCTTCCCATTCTAAATAAATAAATAAATAAATAAATAAAATATTTTTTTAAATTTGTAAGTTCTAGGTCTTACACTAACGTTTGTGGTTGACTTTGAATTAATTTCTTTTTTTTTTAATTTTTTATTTTTTTTATTTATTTTTTTAATTACTTTATTGTTGTTCAATTACAGTTATTTGCATTCTCTCCCTTGAATTAATTTCTTTACATGCTGTGAGATACATATTGAAGTGCATTAATTTTTGCATATAAATATTCAATTATTCCAGCACCATTTGTTTAAAAAGGCTATCATTTTCTAATGAATTGCATTTGTACTTTTGCTGAAATCAACTGACCATATTTGTGTGAGTCTATTTCTGAACTTCTCATTCTTTTACTGTGACCTATAAATCTATTTGAAAACCAGCCCTGCAATGCATTGATTACGGTAGCTTTGGGTTAAGTTCAGAAATCATGTTGTATAAATCTTCCAAATTTGTTTTTTTTTTCTTTTTCAATATGATTTGGTTATTCTAGTTCTTTTGATTTTCCTTCTAAATTCTGGGATAAGTTTACTAATATCAAAAAAATCAAAGAAGTCTGTCAGGATTTTCATTTGGGATTTCATTGAATGTATCTATCCACATGGGGAAAGTCAACATCTACCAATAGTTATCTGCACATAAACACTGTATGTATCTCCACTTATTTGTCTTCTTTATCTCAGGGTGTTTCAGCATTTTCAAAGCACAGGTCTTAAACATTTTTTTGCCAAATTTATTGTTAAGTATTTAGTATTTTCTTTTTAGTGTAAGTAGTAATGTATTTGTAATCACAATTTCTAATTGTTGCCACTACACAGAATTGAAAGTGATATTTTTATACTGACACATGTCCCACAAACTTGGCTAAATTTACCCATCAGTTCTAGCAGCTTTTTCATATACACTGTGAGATTTTTCACATAATCGCAAAAAAAGTTTTACTTATTCCTTTCCTATGTTGACGTATTTTATTTCTTTGTCTTTCCTTACTCAGCTAGCTGGAACCTCCAGAACAATTTTGAATAGACATAATAAAAATAGATATCTTTGATTTCTTATTGTATATTGTCCTGGGGAAAGTATTCAGTCTTTAGCTATTTAGTATAAGATTAACTGCAGGTTTTCCCTCATTCCCTTTATCAAGTTGAAGAAGTTCCCTACTCCTGGTTTGCAAGAATTTTAACCAGTTATGGATTTTGAATTTCTCTAAGGTTTTTTTCTGTAACTGTGGAGATTATCATATGATTTTTTATATGTTCTTAATATGATGAACTACATTGATTGATTTTCAAGTGTTAAACCAGCTTTCTTGAGAGAACTCTAAATTGTAATGAATCATGATTATTATGTTTTCAATTTGATTTGTTAATTTTTATATTTGCATCCATGTTTCTGAGGAATATTTTTATGTATTTATCTTTTCTTGTAATGTGCTTTGTTGGTTTTGGTAATGGATGATGCTGGTCTCATAAAATGAATTGGGAAAAATTTTTTTCTTTTATAATGCATACAAGAGTTTATGTACAAAAGATTCATTCACTGTTTCATAGACTATGTTGATGAAACCATTCAAGCCTGGAATTTTTTAATAGTGAGATTTTTAACTATAAATTAATTTAAAATAGGTATAGTATTTTTTATATTATTTCTTGTTGAGTCATCTTTGATGGTTGTGTATTTCAAGGAATTGTTCTTTTTCCTCTGAGTTGTCAAATATTGGCACTAATTTGTTCATAATATTCACATATTATTAATATGGGATATTTTGTTATTATACCTCTCTCATTCCAGATATTGGTAATTTGTGTTTCATTATTTTTTATTCACAAGTTTGGCTAAAATTATTTCAATTTTAATGACCTTTATAAAATAAATGGCTTCGAATTGCAATGATTTCAATATTGTTTATTTTTTGTATCCTATTCCAATGATTTTTTGTTTTATCTCAATCATTTCCTTTTCTTTCCTTTCATTACATATAATAAATATTTTTTCTAGTTCCTTAAAATGGATGTTGAAACAATTGACTTGAGAATTTTCTATTCTAACATTTATTGCTATAAACCTTCCTGTAAACATTATTTACACTGTATTTGTTAAATTTTTTTAAAAGATTTTATTTATTTATTTTTAGAGAGAGGGGAAGGTAGGGAGAAAGAGAGGGAGAGAAACAGCAATGTATGCTTGCCTTTCACATGGCCCTCACTGGGGATCTGGCCTGCAACCCAGGCATGTGCCCTGACTGGGAATCGAACTGGAACCCTTTGGTTCCCAGACTGCACTCAATCCACTGAGCTACACCAGCCAGGGCTGTATTTGTTAAATTTTGATATGCTCTTTATTGTTTTCATTCAGTTTAAGATACTAATTTGCCTCTTTATTTCTTTTATGACCCATAGATTGTATAAAATTATGCTGCTTAGTTTTCAAACATTTGGGGAATTTCCTGATATAGTCTGTTATTGATTGTTAATTGTTTAATTGTTAACTGAGAACATACTTTGCATAATTTGAATGATTTTTAGCATACTGACACATTTGATTGCTCACAATATGGCCTATGATAGTGCGTGTTTTTAACACACTTGAATAGAAACACTTCCTGCTGTTGTTTGCTGAAGTGTTGTACAACTGTCAGTTATGTTATGTTGGTTGATAATGTTTTTCTAGTCATAAATCCTTACTGGTTTTGTCTACTTATTCTTCCAATTGTTGTGAAAGAAATGTTGAAAGTTGTTTTTGTGTTATGAAAAGGTGTTGAAATCTAGGACTATAATTGTGAATTTGTCTATTTACAGTTCTGTCAGTTTCTGTTCCATGTTATTTTGAAGATTTGTTTTCATTTAAATAATTATTTTCACTTGTTAGATAAATGTTCTTCATCCCATCCCAGTTATAGTCTTTGATCAGAAATCGATTTTGTATATTATTATAGTCACTCCTACCTAATCATTTACTATGCCACTAATTATATTCAATGCATTTTTACTTCAGACATAGTTTTCTTTAGAAATTTTGATTTGGGTCTGTTCTATATCTTTTCTTTTGATGCTTACCATCTTAATGTTACATTCACCTTCTTGAACATGTTGAATATAATTATATTAACAGTTTTAATGTGCATGCCAACTAATGCTATCATTTGCTTCATTCCTGGATTAATGTTTATCCTCATTATGAGTTATATTTTTCTCCTTGTTTGCATGCCTGTTCATTTTTATAGTGAATTTTACCTAGTCGAGTGTATATACTCAAATGCATGTATGTCCTATGAACATTCTTTAGCTTTGTTCTGAGAAGAATTTAAGTTACTTGGAAACAATACGATCCTTTCGAGGCTTTTTAATTTAAGTTCTGTTGTGTATGATCAAAGAAGCCATTAGTCTAGTGCTAATTTTGTGCTACAACTAAGATGGTATCTCTTTAACTACTCTACCTGATGTCTTGCGAATTATGTTTTGTTTCTACTCTGGCTAATGGGAACACAGGAAGTTCTCATTCTGGTGTTAGTTTCAAGGGTAACTCCAGTCCTTTCACAAGATTCTTTAGACTCAGGTGTTTCCTCACACATTTGTGCTCATCAGTATTCATCCAGAGTCTCTGGAGATATCGAGACTCTCTCTCTTTGCAGCTCTCTCTCTTACCCCTGCTGCCTAAGGAACTACAGCCACCTTCAAATCCTTGGACTCTCAACTCTGTCTTTCCATCTCAGAAGGATTGCCAGCCTCTGCCAGGACTTTCCTTTGTTGCCTAGTGACCTGGAATTCTTTCCAGACAATAGGCTGAGCTAATTGCAAGGTTCACCTGCTTTGTTTTCCCCTTTTCAGGGGTTGCTCTGCTTTGCTGCCTAATATTTATTACCTAAAAACTGTTTTGGTTTTGTTTTTTCTCACATGTGATGTCTGGTTTTAAGTTGTTTCCTACAGGAAAACAAGTGCAGTCTTTGTTACTACAACTTGACCAGAAATGCAAGGCTTTCATTTAATAATTTAAAAGATCACCTTTAATTGTTTAATGCACTCGATGTAAATGAAATTTTATTTAGATGTGTCCTGATTTAATTTTCCTCCATATTTGTAATTCAAATTTTGTAATGATTCTTTTTGACTATATAATATTATCATCATTTTTTGTAGATAAATAGTATATATTTCAGATTCTGCCAATAGGTTATTAAAAGTCAATATTGTCAAAGTATGATTTTATATCTATTTGTAACATTTAAAAATACTGACTTTTTGAATAACCTTTATTATATCTATGAATGGAACTACATTTCCAAATTACCATCAAAATAGAATATTAATACTATGAAACTTCTAAGACATATCAATTGTTATTTCACACTGTAAAACATCTTCAAGTTTTTTTAAAAGAATTCCAAATGATAAAGAAGAAGTCATCCCTTTTTATTTATTTATTTATGTTTTTAATCAAAAAAGCAACCTCTTTCACTGAACGTACCTAAGAGTGGGGGGAGGGCAACTGCAAGGGGTCAGGGCAGAGGGTGTCTTGGCAACGGAAGGGGCGGGCGCAGGCTTGGCCTCATGGGCGCGGTCATCCCTTTTTATTTAAAGAACTAGTTCAAGTATAAATATTCTGTCTTATGTGTGTATGTGAGCAGAGACAATAGAAAACAACAAAGAGAATTTAGAATAAATGATATTTGGAATAAAAATTCTTGTTTTGAAAATGTTCACAAAATTGATTTATGAAGCCTACAAATTCAAGAATATAGTTCAAAAGCTGTTATTTTTATGTGAGAAAGCAAACCTTTATTGCTTTAAACTACTGAAACGTCAGTTTTGTGTTTCTTGCAGTCAACATCCCTAACACAGACATTAGTTTTAACAGGTGAATATTGGGGAGAGAACAAATTATATTGAAAACTGCTTTCAACAACGTGAAATTAAAATGTAATTGTCATCAGCATAGAAATACGCTACCTGAAGCAAAAAGAAAACTAATTTATGTTTCAATATTTTTAGTGAAAAATTGTAATTTGCATAATGCTACTAAAGTAGGAAATGGAGATAAATATTGGGAATGATGATGTAATTATATGGAATAGAGAAAAGAAAAAATATATATTCCTTTTTGGAAGAAGGACAGATTTCATAGACTTGTTTTTTTTTTAACAAGTAAGCAATCAAATGACTTTTGAAATTAGTAATTCTATAGTTTTTTACGTTAACATTTCAAAAGGTAAAGCATTTATCACTGAAACTTTAAAAGTGAGAAACTCATTTTGTCCTCTAGCTCAGAGAAAAATCTTTCTTGTTTGGAAGGCTATTAATTGATTATTAATAGTCGCTCCTTCATTAACTAAATTAGTCAAAAATCTGTTTCCACAGTCTTCCCTTTGCTTCCCAGCAACCACCTCTCCATGCTGCTGCAGAGAAGACACAATCTCTAGTCTGTCCTCTTCACACCCCGGCCCACCAGACTCTACTCTCCCAGAAGCAAAAAGACATTAACTGAGACTCAGCCTCCAGGCCACCTAAGTAAGAAGGTCTCTGAAGAAATTTCAATACCCTTTGGCTATCCAAAAACAACAGCTGCAAGAAATGGAAGTAGGTGGCAATCCTGTATTTTCCAGCTTGAACTGCTTGCCCACGTTCTCTTAAGAAACTGCCGGGGTTAATCCTGTCATTCTTCACTTTCTGACTCTCCTTAGTCATTGGAGAGGCCTGAGACACCTCTGCCGTCACTTGTGCAGGGAACCAGCGTTCCCATGCTACGTCGTATGTGCATTAACCTCCTCTAATCTTTTAACCCCCAAACCCTTCCAGTGTGCCCTTTGCAAAGCGCCCTCTGTCAACAGCAAATTATTGATGTGCTTTAACTCTGCTCTGACTAGTCCCTTCATTCTCTTCCTCCTCCTGAAACCTGGCTATTCTATGAATGCCCCGACCAGCAGGGCAA
>PVJI01000619.1:81772-241542 GCA_004026765.1 Micronycteris hirsuta
TATTTAAGGATCGCGGGTATATATACTGGTTGGCTGAGGGGCGTTGCTGGAGAAGCTCGGTGGAGTCGTGGGTCTTACTGATTGGTCCTCTTGCTCTAGGGGCTATATGCCTTTTATGGGCAACGGGGAGCTTATTGGCGACAGGGCTGTTGCACATGCGCAGTGCTATGGTTTTGCTGATGCCGGGATCCCAACATATGAAGAGCTTCACTTCCCTACAGTTCTTTTAAGAATATTTTTGGCCTCTTAAGGACTTCATCACTAATAATGTTTCCTCCTTTTCCTGTGCAAATCATTCCCATTTGCCTTTCTAAAAACAAAAATAAAAATTTGACCTCCATATCCCACCCCTTTTCCACTCACCCCACTTTAGTGATTGTCCCATCTTTCTGCTCCCACCCAAGGCAAAACTTACTAAAAAGCATTTTGTAGAAAATATCACCACTTCCTTACCTACACGCTTTTTTCACAGCACGTGGATAGAGCTCTCGGGCCTACCACTCCACTGAGTCTATTTTTTGCAAGGTTGTCAATGACCTACATGTTGTCAAAACTCCTAGTTATCTCCTTGAAGCACTTCCCTTCTTTGAATCTCTGGTTTTCCTATTATTTCACCTTTGTCTCCTTTGGTAGCTGTCCCCTTCCATGTTCACCCTCCTTTGTTGACACATTCCAGGGCGTGGTCCGGAATGCTGTGTTTTGTACATCTGAACCTCAGTCACCATCCTTATGTGATCTCTTCTAACCCTGTCACCTCAAATACTACTGCTAGGTGAGCCATCTCTCCAAACCACTTTCTACAAACATCACTTCCCTATTTTTTCCATGTGACTATGTGATATCTGCGCTGAGATTTTTAACAGGCATCTTGAGATTTTTTTGCCAAAACATAATTGTTTTTACCCACAAACATGCTTTTGTTGGCTTTGTTTTTAGTTTAGTAAAACATCGAGTTCCTTCAGTAAGAAGCCTAGATTTTATCTTTGATTTCTATCCTTCCCTCAACCTTATAACTTATCAAGTAGGAATTCTTTCATTCTACTTTCAAAATATATTCTGAACCTATTCAATACTTAAACTTCTTGCACCATGTCTACGGCGCGTGCATCGTGCAACGTACAAAGACATTTAGCCCAACGGTAAGTCTGTGAAAATTCAGCCCATGTTCTCTGTTATGGGCTAGTGTTGGGTTGTGTCTTTTTTGCAGCAAAGATGCATTTTTCATTGTTATAAGTACTTTTTTACTTGGCAAACCTTTCACTGAAAGGATCACCTTTTTCAAAGTGCACAGAGGGGACAGACTAGCTAACTGCTACTGTTACTCTAGTAATCGCCACCTTCACCTCTTCTCTCAACAAATGTAACAACCTGCTAATTGTCTTTTTTGTCTCTAATTTTTCCTCGGAATAATCGCCCCATATAACAATATGATTAGCAGCCAAATGAAATTATAAATAAGAACAGGTTCTTGCTGCTTTAAAATCCTTGTCTGACTTATAAAGCCCTATAATCTCTGTTTTGTTTAATTATCTAAGCTTATCTGGAATCATTTGGTGTATCATTCTATATAAGTATATTAAAAAAAAAAAGCTCATTTTTCCACCTGTGTCTTTCTTTCTTATATGTCTCCTTATCAGTCACAGAGAACATTGCACTTCTAGTACTTATGGTCACCAAATTTGTGGGAATTTTTCCACAAAGCAAGCAATTCTCCCCAATACCAACTGGGTGTCTCACAATTTAACTCAATTGTGACATTATCTACCTGGAGATAGTGTCACATCCTCCAGGTTAAGAGTTCTTTCCCACAAGATCAATCTCACCCCACTGTGATGCCAATCACAAGTCTTAGGTCCCCACGTTACCCACAACTTCTGTCTGATTTGGCTCCAAATCAGAGGCTCCTGTAACCCCTCCTCAGGTTTGATTAATTTGCTAGAGTAGTTTACAGATCTCAGGGAAACAATTATGTTTACCTGTTCATTAAATAATATGAAAATGGATACCAGTGAACAGCTAGATAAAGAGATACATAGGGTGAGGTGTTGGTGGGTCCCAAGAGCAAGAGCGTCTGTCTCTGCGAAGTTAGGGTGCATCGGTCTCCCAGTGAAGATGTGCACAACAACCTGGAAGCTCTCTCTCTGAACCCTGTGCTATTGGGATTTTTATGGAGGCCTCATGACAGATCATTAACTCTATGTTCAGCTCTTCTACCTTCTCAGGAAAATGAGGGGTGGATCTGAAAATTCCAAGCTTCTAATCATGGCTGGTTGTTTCTGGTGAGCAGCCGCCATCCAGGAGCCCCCCAGAGCTGCCTTATCAAAACAAAAGACATTTGTATCAACCAAGAATTATAAGTATTTCAGAAGCTCTGCATCAGAAGCTGGGGGCAGAGATCAACATATATTTTTTCTGTTAGCTTACAACATGAAACTTTGTTTCAGTGCTTTTTTTTTTACATGAACATGTTTCCATCTGATTCTCTTATGTTTGGCTTCTTCTCATCATTTAGAGCTTAACGTAATGATACACACACACACACACACACACACACACACACATATCCTTAAGGCTTTCTCTGAGGTCCTAAACTAAATAGCTCTTATTTTAATATTTCAGTTGTTTATTATTAATTCATCTATCATTATATTTATTTATTGTTTTATATATATATGTATATATATATATATATATATATATCTTCTCTAAAATGTAAGTTACTTGTCTGTCATGTTTCCTGTCTTTTACCAGCATTTTGAATTGTGCATGGCACATAGTAGGCCTTTGATAGATATTAGTCCAATGACTTTCTGAACATCTTAAGTGCCTGCTCAGCTAGTCAAATGGTGAGTCATTGTAAGTTGTGGTTTCACTGAAGCAAAAACAACCAAAAGTTTATCCTTCAAGACATAGCTAAAAAAAATTTCAATAAACTTCTCTTCTCCCCCAAAACCCATGTCAGCATACACAAGAATTAGAAATTTTTAGAGAGAATCATTAACTTGTAAAGAAAAAATTATCAGTTAGTAACTGGTTCTATTTCTAATGAAGGCCAGTCTGGGAGATACAGATTTGAGACAACTCAATAATCCTTAAAATAGAGACAATAGAGAATAAAGTTCTAAAGGAAGAAGAGAAACTAATATAGTGAAACAAAATGGTGACATTGGAAAGTATTAAACTCAGAGAAGTGCACGATCTCATACTGGAAGAAAAAAATAAAGTGTAATTACTTTTACAACTTCTGTTTGAATAGACATGGCTTTAGCTTACAAAATCTAATTTATCATGTTATAAGATTTTATTTAAATTAACTGCTAAGACAATTAAGATAAAGTAAAAATACTGGTTTGTGACCTACTTATCCAGTTTTCTTAAAGCCCTGAACTTTTTTAATAAGTGAGATAATGGTGAAATAATGAATCTGGAATACAATATATCAAAGAAAATATATTTAATTAGCAACTGTTTTCTTGTGTGTCACAATTCACATTTTGTAGTTCAATTTTTTAAATAAAGCAAGAAAAATTTCAATAGTGTTTTCCTCCTTAGGTTTTAGAAGGACACAAACGATTTTGTAGTTTCATTAATGTATATCTCACAATATAGGAGTGTTCGAGACGGATTTAGAGAAATTGTGTTCAAAATCCTGGGTCTATTATGCACTAACTGTCATTGGGAAAGTTATAAAAACTGCCTTAAGTCTAAATTCTCTCACTTGCAAATGGATTCATGCTGTTTGTATTGTTGTAGAAGTTCTAAAGCTGTTAGAACATTGCCTAGTACCATGTAGAAGTGCTCAACATATTGATGCCTCTATTTATTTGAGAAGCAAATTATTCATAAGGAGAAAGACATCATTTTGCCCACTTAACAAAAATGCCCAGTGCTGTTTTTGAAACACGTGTCTATGATATACATTTTCTACCTCATTATCAAGTTAGATTTTTTCTTCCATGATTGTAAAAAAAATTCCACAGAAAAATATCATTTCTTTTACATCACGAAAATTATCAACATAAGTAAATGAATAATGTGAGGAAAGTTTTATAATAGACTCAAAATTACATTTGGTGGCAAAATCTGTTACCTTGACCTATTTTATTCACAGCAGCTACTCCTTTCTTGCCCAGCATCCCCATCACTGCTGGAATCTTACAGTTTGAATCAGAGCTACCATCTTTCGTGTCTCAAAGTAGCCATCATTTCTTAGAAGAGGAGTTGTATGTACTAAAAAATGTACCATTCTCATACACTCTCCAGGAATTTTAAAATGAGAATTAAGAAAGGGAGTCGACCTCGTCAACTGGTGGGGGGAGAACGACGGCTGTGGAAGCAGCCAGTAGACATGACGCCCGCAGTGTGCATGGAGTACATCCGCACAGCAGGACTAAGCCTGAAAACGTGGGACAGGAGCCTGGGCATAGCTCTTCCTTGTTCATGCTGGTCCCTAAGACTAGCTGCACACGTGGCTTTTGGTGGCGTGTGTCTATGAGCAAATGTACTTCCCTTTTGGACTTAGTTTGTTCAAGTTGAGTTCCTTCAATTTGAAACACAAACATACTAAGAAATGTTTATTGTCAAACATTACTGTGTACAATTAACTCATTTGAAGAGCAAGCAAAACATAAAACAAAACTGTATTCACATACCATATTATTTATATTTGAGAATTTGAGGGTAGAAAGCCAAACTTTGGAAAGTAGTGCCTATTTTTAGAGAGCAAGATATTGATCTTCAGAGATATTTATATCTACTTTTCTTGTATTGTTAATTTCTACTTTTAAGAGAAAATATTAGTGATAATTTTTTCCCTAAGAGTGCAGAACAATTTTGGTTTGATTGGAACTCATCCTTTAGTCCCAGAGTGCTCTGGTCTAGCAGCTGCATAAACAAAGGATTTAGTGTTCTATATTGAGGACGCAACTCTTACTGGTGTTTGCACTATGCTTAGGTTCATCCTGTTGGTTGTTGAATTCGCTAGGAAGTGTAAGAAGGCCACAATGTAATAGGATCCTTGTTTTTAACAACCATCAGGAGTCTGAAAATTGTAAATTTTTTCTATATCCTTCCATTTCCACCAGTTAAATAGTCTTGTAGTTATATATAATCATGTATAGATATTTTCAAAATATAATTTCCCAACAATTTCACAACACTAACACAGTGCTGTTATTCAGAAATTATTTGGACCTGTGGTCAAGAAGGAGGTGTAGGTAAATGCAGATCGCCTTCTCCCGTAACACAGCAAAATTACAGCTAAAACTACAGGGCAAATATCACACAGAAGTGTCAGAAAATTGAGCAGGATGGAAGTCCAACAAGTAAGGAATTAAAGAAACCACATTTATCCAGACAAGTAGGAGGGATGCAAGGGTGGAGACCTGGAATGGGGTTGTCCCGAACCCATGTGTGGTGGATATAAAACAGAAGGATATCTTGGGAGGGATCCCAACCCCACACTGGACCACCCAGCACAGGGTTCCAGTGCCAGGGAGGTGAGTCCCCATAACTTCTGACTATAAAAACCAGAGGGGTTTTGGTTGGCAGAAAAAACTGCGGGATTCTCAGTCCTCTCCTCTTACAGGGACTCACACCACATGCAGACTTACTCAAACACTCTGTCTCGGCTCCAGCACCAAGGCAGCACCTTTAAGGGCGCCAGTGGCATAGGGAAGGGGACAGAAGTGTCTGGTATCAGGGAGACACTTCTGGGAGACAGCTTCCTCCTAGACAGAGCTGGGAACAGTGGCCATTGTACCTTTTCTGAGCCACCCCCAACACAGAGCCACAGTGCGGTGGCACCATATCTGAATTGCCAATAACCTGCATCCCACAGTCAGCCCTGCCCCGATGATTACCTAAGGGTTTGCCCATCCAAGTTACAGACCCACCCAAACTGGTAACAGTGGCTTTTTCATATGAAGGGCTGAGCTATATCCGGGCTTCAGACCTTCCTAAAGCTGCTCAAACAAGCAACAACTGAGCACAGCCCCCATAACTCTCACTGAAGGGCCCTGGCCCAGCACTAGCAGCACTATCTGTATATCGCTTTATTGCTTATGCCAAGGGGCCCCAGACAGAACAATAGTGGAGACTGACCTTAGCCTGCACCACTTGGGAAACCTCAGAGTCTGCATACCCAAAAGACAGTTACAGTCCACATTGGAGCATCACCCAACCACGTCCACAAACTATGGAGATAGGTGATTTCTGACCAAGAGTCACTGCCAGTCTTACCAGCTGTCTGGACCTTGTAAATCCCTCCCATTGACCTACTGACAGCAACCAAAACTTCTATGAAAGGAGGGAGTACTCACTCCTAATGGAGGTTGCACCTCAAGTACCCAGCTTGGGAGGAAAGGGAGACTGTGCAACTGGACCCTACAGGACACCTATTACATTAGGCCACAATACCAAGACAAGGAGTCAAAACAGCTCTACCTAATACATAGAAACAAACACAGGGAGGCTGCCAAAATAAGGAGACAAAGAAATATGGCCCAAATGAAAGAACAGTTCATAACTCCAAAAAAAGAACTAAGAAAAAGGGAGATAAGCAACCTATCAGATGCAGAGTTCAAGACACTGGTTATAAGGATGTTCAAGGAACTCAGCAGTTACTTCAACAACATAAAAATGAACCAATCAGAAATGAAGGAGACGCTAATTAAAATAAATAACAATCTACAGGGAATAAACAGCAGAGTATATGAAGCCAATAATCAATGATTTGGAAAATTAAGAAGAAGAAGACATCCAAGCAGTACAGCAAAAAGAAAATAGAATCCAAAAAAATTGAGGACAGTGTAAGGAGTCTCTGAGACAACTTCAAAGGTTTGAACATTTACATCATGGAATCATAGGTGTGCCAGAAGGAAAACAGAAAAAGAGCAAGAAATTGAAAATCTATTTGAAAACATAATAAAAGAAAACTTGTTTAATTTGGTGAAGGAAATATACATACAAGTCCAAGAAACATAAAGTCCCAAACAAGATGGATGCAGAGAGGCCCATACCAAGACACATCATAATTAAAATGCCAAAGGTTAAAGATGAAAATAGAATTTAAAAGCAGCAGGAGAAAAGCAATTCGTTACCTACAGGGGGTTCCCATAAGACTGTCAGCTCATTTCTTAATAGAATCTTTGCAGACCAGAAGGGATTGGCAAGAAGTATTCAAAGTGATGAAAAAACAGGGACCTACAACCTAGATTACTCTATCCAGCAAAGCTATCATTTCGAATGGAAGGGCAGATAAGTGCTTCCCTGCACTTCCATTCTAAATGTGCTTCCCAGACAAGGTAAAGCTAAAGGAGTTCATCATCACCAAGGCATTATTATGTGAAATGTTAAAGGGACTTATTTAAGAAAGAGAAGATCAAAACTATGAACATTAAGATGGCAATAAATATATAATCATCAACAACTGAATCTAAAAAACAAACTAAACAAACAAGAAGATTAGAAATAGAATCATAGATATGGAGATCATTGGGATGATGACCAGTGGGGAGGGGGACTGGAAGAATGGAGGAAAAGGTGAAGGGATTAAGAAGTACAAATTGATAGTTACAGAATGGGCAGGGGGCTGTTCAGCTCAAGTATAGGATATGGAGTTGTGAAAGAAGTTATATGCATGACCCATGGATATGAACAAAGGAGGGGGACCACTGGAGGGAGTTGGGGGTGCTGGATGGATGAGGGAAAGGGGGAAAAACTGGGATAATTATAATAGCATAATCAACAAATAAATTATTTGTAATTGCTACCATTAAACATAAAACACTGTCACCAAATGAAATAAAAGGCAAAAAATATATGTATACTAACACTCAACATTTAAGCAGTAATGTACCATTATTTGCTGGCTAATCTGTTACTAAAGAGAAATGAGAATAGTGGTTGGTAAAAGAAACATAAGAAATTTGTTTTATTTTGTTATTGAGTCAAAATGTGGCATTAGTAGTTTTACCCAGAAGCGAAGCTGTCACCATTCCTTATTTTGGGCTATGTAGAAAATAGGAAAAAAATTGTTAAGCACATACAAAGCTATAAAATCAGGGCTTCTCCTTCTAGAATAGACTGAGAAGCTTCCACCGTTGAACACGTTGAACATGACCATACACTCTGATGACTATGAGATCATCTTTGGAGGTGTCCCTGTTTCCAGTCCCTAATGTGCCAGCACCTTTCGCTGAACTTTTTCTCCATCCATCCTTGAGTTGTGTGCTGCCTCATGTTACTTTCTTTACCACGTGCAGGTCCTGAAGGAATTAACTTTGTCTAATATTCTTTGCATGGACATGAGCATGATATAGTAACTCCATGTACTGAGGGATTGAATGGAACAAGTACTGAAGATACTATAACAAATAAAATACCTAGGAAAGAAATCCTAATACAATTCATAATGGGTGTTTTCTCTCAAGTTTTATCAGTTGAGAAATCAGAACCCCACTGGCAGATATGATTTACCCAGCCCGAATACCTATCTCCGGTAACATCAGGAGGGGCTCTTAACTGTGTATTTATGAAGAGAAGAAAAACACAAATGAAAGTTTAATTAGAAGATGATGAAATTCAAACTCTGGGATGAGGACAAAACAAACTTTATGATACTATAAACTTTCATTAGACCATTTAATAGATAATAAATGAGATAACAAAGTCATATAATTGTATGAAAGAGCTTTAGTATATAACATTGAACAATTGTTCAATACATATCAGTCTATACATAATTGTATAGTGCTCTATACTAAGAATCTAGTTGAAAAAAATCATTATTCATGTATGGTTAAGAGAATTGCCTTTGTATTTGCCCTTGTTCTTTCTAAATTCTATTGACACTGCTTCTGTTGCTGTTCGGGGCTTATCTACCACAGACAGCCAATTCCATCTAATTAGCCCCACACTGCTCTTTGCAGGCTGGGACTCGATTAGTTAAGAGGGCCTGATTAATATACTCAGTCTAGTATCCATTTCTTATGTACAAGTCCAAGAATGGCTTCTCTCCCTGTTTCATTACCTTGAATTTCTCTGTCTCTTGCATGTTACTTATTGACATGAGGTACTCCACACAAATTTATAGAATAAATGTGTGAAGGATCATTATGTTAGAAATACCAACTTTCAGATAATTATTCAATCCAAATCAACTAACCCTTCCACAAGTGAATGGAATAGAAATATCATTATACTTCCAGTGTGCCCTTCATAAGAAAGCTCTCTGAAGTGGTCAGAGACATCAGACAATATTTCGGTAGGTGCTTCAGAAATAAAAGCATTGGCCTTTTGAAAGGCTTTTAAAAACTGATTTCACATGATTATTCAAATTAAATTAGAGTATATAAACCATTACATAAGCAATAACTGACCAAGAAATCATAGAAGTATCATTATTCATTACAGATAAAATCTATCCCCACATTATTTTGAGTTAAGAGATAACTCTTAGTTCTGGCTGCTAAAATCAAGTTTTGTAATCTACTCCCGCCCTTCCCCCACCTCCAATGTATCTGGAATAAATTAACTAGAATGACGGTAGGCCTAAGATTATCTTGAGGATAAGAGCAGAAATCTCCAGAATGCTTGCATGTTTCTAATGGCACCCTCACCATGTTTAAACGCACTCTTCCGTGGAGGTTGCATCTAACCACTTCACGCGATGCACAGCCGTGCTCTTGTGCGGTGTGACACAGGACACCTGTTTGGACTGTGACATACGCAGTCCCACCTGCAGTTATTTAACTTCAGACTACACATTTTTTAATGCTTGTAGAAATATCCCCCAAATATTATATAATTTCATGATTGATCCATTGATAATTGCTCTCTAAAATCCTGAAGGAGAAAATGAGGTATGATTGACTTCTTTTCAGTTTCCTATCCAAAATTTCCTATACTGTTGTGGATAAATTTTTATTTTTTGGAATTGTTTTGTTTTATTCTGGTTTGGATATGGTTTATAATGACACAAATTGAATTTCAAGGCAAGCTTTGAAATAATAATGTGGAGCAAAATACTCTTTTTACTAAAAATGTCTGGGTTTGATTCTTTTTATTCTTTCTTATTTCTTTGATTAGAAATATTCACTTAATTTAGCAATTATTGGAAATTACAAGTGGGCAGTTTGGGAGAAATGGATTACAATTACTAGAGTATATATAGTACAATGTTTTAAAAAATAGACTTGTTACTGAGTTTAGAAACCTGAGAGTTTGGTGGCAATATACCATAATAGGGGTGAAATACATGGTCCAGTTGCAAATAGATCACTTGGAATAGAAAGTATGCAAATAAAGAGAAGCTTCATGAGAAGTCAGCTGCAGAGAAGAAACAAAAGCAAATCTACTTAGAAGAGCAGGCATAATATACTAAAAGGCAACTATTTTTAACTTTTGGATGCACTTTTGAAGTTTCAGAGACAAAAGATTGGTCAAGTAAGAGAAAAAATCATGCAAAACATACAAGTTAACCTTTCTGAATAGTAATGCCATATGCAGGAGTTTCCCAGCCATCAGCACTATCCCTGAAGACCATTTATACTTCACAGCATTAATATTCATTAGCTATAACGCCATATGTTGCACAGCAGGGTGCATTGCAAGCAGACTGTTTGTCATAAAGCCAGATTTAATAAAGCATTGTAAAACAAACATTATGATGATAAATACAAAATGACAGGCTAATTAAGAGAATCTTAATTGCCATTTTTCCATAATAACATTTGTTTAGTTGTATCTTTGTGCTAGCATCCTTCATGTTCAACTTGTCTTCTATGCACCTTCCTCATCACTCCTCCCAAGGGAAAATTATGCCACATATGATTTAAAGTACTTTTCCCTTCCCACAAATCAGTTACAAGGTAATGAATACCTGTGTGCCATTGATGTTCACAAACAGTAACATTTAATCCTAAAGAAATGGAAAGTATCTCTAATGGAGATCATGTACTCACATGCCAGGTGAAATAAGTTGCAGAAATCAATAGAAACTCTAAATCCAAATACTGTCTGAAATATTTTGTGAAATATTTGGAATTAACTTTTTCAAACTCAGGAAATCAATCCTGGATTTTGAAAACTACCATAACCTTTATAAAAAAAACTTGAAACCCATCAAATTTCATTGAAAGGCTTTCTAACCAAGCAAAAATAGGTCATTTACCCACCTTACATCATATTAGTTCCTAGAGGGTCCCTCATCTCCACTCAAGACCTCTATCATATCCTGTGTGCTTCCTAACAGACATAGTCTGTAAAAGGTGAAACTATCACATTTAATTGTTTGGATAATAAATGTCGTATATTTTTCTCTCCTATTCCTTTATGAAATATCATTTAAAATGTGCATATTCGTACTGTACTTTAAAAATAAGGGCTTACTAAGAGGTCAGAATATTGTGTAAAGAAAGGATGAATAACCAGCTCCCAAGAATATCTATTGTATTTCTTTGGTACTTTTACTGGGAGGCAAGTTCTGGTTCTCAGATTTGCTGTATCACAGAATAATTAGACTGTAGGAAATTTAAAACCAGAGGTGTGCGTGTAAATATTTAACTGACTTTCAGACGAAGGGGGAAAAAGCTCTGATTTGTAAGATTTGCTGGACTCAAGCTACTGTTGAGAAGTCACTTAACATGAAGTTGGAAAATGATGCACATGATTGGCTACCATGAATGTTGATGTAATACATACTATACAGTGAACTAATTATAAGTGGAGAGTCATCATATCTGGAATTTTTATTTTGGGGAAGAAAGAGAAGATATTCTGAATTTAGTGTATCCATGGTTCAGAGAAAATCTGAGCTCATGCACTGATAATATAAAGTAGTTATGCATACAATCTGAAGAATAATTCTATTGGCAGATCTTGATCAGATAATTGTAATATATAAGCAGTTGTTAGAAATATCAACTCTAATCACAATTATAATAATATTATGTGGGGCAGAAAAAATTACAATGGCCTATGATACATGATGTTAAAATTTCCCCAAATATATCTGGATAAAAGTAAATACAGTCATTTGAAATAAAATTTCCAAAAAAAATTTTAAGAAAAGTTGATGACACATTTAATGTTATTTGTCTATATTATAAAAATTATCCTTCTTATTTAAGGTACCATTGTTCAGTTATTAAGTTTTTTGTGGAGGTAGCTAGAAACATGGGGGTGACTAGACATATCTCCTGTTAAGATGTATAGAAAGTAAAATGAAAACTACTAAATTTCACAAAATATGAAAAGTTCTCAACACTTCAAAACTGCCTACTGTTCCATGCATGCTCTCACAAAGAGTAGGAGCTCCTTCTTTCTTTCTGCTGTATAGTATTCCATCATGTAAATGTACCATAGTTTTTTTTCCACTCATTTATTGCTGGGCACTTAGGTTGCTTCCAGCACTTGGCTATTGTAAATTGTGCTTCTATGAACATTGGGGTGTGTAAATTCTTTTGGATTGGTGTTTCAGGGTTCTTAGGATACTATCCCAGCAGTGGAATTGCCAGGTCAAAGGTAGTTCCATTTTTAGTTTTTTAAGGAAATTCCATACTGTTTTCCACAATGGCTGCACCAGTCTGCATTCCCACCAACAGTGCAATAGGGTTCCCTTTTCTCCACATCCTCTCCAACACTTGTTTGTTGCTTTGTTTATGATGGCCATTCTTACAGGTATGAAGTGGTATCTCATTGTGGTTTTAATTAGCATCTCTCTGATGGCTAGTGATGCTGAGCATCTTCTCATATGTCTCTGGGCCCTCTGTATGTCCTCCTTGGAAAAGTGTTTGTTCAGGTCTTTTGCCCATTTTTTCATTGGGTTTTTTGTCTTCCTAGAGTGGAGTCATGTGAGTTCTTTATATATTTTGGAGATCAAACCTTATCTGAGGTATCATTGGCAGATATGTTTTCCCATACAGTTGTTTCTCTTTTCATTTCAATGTTGTTTTCTTTACCCAGGCAGAGGCTTTTTAACTTGATGACGTTCAATTTGTTTATTCTTTCCTTTATGTCCCTTGCTCTAGGGGACATATCAGTGAAAATATTGCTGCATGGAATATCTGAGATGTGCCTGCCTATGTTCTCCTCTAGGACTTTTCTGGCAGTGAATGATAAATACCATATGATCTCACCTTTAAGTGGAACCTAATCAACAAAACAAATAAGCAAGCAAAATATAATAAGAGACATTGAAATTAAGAACAAACTGACAGTAACCAGAGGGAGGTGGGAGGGAATAATGGTGGGGGGAGGGGATGGGTTTTCAGGAACAACTGTAAAGGACACATGGACAAAACCAAAGCAGAGTAGGATCAGGGGAGGGAGGTATGGATGGCTGGAGGCGGGGAGTGGAGGGGGAAAAATGCAGACAACTGCACTTGAACAACAATAATTTTTTTTTTTTTAAAACTACCTACTAATTCTGAAGAGTGTTATACAGGAAACTTGAATGTGGACAATTTTACATTCTCAATTGATGTTTTCAGATATTTCTCTGGTAAATTATTGTGTAAATCATTACACTTATATAACTTTATACAATTAAAAAGCATATGATTATTAGCTTTATTATTTTTATTTTGTTCTGTTTTTTAATTTTTTCATTTTTTGTTCAGAATTATTTTTATTTATATATTTTAAATTTTTTATTGTTGTTCAATTACAGTTGTCCTCATTTTCCCACCATTACTCTCCCCTGCCTTACTCAACCCCCACCTCCCACACAATCCTCCTCCACCCCCGTTGTCTTTGTCCATGGGTCCTTTATAAATGTTCCCTGATTTGACTCTTCCCCGTCTTTTCCCTGTTATCCCCCTCACCAGTCCCTTCTGGTCACTGTCAGTTTGTTCTTTATTTCCACGTCTCTGGTTCTATTTTGCTCGCTTGTTTGTTTTGTTGATTAGGTTCCACTTATAGGTGAGATCATATGGTATTTGTCTTCCACTGCCTGGCTTATTTCACTTAGCATTAGTGCCATCCATGGTGTCATGAAGGGTATATTTTTTTAATCATCATAATTAAACTTGGCTTTGAATTCTGAATCTACTGCTTTCTAATTTTTGACTTCCATAAGAAATGTAGCTTTTCTGAGCATAGTTTCATCACTGGTAAAATAATTACGCTAGGCATGAGGGGGAGGGCCCCCCAAAAATGGAATTTTTTATTTAAAATGTGTATTTATTCCTACATGTTTAAATTTCAGTCATCTTCCAAGTACCCTCCATCTGATACAATGCATCTATTGAGACATCTTTCCACTGCTCAAAACAGTTTTTGAACTTGTCAACTTTGGTGACTTTTAGTGCTTCTGTTTTTTTTTTCTTCACCTCTTCCACATCGACAGAATATTTCTCTTTGTTGACATTTTTCATCCAGTGAAGCCAAAAAACGTCACTTGGGGTGAGATCAAGTGAATAGGGAGGCTGTGGCAAAAGGGGAGGTCATTCCTCTTTTGGGCAAAATTGCTGAACACTCAGTGCAGTGTGGGCAGATGTGCTTGTAAATTGCCCATCATGAAATGGGCAAATGCATTGAAAGAGTCTTCAAAAAAATTCACTGAAGCTGAATGCAGCCTCTCACAACAATTCCAGCTGGAACACTGATATAGATGGGTTCCTGAAACACTCTCCCAGCAGGGGAAGCCTTTACTACAAGGGTCCTGCCCTCCAGAAGATAGTCCCATTTTTGGGGGTCCCCCCCGTATATATTAAACACACAAAGTACTTTTAACAAAGTAACTGGTTTTTATAATATATTATTATTATTTAAACTATTTAAATTGCTGCAAGAACTTTGGTCACTGAAAAGTAGAAAGGCAATATTCCTTTTTTCTTCATAAGCTTCATTGATGGAATTGTCTTTCTGTTGCACTAACATATTTTCAGGTTGAATTGTATCAATCACAAATGTGGTGTTTATATCTTTTTAATTCTGTTTATTGCTATAAGACCAGTTCAGTAAAGACATGATGTAGTAATTATTCAGGTTAGATCTTAGAGTGCATTTCTGATAAAACTTTGGGAAAGGTATAATCTAATGACAACTTTCTTTCTAACCCATCGTTATATACTATGTATCTTATATGGGACAATCAACATAAAAATAAATGTTGGAAAGTTAAGATAGTGCTTGAAAATTGTGCAAACCTACCACTCCTGCTAGATAAACTACTCAATGAGTTTATCTTTCTTACACATTTAAAAAATATATTATTTTCTATTTTCAATCACCTTTATTAAAATGGAAAATATTAAATACTACAACAGAAATTCTTAATGAAAATTATCATAATAATGTATATGTCCTATGTAGTTTTGTTTTCTTAATGCCTCTGTTCATGTTACAAAGCCTCCTTAAGTTTATAGTATTACTTTTCTTCTTAAAAAAATATAGTATATGAAAAAATGTTTTCATCATTTTAATCTTCATCTTTAGAATTCTTTCGAGCACCCCAAAATAAATTTGAAAATGCATAGCAAAGCGACAGCAAATAAAAAACATAAATTCTCAAAATTTATAAGTAGTAAAACTTGTTATTGTTTTTTACTAGTAAGATAGCGCTCCTAAAGGCCAAAAAAAATGCCCTTGTGAGATTGTAACAGGGTGTAGAGAATGGGTCCCCTGAGGGTGGGGAGCCCCACCATTCCCCCAAATTCTGCAAGGAGGCAGGAGGGTGGGCAGAGAATGTCCTCAGAGTGAAGAGCACAGCTTTAAGGTACATTGCATAACAAAGGCAGCTTAACAGCCCTGCCCTCCTGAAGGGAAGAAGGAAAAAAGAATGCTCCCTGGGGCAAAATTGTGTAAGTGACTGTAAGGACACCCAGAGATTGGTGACATAGCCAAAGGGCAAATGCCCTCCCCGGATGCCCTGCGTTGCTGGGAACACTGCCTTGACTAAAAATGGCAGGCAAAAGAGGGTCAAAGGCACCGGAACGCTGACAAAAATCATGAACACTAATGTACCATGGGAAAAGCTGGATGTTAGATCCCTCGGTAAGTCCTGAGCCAAGCATTTAAAATTGGGATGGGACATCTGAAGGCCAGTCTGCCATGAGGTCTGCCTGTCCAGAGGTCTGCCTGTCCGGAAATCTGCCTGGAGGTTTGGCTGAAGAAGAACAGCAACAGAGCTGACAGAACTGCTGGGACCTGCCTGGCCCCCCAGGCTCATCAAACATGCCTGAAGCTGAACTGTGACTGGGAATGCTGAGCTGCAGATTTCTGGTTTCCTGACGGATATATGGAGAAGTGGCTGTCTTGGTACAGGGGTTCTTGGTATGGGACTTCGGAGCTTGGCACAAGCTCTGTCCCTCTAGGCTTTTGGCATTAGGATGTTCTGGGCCTCTGGTTCTCTTCCCTGCACAGACAGGAGCACTCCTGGGACCAGGAGATGTGGTACCCATCAGGGACTTAGACCCCACATGAATGGGAGCACACTGCTAGAGGCAGACTCCTATGCTGGGACGTGCGCCTCCCTGGGCTCCTGCCTCTGGGACGTCAGAATCCAGTGCAGCACGGAACACCGTTCCAGGCCTGCTACATGGAGGCTCAGAGCAGGGCACCCCAGATCCTGAAAGAGAGAGCTGCTGCGACAAAAGGTGGCTACTCTGAAACCCACAAGTGCACATTCCAGAGAGAATGGAAATCTGCATGACTGGATAATTAACAAATAAAGAAATGGGGAACTTCTGGGCGTGGTTTGGCTTGTGGCCTTTTGGCCTTTTGGCCTTTTGGGAAGCAACGGAAGCTCTGGGTCTGGTGGAAAAGGAGGACTAAGAGCAGGAGTGCTCTCAGCACCCCCAAGGTTGGAACCCTGTTAATAAAACCTGTTTCTTTCAACACAAATTGTTGAGTCATGTAGATTCAAGGTGCCACGTGGCCAAGCCCCAGTTTGCATGGTTACAAAGGCATTATGGAACAAACTGCAACAATTAAAGTTTCAGGGGAGACTGTCACATGAATAAAATACTTGCTGACTACCCTAAATTATAGGATAATAGTTTCTAAACATATTCATAAAACTAAGGAATGAGCATAAGCAATTTTGAAATGAACTCAGCATGTCCAAGGCTTCTTTTACTTTTGAAATTATGAAAAAAGATAAAATAAAAAAAAAAAAAAAAACTCGTTTATTGGGACAAAAAATCGCACCCCTCCAAAAATAAAAGTTCACTTGCAATTGTTCTGACAAAGTTATAACAACCACTTTAAAAAAATTATTTTAAAGAGAAAGGAAAGGAGATAGAGTAAGAGAAACATCAATGTGAAATAAACATCAATGTGAGAAGGAAACATTGATTAGCTGCCTCCCCTACGCACCCGACCTGGGATAGAACCCTCAGCCTAGGCATGTGCTCTGACAGGGGCTCAGACATGGAAACTTTTGGGGACTGGACAATGCTCCAACCAACTGAGCCACTCAGCCAGGGCATAATATCTACATTTACTTAATATGTTTTATACATGTTTGTCCTTTCTAAGCTTTATACTTTTGTGATTTAGGTCAGAAATTTATTTTTATATTTAATTTAAATTCAATGTTTAGCACATATTTATGAAACTATACCCTTAAGAGATTTAAATGCAATATCTTTGTCATAAAAATTACATTAAACAGTTATATTACCAGGCTAAACATCTTGACTCATAGTTAAAATAAAAAAGGCAAGTATAAACTTTATTATAAAGGGAAAGGAATCATTAAGCAAAGTAACCATGCAAATTAAGAAATAAAGGTTTTTTCTGGAATTTTATTGCCCTAACCTAATTATTATTTTTATGAAAACTAAATTTACTTACAGGTAATAGATGATTCATCTATTAAAATGATCATTTTGGCAGAATTGGTTTATCAGTTAAACTCACAGAGAAGCATCCACTTACTTAGCCTCTAATGTTTTTTCAGGGTTTGCCAGATGTTTGGTACAAAAGTGTAGTTTGGTACGAAACAAGCCAGATTCTTTACTTCTTGGCAACTTTTACTGCTAGATGCACCATATGCTCATCTTTAACAATGAAGTTCTAGGCTTTACATTGGGTCCTCGGTATCACTTAAGTAATTCCTCAGTAACAAGCAAAATATCAGTACCTCTGCGGGTGCACTAAAATTTGGTATCTTGGAACCACACCTAAAATTAACGTCTGGAAAACCTAAACTAACCTTGAAGAACTAGGAGGCCCTGACTGGCCGGGTGGCTCAGCTGGGTACAGCGGCATCCTGACACACCGAGGTGCGGGTTTGATCTCCAGTCAGGGCACATGCAGGAACCAACCAATGAATGCAAAAATAAAACGGAACAGCAAATCAGTGCTTCTCTCTCTCCTTCTCTCTCTCGCTCATTTCCTCTCAATCTCTAAAATCAATTTTAAAAAGAATCTAGCAGGAGTTCACATTTTTAAAAAATATTAGAGCAGTAACAATTTAAATAGCATGGGATTTGCACAAATAGAAATGATCAATAAAAGAACAGATTTTCCTTATATATACTATGTATATACAAAAGTATTATATAATAAAAGTGTCATAGACCAATGTAAAATAAATGTATGCCAAATAAATTACGCTGATAAAATTGACCAAGGGAAAGAAAATTTACATAACTTCTTCTTAGGTGTCATGATAAATTTGACTAGCCCAACCATTGCTCAACTTTCTTTAGTTTCACATAAGTAATTGAACATCCATTATTTTACTGTAGTATTTACTTCACAGTAGATAATACATAAATATTAAATATGACTAAGAATCCAGAAGTACATTTCTTGTGGGTAAGTACCACATGTTATAGTTGTTCATTCCAAGTATAGCATAGTGCTGACTCCCTAAGTTAGTGTCATCGAATATTTGTCTAACAGATTATAATGCATTTAGACCATTTATCCAACCTACCTAAATACCATTTGATAACAAAATGTTTCTTGCAACTGATTTAAGAGAGTTTGGACAGATTATAAAGATAATTAATAAAAACTGTAGACTACCTGCAAAGATATAAAAATATATAAGGAATCCAGCATTCCTCAGACTACCATCAAAAGTTTTGCAAGAGGACAGCTATAAAACAATAGCTGACAGCGTTCTGCATTTGTATCTTGCTTAGGGTTCTTTCTGTGTTTCTTGCTCTGCTGTGTTTTCTTCTCCATGTCTCTCTATCAGTATCTCCCTTTCTATCTCTATCTTTATCTATCTTTATCTGGATGCCAGGTTCTATTTATAACATAGCATTAATTTTCATCTTTCTCAGATGGTCCTCCACACAGCTCTCCTCTAAGATGTCTCTTTTTTAATATTTTGCCTGACCCATTTATCTCAAACCAGGAGTCCTAGAGTCCAGTGAACATTTCACAGTGTGCCAGAGGGCCCAGAAGTTGGTAAGTCTGTCTGTTATCACACTTGCGAATCACAAAGCTGTTACTCCCCTGGGGTGTTTCCACCTCCTCAGTGTGCTGGCCGTTGTTTGGAGGTGCATGTGCTTTTAGTTTTGATCGCCTCCTGCCTGTTTCTCTTCACACAAATCCCAGACTCTTCTTAATATCCGCATCAAGTGGGTTTAATAAAGTAGGAAACTATTTCTCTCTACAAAAATTTTGAAAGCTATTTCCCACTAATCTCTGTTTCTGTGAAAGCAAAATTAATGGGGCAAATTCATAGCCAATGGAGAAGAGTCAACCCCAAATATCTTTATTGTGTGACATGTGAAGTATTTTTACACGTATTTATTAAAAGGAAAAAATTAAGTTTGTTGTTAGTATTCTAAGCACTGGATTTCTAGCTTCTAATAGAGATTTTTTAAATTGTAATTCAAGAGATACCTATATTCTTGCATCACAAAAAAATAGTGTTGAGTTAGCTCTGCTCACCTAAGATTCTCATGTCTATTTCAGAACAGTTCCCACCAGTTATAAAAATTTAGGGTGGTTTTAGTTGCCATAAATCAGTGATCTTTTGCTACTGTTTCTCTTGTACCTGGTCATTTCACTCTTTCATAGGACCTGCCTTGCCTTCTATATGAATTTGCTTTTGCAAATAGGTCAAAGGGCTTATGTCTGCAGAACCTGAATAAAGACATTTTGGAAGGCTTTTTCTCTATCTTGTCACATCCATCCTTGGGTACAACTAGCACAGACCAGTTAGTTGTTTCTGAAGGACCAAACAAAAGAAGGCATACAGTAGAAGTGTGGGACATAAATTTCTATCTCAAATATGTTATTCAATTACTGCCTTGATACATTCTTCTAATCATAACATAAACTTTATTTTTTTAATATTTTATTTATTTATTTTAGAGAGAGGGGAAGGGAGAAAGACAGAGAGGGAGAGAAACAGCAATGTGTGGTGGCCTCTCACATGGCCCTCACTGGGGACCTGGCCCACAACCCAGGCATGTGCCCTGACGGGGAATCTAACCAGGACCCTCTGGTTCCCAGCCCACGCTCAATCCACTGAGCTACACCAGCCGGGCCAGCTTTATGCATTATTTTAAACCTAACCCAAAGACATGCTTATTGATTTTAGAGAGAGGGTAATGGAGGGAGAGAGAAAGGGAGAGAAATATTGACGTGAGAAACATGGATTGATTGCCTCTTGTATGCACCCCATATGGGACTGAACTCACAACCTGGACAGGTGCCCTGACCGGGGATGAAACCTGTGATCTTTTGGTTTATAAGACAACACTTCAACCAACTGAGCCACAGCGGCCAGGGCTTTATGGATGACTTAAAGAGGCATCCATAAAACTCAACACTTTCAAAATATAATTTTAATGAAAACTCAAATATAATTAATTCAAAATAAAATGAAATTACTTTAAACCTACATGTAAAATTTGAAATGGACGACTTACCAAAAAGTCTTTTGCAAAGATATGGCTAACCTGGAGTTCTAGCTATTATGTCATACTTGGTATAGCTGTATTAAAATAGAGCCAGAAGTGTTTGTCTTTCAAAAGACCAGATCTAGTCTGTAAAAAATCAATTTCCTTGCAGGTGGAGGCCATAAACATGCTGAGGTGTGCTGGGCCTCACCGAATACTAGATGCATAGTAGGGCTTTGATATAACTTGGGGAAAAAATGACCGCATGCCACCTGAAGGGAAAAAACAGAAACACACTAAAAATGTTCCATTTTTTAGAGTAAATAATGTCACGTATATTGAATTTTAAAATATGCCTTACACAGATCAATTATCTGTTAAAACAGTATGCAGATTATCCAGACGTAGAAATGCTCAGACTTATAAAGAGGTTCATTTACATTTACAGCAGCAGATGGATTTCCAAACAGGTTTCCAGGCTGACTCACGCCCCCTAGGCATCTGTGCATTAGTTAGCCTACTTAGTGGAGAGTTTGTTTATGTCATGTTCCAATCTAATTTCTTTTTTCTAGATGTTAACATTCCAATTGAACATATGAGGACATTGAGTACACATGGTGGAGAACTTGACTGCAAACTCAGATTAAGTAATTAACACTGAGTGAGGAGCTGAACTAACACTTGTCCATGAGGTTGTATCGTGGGCTGGATAATCAGAACATTTGAACTTGGAGTACTGAATTTCTGATGCATGAGTTTTTCTGTGCCTCGCTCATTCTTTACACACATAGGTCAGAAATAGAAATGTTTTCTTCCTGAGTATTTTCTTTCAACTTCAATCTTAGAAGAAAGTGGTCTCTGTTCAGCTACTATAATGAGACCTAAAAAAAAATCACACAGTCTATCACAATTATGCAAGAAAAGGTGGGTAGGCTGTTGTCTCTGACCTAGCTTACCTCTTCCATTTTATAAACGAGGAAAGTAAGTCCCAATGAGGCCTGTGCTAATTCAGTTGAATTTACTATTTGTTTATGGTTATTTCAAAATATTTAGGCAGCTCACAGTGCAAATGTGGCAATATAGGTACAACACAAAGAAAAGTGGAGAATATGGAAGAAAGAAAGAAAAGGAAAAATGGCTAAAGTATTGTCTTTAGCATCATATTGTATTATAAGAAATGCAGGTACCTAGATGATTGCAATGGTCATGATAAATGCAAAAAAAATCTACAGGGTAAAGTGGAAGACGTCAAGAAATGCCTAATTTCACATGTGGAATCAAGAAGTTTCCACAAGGAAATGAATAGTAATGAAAATGTCAGAGTATAATTATCTCATGAAGATATATATAAAATGAACAAGAGTCAAAGATTTAATGCACGTTATTACCATATTTTTTGGACTGTAAAATGCACCAGACCACAAGACGCACCTAGGTTTTAGAGGAGGAAATACGGGGAAAAAATGAAGCAAAAAACGTGGTAAAATATTTAATAACATAAATAACATAATATTTCACCAATGTAAATGTAAACAGAACTCAACAGCAGCATTAACAACCATTATTACTGACTTTAAGCTTTAAGTACAAAACTCCTCCAATCATCAGGGAACCCCAAGAACTCCTTGTCACTGCTGTCCACATTTATGAAGCTCAGTTTCTCGGAATCACTAGTATCACTGTCTTCACTCTGTTCATAGAGGATGTCATCTTCAGAGCCATCTAAGGCATTGCTGATGCCACATTTTTTGAAGGACCTCACAATGGTTCCATCCTTAACTGCCTGCCATGAGGTTTGCACCCACTCACAAACTTGGGTGATAGTGGGCCTCTTCATTCGTCCAGTTGGTGTCAGATCATGATTGCCAGCAGCCATCCATTTGCTCCACTCTTCTCTCATGAAAACTTTAAATGGCTTGTTGATGGAAACATCCAGAGGTTGCAACTGGCTGGTAAACACCCAGGAATTACAGCTAGATGGGTTTTCTCTTCTTTAAATCTCTTTTTTGTGGCTTTAGTGACATGTGCCCTAAACTGGTCAAGCACTGATAGAGCAGGCTTTTTCAGGAGCCCTCCAGGATGTTTGGACCGCACTTTTTCTATCCATATCTTCATGCCATTTTCGTCCATCCACCCTTTGTCGTGAACAACAACGATAACTCCTCTTGGGATTGCCTCTTTTGGCGTGTTTTTTCTCTTGAAAATCAGCATGGGGGGCAGTTTGGTGCCATCTGCACAGCAGGACAACACAACCGTACGATGGGTTTTATCATGCCCTGAGGTTTTCACGGTTATGGTTTGGCACCTTTCACATCAACAGTCTTGTCTGATGGAACATCAAAGGTTAACGGGACTTCATCCATGTTCTCAATCTGGCTTATTTCAAATCCATTTTTCTTTCTTGAGTCCAGAAAAGACACAATCTTGGATTTGTATTCTATAGGCATTTCTGTGCAATCCTACAAGTAGTTTTGGTGTGCACAGCAAGGCCACATCTCTTCATAAATCTGTGGCACCATGATGCTGATCCAGTGAAGTCCTCAGTGCCTTTCTCTGCAGCAAGATATTTGGCTTTGTATATGATCATTTTTGTAGAAACCAAAAAGTCATTGATCCTATGACGTGTGATCCATTCTTTCATACCCACTTCTAACTGTGGCCATTTTGAAGCCTGCCCACAAAAACATAGTTTCGTTTTGTCCATTTTTTGCAGCTGATCCAATAATACAGTAATGACAGCACTATCAGTACTGTGTCCTTCATAGTTATGGGGGCACTGTAGCTGAGAACATCAGTGGATGACGCACTGCTATGGGGGGACCTGCTGCTGACACTGTTATGGGGGGATCTGCTGCTGACACCATTATGGGGGATCTGCTGCTGACACTGTTATGGGGGATCTGCTTCTGACACCGTTATGGGGGGACCTGCTGCTGGAGGGCCACAGGTTGTGCAACACTCTTGTGTGGGGACAGTAGCTTTGCACAACCTGTGTGGCTCTGCAGCTTTTGCCAAATTACAGCTCCCATCATCCCAACCTGCCCAAGCATGATGGGAGTTGTAGTTTTGCAACAGCTGCAGGGCCACTCTGACAGGTGACCCTGCAGTGGAATTTGCCTATGTTAATGTTAATGGGGGACACACCAGTCATGAGATGGAGGCAGGTACGGGCTTCACAGGCTTTCTTCTCCTACTATGCCTGCACCGCCTGTACCCTCCTCCCTAGCACTATAGCATGCTGCAGTGGGGCCTCGGCTCCTGCCTCCCTTGCTTCACACCGTTGGGGCATCCCTTCCTCCAAGCTCAGGGCCCGCAGCATCTCTGCACTCATGCAGCTGCCAGCTTCCTGTAGCTGCCGGCTTCCTGTAGCAGTGACCCTGCTCCTGCCTTTTGTGACCCCGCTCCACCTCCACTCCCCACCCCCTCCCTGCCCCCAACCCACCCTCAGTGAGCCAGGTAAGCTACATTCAGACTGTAAGACACACCCCCATTTTCCTCCCAAATTTGGGGAAAAAAGCATGTATTATAGTACGAAAAATACGGTCATTGATGAGAAAACCAATAAAATGGTCCAGCTATCTCCAAAGACATTCATCTGAAATCAATACAGAATAAAACTGAATGTAAATTATAATTGAAAATAAATAAATATTTTTTAAAAGTAAGATTTTTTTATATAGGCCATCAGAATGAAATTTTTATTTTCATTTTCAGGTATCAGAATATGATTCTAGCCCGGATGGTGTAGCTCAGTGGATTGAGCACGGGCTGGGAACTAGAGGGTCCCGGTTCGATTCCCAGTTGGGGAACATGCCTGGGTTGTGGGCCAGGTCCCCAGTGAGGGCTATGTGAGAGGCAACCACACATTGCTCTTTCTCCCTCCCTTCTCTCTCTGAAAATAAATAAATTTAAAAAAAATGTTTAAAAATAAAAAAAAAAAAAAACAGAATATGATTCTAAGTGTAGATACAAAGGTAGAGATCCTCTTCCAGAATAGTGCTGTGAGGCGCTATGTGTACCCGCTGGCTCCACAGCAAAACAACCACAGCTTGCGAAAATCCCATATGCCCTTTAATTGTCTCTGAAGTCTATCTAAGTGCGTACAGACATACAGCATGTGAAGAACTATCCACTGAAGAAAATATACTAACTCTCAGTAAGAGAAGTGAGAATCTGTGGCGCTTAGGTCATAACTCACTCCCTTCCCAACTCCCCACACACAGCTCAGTGTGATGCATACTCCACTCTGCGTTGATAACACCAAAGCAATGAGGCTCTACCTTCAGCTCTCAGTCAGTGGTTATAATAGCTCCTTGGAGGGGCAAGCTTCCAGTATATCTTATACCTCCCCCGTCAAGCTTCATGTTGCAAAAGCTAAATTCCAAGTGAGTATAGCTGAGAGATTAGGTCTCCTTTCATCTACGCAGCCCCCACTGGTAGATGGATGCTTGAGGCCAGGGATAGCAAGTAGAGACTACAGGGGCCCCAATCTCCTTCACTCCAGCAAATGCATAGTGCATAGTTTCTATGCCAGAAAAGGTAAACCATGAAGACCAGAGGCTACTGTTCCTGCCCAGCACCCTGCTCATTCATATACCAGGGTGTAATTTCAAAGAAGTGAAGCTGCAGAACAATGACTAAGATTTTATAGTAGAGAAAAAGCTGGCAGGCCATAAAAACGGAGATCTAAAGCTCTTCCCAAAGGAAACGACTTTATTTAGAGTCATTTAGAGTTATTTAGAGTTTATTTATGGAGTACAGATGCTCCTCAACTTAACATGAGGTGATGTCCTGATAAACCCATTGTAACTTGACAATATTGGGAATCAAAGATACATTTAACAGTACATTCTAGAGTATTGGTTGTTCACCCTGTAATCACATGGTTGGCTGGGACCTGTGGCTTGTTGCCACTGCCCATAATCACAAGACAGTATTCATACTGCATGTCCCTAGCCGAGAAGAGATCAAAAGTCAAAGTTCAAAATAAAGTCCACTGAATGCTTATAGGTTTTACACCAACAATGAAGTAGAAAAATCCTAAATCAAATTATACTATCTCAGGGACCATCTGTATAGGGAAGTTTACAACTAAGGGCCCTTTTGAAAACAGTGGAAATTCTAAAAGGATACAATTAAGAGGAGGCTAGTAGTTCTTTGAGAGTAAATTAAATCACAGATCAGCTAGCTTACCAGATGAACTGCAGAAATAGATAGCTAACAATAATGCTTGTGGGGTCAAAATGAACCTGAAATTGACCTTAAAAATTTTCCCTACAAAGGACCTATATTTAATTGGATAAGACTGTAGAGCAAAATTTGCTTCAGGACATTATCAAAGACAATAGAGCAATCAGCTGGCAATTAGTGGAATCTAACATCTGGGTGTGACAGAGGCAGATGGCTGAATTGGCAATCCAGGAGATAGTGCAGGAAAACCCTGCTAAAACCACTGCGAGATCAGGGTGACTGCAGGTGCTTAAGGAATGCCGTCCAAGATGTAACCCCAAAGACTTCACACAATGAGAACAATAACCTGCACTAAATCAGTGTAGCCAAGTCACTAAACAAACTGATACCCAAATGAGTTGTCTTGGAGATGAGAAGGAATAAGTTCCCAGAGTCGCTGCAATATACCATCTAAGGTCCAGTTTTAAACAACAAAACCTATGAGACATAGAAAGAAACAAGAGTGTGACCCTACACAGAGGAAAAAAGGCAGCACGAAGGCCCGAATGTCGGACTAATCAAAATCTTCAAAGCGCACATTGCAAATGTGTGCAAGGAACTAAAGGAAATCAGGCTTAAAAAATAAAGGAAAGAATGATGAAATGTCTTATTGGAGACTATCACTAAGGACAAAGTTAATATTTTTCATGGCAATAACCACATTGGGTTATTTTTTCTATGAGCTAAAGTTCATTGGCATATTTCCTGGGTACAATATACAAGTTAACAGGGACCTAAGAAAGTCTAAGCCATTGATTGCTAGGGGATAGCGCAAATAATGGCACGGTCTTCTAGAAAAAAATCTAAATACTCTTTGTGTGGCTCTAATAAGCAGTCCCTCTATGACAATAAAAGGAACTGCTGATATCCTCTTTCCCTTATTTAAAAGTTTCGAATAATTTATTTTAGCAAAAAATATGTCCCCAGGTGGTCTAGGATATTCAAGGTAGAGGAAACAACATGTACAAAAACAAGAAGTGGAAAATTGGAGAACAAGTGATTTATTAATGATTGTATAAGTTATTAGATACAGAGACAAGCTTGGAGAATTATAATCAAGAAACCTTGTGTCTCTGGTTAAGTAAGTCTGTCCTTTATATGAATTTTAACCTGTATTAAAGATTTTAAATAAAGGTGAACGTAGTTTTAAAGCAAACAGTAGCGAGAAGGGTAGAATTGAAGGGGAATAGATTGCAAAGACTAAACATGCATAGTTGTTGAGATTCTTGCTTGTCTACATTTAATGTGCACACAAATCACTTCAAGAGCTTGTCAAAATTCAGGTTTGTATTTGGTAGTGTTGGGGACTGTTCTGTGTGGTTTTTGGAGCCTGTAGCCCTGTGAGAGCAGACCTTGAAAGAGGCCAGTAAGTCTCCCTGGAAAACCAGGAAAAGCAGGTGGCAGGCACGACCCAACTCTAACACTAGGGTCCCCATGGGAAGGCAGGCCTGATAAATACATTGTATCCTTTGAAGATGGCTTTGCTTTGTATAACCCTGTCCATATAAACCGGATGTTTAAGTTCAAGGCATAAGGGGTAAACTCCTTATCTCGTGAAACACATCTTAAAGACCCTCTAGTGTCAGCATGCCTAGTAGACGCAGACCCTGAGGCAGATCTCTGTGTTTTTTCAATTGTTGTCTATAGATAATACCTCTTTTTGTATGACTATAGCATTTTGTATGACTTTAACATTGATTGATAAGTTATGCATGTATGCTGTATACCCTGACACATACCATTTCCAATAAAAGCAGTTTGGGAGAAGGGCTCAGGTCATTCTCCACTAGAGGGAATCACCACCCCCTTTCCCACCGGAGCAACGAGGTTGTGTCCAGGATGATTTGTTCTCATCCAAGGTGGCCGGGAGAGCTTTGCTGGATGGGGCCTCTCCCACATGGTAGAACTCAGATGGAGCCTGATATTTTGCATTTTGAAAGAGTTCCCAGGTAATGTCAACGCTGCTTGTCAGTGGACCACACACAGATTAGCAAGAATCAAAATCAGAACAGTCTAATTGAGACAACTTTAATAGCATAAACAAAAAAAAATTAAAACTAGAAAATTAAAACCAATAGAAATATAATGCAACCTATATATACATAAATTTACTTTTGATAGGCACATTGAACAAAAGTAAAAAAAAACCTTGAAATTAATATTAAAAATAGATTTTCTCTAACCCAAAAGATAAAAAATATTATCAGTTCAACATACCAATTAAAAATAAAGGTTGATAATCATATATTTGGCATTCTTTCACTGATGTTAGATATCCAGTGTTAATTCTTTTTTCTTTTTTTTTTTTTTTAAGATTTTATTTCTTTATTTCAGAGAGAGAGGAAGGGAGGGAGACAGAGAGAGAGAGAAACAGTAATGTATGGTTGCCTGTCACATGGCCCTCACTGGGGACCCGGCCTGCAACCCAGGCATGTGCCCTGACGGGGAATCGAACCGGGACCCTCTGGTTCCCAGCCCGCGCTCAATCCACTGAGCTACACCAGCCAGGGCCCAGTGTTAATTCTTTCACTGATGTTAGATATCCAGTGTTCATACTCAGTGTTAGATATCCAGTTTGTCTTTTGCATTTATAATACATTATAATTCAGACTCTACAATTTAATTGGGAAAAAGTTATTTGCATTTAGATTTCATAAAACTTATAGTTGAAAAAGACTTACATACCCACATTCTAAATATACACAATTTTTTGCAATAACAGAGTCACATTTTATTTTTATAATTTTAATTATTTAAAATTGTACAAAATTAAATATTCAGTGTGTTAGTTGCACTACCCACATTTTAAGTGGTACATTTTTGGAGAATGTGAATCTTGATCAGAATCAGACAAAGGAGAACAGGCAGTGTTATATTGTGGCATATAAAAGGTACATTAAAGACATGCAAAAAGAACTAAAAAAATAGTCAAAGAGGCATTGAAAAAACAGGAGACAATATTCATTTATTCTTAAAGCTCAAGAGAGACAATTGTGCTCATCTCTTCCGAGATCTGCCTCTAGTGATGCCACATTTGTAGCATGAACTTGGCCATGTTGGGCATATTTATACCGTAGCTAGTAACAAATGCTCTGCTCCTCTTCACAAGTCAGTTGATAGTTAGTAGCACTAGAGTTAAAATATTTTGGAAATCAGATCAGTTTATTTCCATTTTCTAAAACTAACAGCTTCCCATCCAAATGAAATATAAAATCCTACAAGATCCTGTAATCTAGCTTTAGTTGACCTCTCTAAAATCATTCCAATTCTAATTTAGATTGCCCTGTTCTTCCTTCAACATGGCAAGCTTGTTGTAACTTACAATTCTCTTTGCTTTTGAACATTTTCTCCAAAACTCTGTGAATTTTATCCTTTTGTATATTTGCTCAGAGGTTTATTTCTCAGGAAAACCTTCAAGAGCTAGCTCTCCACTAACTATTGATGATTATTTAAGCATCTGTGCTTCATTTTTCTTCCTAGAATTAAACGCAATCTTTTTTTTTTACTTATTAACTTCTTGTGTGTCTCTAGAAATAAAATAGAAGGTCCTCAAGAACTTAGTTGGTTTTGTTCCAGAGTCTCAAGCTGCTAGAGCACTGCATGACACATAACGTCACTCGGTAAGACTTTAATGCATGTGGGATGAATTAATTGATTAATTGATTAATTAAAACAGAAACTATACTAAATGGACTTGGTGACTGATTGGATATAAGGGATGAAAGAGCCAAGAGAGCCTTGAGGTTCTCTGTTTCTAGACTTAGATGATCAGGAAGACATTTACTAGATTAGAAAATAAATGCAAGAAAAATAACTAATATGGAAATGAATATTACAAGTTCAGCTTGCACCATCCTGAGTGTTAGTGACTGTGAAAACTATAAATTATGAAGTTTTTTAGGACATTAGACATGCAGGTGTATATTTTAGGGAAAAGTAAGGCTCTCGTTAGGGACCTGATAAATACTGTTTCTAGGCACCAGTTAAAATCACAGAGATCAATTAGATCGCTTAGGAAATCAGTGATGAAAGGAGAAGACAATAAAGTTAAATATGGAATTCTAGAGAACACCAAAACTTAAGTAGTGATTAGAGATAAAAATGTGGAAATGAGTTTAAAGAAGGGAGGTAGTATAAAAACCAGGAGTCAGTCTTCGTTTATAGTTACAGCCAAAAAAAAAAAAAAAAAAAAAAAGCCAAACATTGTGCTAACGTACTGAGCGATCAAGTAGGACAAAGATCTGATTCCCGCCACATTTCTGGAAGATGAGCACATGGCAGGAAACACCCATAGTTAGTCCGAAAGGCCTACTTGTTGGGCCATGATTTATAGCACCCGACAAGGCTGTGCATCGATCTTTTCTGACCCAACCCTCCCTTCCCCACAGTCATCAATAGTGCTTCTCATCTTCCAGCCTGTGAGTGGAGTGTTGAGAAGGGGAAACCTAAGTGGTGAAGCAAGGGACCTAGGATCCTGAAATATCTTCTCTAACATCTTCCTTTGAAAAGCTGGATACTAGAAAATGACAATTTCAAAACAATGCAGTTCTTGAGGAACAACCCACCACTGCAGTCAAGAGCAAGACTCCCCAGGATGCCAAAGCCCAAACATGGCCGGTGCTGCTGATTAGGCTCACTGCGGCAAGACTAGCAGAAGGGTATTAGAGCCATGACAACAAACAGGGGTATATGAAGAATGGCCCACAGAGCATTTCCCATCTTGGGACTATGTTGAGGCCCTGCCACTTGGCAAGTGGGTTATTGATTCTACTCATCTATGCAGCTGGGACCAGCTCAAGTGTCAAAGCGATTTTCCCAGATCCATACATTTCAAGGGAGTTAAACTGAATATTAACTTTCTAGATTATTTTACTATCTAGAAAAATATTTAAAAAATACAAATTTTCTCACATCTGTCATAAGTAATTAGTTTAAAGTGCAGAGTAACATCTATTTATGTGCAGACACCCCATCAGTCTAATTTGAAATATATGTTGTCCAATTATTGGTACTACACTAAGGTCATGACTTATTCTATTCTATTGATATATGCTATTCCTATATGTTATACCTTATTCATTTTTATAACTTCAGTACAGGAAAATAGTAAGTGCTTATTATATAGTTTCTGAATTATTACAATATTTTTGCTCTGTTCTTTTCTTTCCAGTTAACTTAGTGCTTTATTTTTCATTCTCCATAGAATTCTGACTTTGTAATAATGGATATAGTTCAATATATACCATTGCAACTAAACTTTTGCTTTATGATAGACCAGCAAAAATAGCCCTGGCTGGTGTGGCTCAGTGGACTGAGCACCAGCTTGTGAACCAAAAGGTCGTTGGTTTGATTCCCAGTCAGGGCACATGCCTGGGTTGCGGGCCAGGTCCCCAGTGTGGGGCTCATGAGAGACAACCACGCATTGATCTTTCTCTCCCTCTCCTTTTCCCACCCTTCTCCTCTCTCTGAGAATAAATAAAATCTTAAAAAAAAAAAAAAAAAGGACAGCAAAAATACATCATCAATAATATAACTAGTACATTTCAGAAAATGCATCATAATCTTAAAACCAACAGACCACACAGTATAACCTTCACATTTGACATACCTGCTACCCCCTAGGAAAGCTAGTGTCTTTGTAAGGTAACTAATGTGTGTAAGCAATGACACTGATAAATCATGACACTTCTACAATGTTAATTCTTAATCAGTTAAAGCCGAAATAAATCAATAAGAGTATTTAAATATACACATGGGAAATAGCCAGGAGTGGCCCAAAGGGGCACCCCACTTAGAGGTTGACCAGGAAACACTAAGAAACATCCCACTGAGACACTGGGGAGACAGCTAACACACAATCACACCTACAATTGTATTGTTCAACTGAGAATCAGAACAGATGAAGTGTAATTCATTAAAATGGAATGCCGTCTTTAACTTGAATCACTAGGCTAATTTTCATTTTTCAATGTCTACACATGTGCATTCACTAGGGAGCATTCGGGTCATTATTTTAAAAATCTGTCTGCTAAAGTAGAGATCAACATACAAATTGTAACACATAGAAACATTATGTGATTTTGCGTTACTCCCTGGAGAACTTTAGGTTTATAAACAGCAACGAATGGGTTATATGAAGACAGAAATATGCTCCTGCATTTTCATCTGTGACAGATATACTCTTACTGCAATCCAGTCTTAAAACTACACCACCTTGGGCTACGAGCTCATCAGAGCTCTCAAACTCATCAGGGTCAAATCTGGATTGTTTGGAAGGGTGACCGCCAAGGAAAATCCAGGTGCAAAAGGATATAATGTTAGTAATTCAAGAGATGACATGGTTCCCTTTAAATCACTAACAAGCAATTTCCCTCAAGGCTGTTATCAGGCGCCATGCTACTGCATGTTTCTTCATAAAGATTTAAGAACAGGGCTATTTAAGATCTCTTGATTTTTTTCCCTATCTATATTATCATGATAATCATTCAGTGTTGAACATTTTTATTGAGGTAAAATATATATAACATAAAATTTATCATTTTAATCATTTTTAAATATATGTCAGTGATATTGAGTGTGTTCACATTGGTGTGCAACCGTCGCCACCATCCAGCTTCAGAATATTTTTCATCTGGCAAAACTGAAACTCTATCAGCACTAGCCCATAACTCCTCATTCTCCTTCCTTCCAGCCCCTGGCAACCATTCTACTTTCTGTGTCTATGATTTTTCTTACTCTAGAAACCTCATATAAGTGGAACCGTAAAGCATCTTTTTGTGAGTGGCTTATTTCGCACAGCATAAATGTTCTCAAGTTTTATCCAGATTGTAGCATATGTCTGAATTTGTATCAATTTTGGGGGTGGGGATCAATTTTCTTGATCTTTGAAAATAAAATAACAAACTGGTGGAGCTGAGCAAAAAAGGCTGATTACTTTCCATGGTTAATTTTATGTGTCAACTTGACTGAGCCCTGTGAAATCTGCATAGTTGGTTAAACACTATTCTGGGTGTTTCTGTCAGTGTTTTTGGATGAGATTGACATTTAAATGAGTACAGCAGATTACTCTCTCCAATGTGGTTAGGCCTCGCCCAATCCTTTGAAGGTCTGAACAGAACAAAAAGGTTGGGTGAGGGATAATTTGTTCTCTCTGCCTTACTGTTTCTGAGCTAGGACATTGGTCCTCTCCCTCTTTTGGACTTGGAGTTGGAATAGAATTTATACTATTAACTCACCTGATGATCAGACCTTTGGACTCAAGAGTATACCATTGGCTGTCTTGGGTATCTCCAGCCTATCAACAGCATATCTTAGGAATCTCAGTTTCCATGTTATATGGGAACCAAATATATATATTATTGCCATATTCTATTGTTCTGTTTCTCTGAGAAAGCCCTACTAATATACAAAGTATATCTACACTAGCACATCAAGTTCTACGAGCTCTTTTATTCCTCTTTACACTTTCTGCCACAGAATTTTTGACATTTCCACCTTATTTAATGTAAGCCGCTACTTCCTTCAAGTTTCCAAAAGCCCTCTTAGAAGCACCATCTTTCAGTCATCGCCAGGGAGCTAAATACTGTACTCTATGAGAAAATAGCCTTAGATAAATGTTCCCTTATCAAATCTTATATACATCCTCATCAATTCTGCACTTTAGAATTCAGTCTCATATATACATATTTTTTTTCTTGGTTTTACTCATGCACAATGGCTAGGTTCCACATTCTTTGGGGTATTCTAGGTTCCACAATGGCTAGGTTCCACATTCTTTGGGGTATAGTCCTTTTCTCTCTTAAGCGGGTCCAGCACTCCTTTGGCCTGTTTATGCTGTTACTTGATCTACTTGTTGATCTGGTAGTAGGAGGGTAAGGTGAGATTAGAGTTTGAGAAGGATACATGTTGCATATTTTCTTTAAGCAAGAGGCAGTGGTCTTTAACTGGAACTGGGTCATAGCTGTGGAATTTAGGGGGATGTGGAATTTTCAAAAACAAAGGGTTTTTTTTTTCTGAGTTTTGCTTGCTTTGACTTGAACGTTCCCTGGATATTATCAGCATCTCAGCTCTTCCCAACCACAGCTCTGATCTTAGCAAAGATGACTTGAATACTTGAGAATTCAAATCTCTTTGTACAAATCTCTATTACTTTTATTATTAATTCTTAAACCTGGGTCTGTTTTTTTCTATACTCTTGGTGCAGGCAACATAAAGGACTTTTTAAAATGCTGCTAAAGAGACCCTCTGACATTTATACTTTGCCTTCATTTAGTGATCATATACTCTCAGCTTTTCACTGTGTTTTGCTGAATACTGTTGCCCTTTTCAAAAGGGCAACAGTATTCAGCAAAACACATCTGATTCCATTGTTGTTATAACTAATACTTTCACCCAAAGCTTGCTTCCTGAGATATTGTATTTGCCATCGAATTATTTTATAGTTAGTCCATCCTGTCAGTAAAATTTTAAAATTGCACTGCTATAACCTACCAATGCTATTAGTACTCCATTCACCACCAGACAAGTGTTGCTCACTAGCTCGCCAGTGAGTGATACTAATCGTCTCATTTTACACTCTGCTTCCTTGCACCGATCTAGTACAAATTGTCTGGGGTCACCTTTCCTGGAAAATAGATTCTGAAACATAGAGTTGTATCCAAGTTCTTTACTGGGAGTGTCATTAGCATCAACATTTCTGGAGGAATAAAGGAAGAAACTAGCATTCTCTCTCTCTCTCTCTCTCACACACACACACACACACACACACACACACACACACACACACGCCTCAGCCAATCTTATGGATGTTTCTTCAGAGTTGTGCCTCTAGAAACAGAGGCTTTTATATCCCTACATCACCAGTCTAGGGGGCAGCAAACTTTGTTGTTGTTTTTTATAAGAACCTGGCAATAAATATATTAAGCTTTATGGGTCACATTCATTCTCTGTCACATATTTTCTTTCTCCTGCTCCTCTTTCTCTCCGTCTTTTCTTCCTCTTGCTCTTTTTAAAACAACCCTTTAAAAACATACAAAAATGTTTGTATCTTCTGTGCCCTATAAACACAAACTGTGGGCCAGACCTGTTCTGCAGGCCACACTTTGCTGACCTCAACAAGTGCGTGCTTTCTCCATAAAGAGAATGGGACCTTGTGGTTCTCCTGGATCTGGGAAAATTCCTGGAGAAAGACTCATAGTGCTGTTGTTTAGCTCCAATGTTTGTAAAAACTAAGGGTAATGAGTGACTCAATCCTGAAGGGAAAGTCTGGGTGGCACACTGCTCTATATACTATTAGTAAAAATTACATTCTAGCAGGAGACACAGACAATAAGCCATAAGCATAATAAGTAAATAAATATTATATTATCAAGTTATAAGTGTTCTAGAAATAAGAGTAGAATTCGATGAGGATCACAGAGGGGAGATAGATTTCACTAAAGTAGTTTGGTAAATCTCATTAGGATGTGTAAGTATGTATTTTAATAGATATATAATAAAACTGACATTTCATATCCAGCTTGATGTGTTTTGACTAATATATGCACATCCATTACCTCCCAAAATTCCCTGATGTCTCTTTGTAGTCAATATCTTCTTTCAACCTAAGCTCTGGGCAAACACTCTTCTCTGTTCCATCCCTATAGTTTCTCTTTTCCAGAATGACATATTAATGGGATCATGTAGTATTTATATTGTGTCTTCCCCCACTAAATACATGCTTTTGAGATTCATCCATCATGTTGCATATATTAATAATTCATTCATCATCATAGCTGAATAATATCGTATTAAATGGATACACCACAATTTCCTTATACAGTCACCAGTCAATGCATATTTGGGTTGTATCTAGTTTTTTCTTTTTTCTTTGCTATAAAGAATAAAGCTGATATGAATATTTGCATGCAGGCATTTGTATGACCATGTTTTCATTTCTCTTGGGTAAAATACCTAGGGGATAGAATGGAAGGTTCATAAGTGTTTTACCTTTATAACAAAGTGTCAAAATGTTTTACAAAGTGACTGTTTAATTTTGCATTCCCAACAGTAATGTATGAGACTTCTAGTTGCTCCAAATTCTGAGCATCATGACATATTGTCAATCTTTTAAAACTGTAGCTATTCTAGTAATTGCATAGTTATATCTCATTTATGGGTTTTATGTGCATTTTTCTGACTAAAAGGTTGAGCATATTCTTACATGCTCTCTAGCTATTTGGATATCTTCCTTGGTAAAATATTGTTCAAACATTTCACCTATTTTATTATTGTATTTCTGTTTTTATTATTGAATTAAAGTTTTTAATATATATATATTAGACACATAACTGCCAAATATATTTTCAGTCTGTGACTTTTTCCTTTACCTAACAGCAGCTTTCAAAGAAAAAGTGTTTTTAACATTGACAAAAGCCATTCTATACATATTTTCTTTTATGGTTATGATTTTTTTTAAATCTTATCTAAGAAATTTTTGCCCAATGTAAGATCATAAATATTGTCTTCATTTGTTTTCCTGTAGACACTTTATAGATAAAGTGCTTCCATTTAGGTCTCCAGGGCAATATCAAGTTTGCTTTCACATATCAACATTGAATTTTTCCAGTGTCATTTGTTGAAAAGACTAATCTTTTCACCACTGAATTATCTTAGGGTCTTTATAAAATAAATATTTGGTTTTATTATTGACTGCTTTTCTATTTCACCAATCTTCTGTCTTTATTTCTTAATTACTATCTCTTTGAATCATGTAAATTTAGAGCATTTGTATGTGTTGAATTGGAGGACGGTATGGATGCTAATAAGAAAATGTTGTATTGTTTTAAAGCAATGATACAGGATTTATTTCTTGTGAGGTATCATTTGCTAAGACTAAAGTAATAAAATAGACTTAATAAAGGTCCCAGACATATAATCGGTCATATTGTAAAACAAAAATTGTTAACAAAATAGGTAAGATATCCAAAGAATTTCAAAACAATAGGATGGAAGTGGGAAGGGTGTTCAGGAACAACTATAAAGTACACATGGACAAAATCAAGGGGAGGTGGAAGCAGGGGAGGGAGGTGGGAATGGCTGGGGTGGAAGGGCGTAGTGGGGGGTAAAGGTAGACAACTGTACTTGAACAATAAAACAATTATAAATAAATAAATAAATAAAATACATACTACAAAGTAAACCATTAAAAAAAACAAGGATTTTAAAATTGTATTTTATTATTACTGACAAATTTGTCTTGCCTGAATCAAAGTGAAAACATTGTATATTGATGCTTTCTTATGTTCCTTCCTCTAGTAGTTATTTAAATTCAGACATTCACTGAGTCGGCCTTGAAAATGGAACTCTAAAGATGATCTGTCTCTGTCCTCAGGGTTTTCAAAGTGTTCAACATATGTACATAATCACAGAACTCTATGGTGAGTACTGTGAACACACAATCTTTACATTAAATTCAAGAAGGCTTCCCTGAGAAAAAGAGAAGCGCTCAATTTTGGAGAATGAGTAGAATTTTCCTGATAAATCACTGGATTTAATTCTATTTAGAGCAGGTAAAAGGTTTAGATAAGGTTTGGGGGTTTTTTGTTGTTGTTGTTGTTTGTTTTGTTTTCTAATCACCTGAAATGTCTATTTTTATACTTGTCATTCACAAAGTCCATAAAGAGAACAAAGATAAATGCAATGCTCATTTCAATAAATTCAGTAAATATAGTGTTCTTTTCCCTTTGAATGAATAAAGGACTTACCGAGCAATTATTTATGTTCATTTTAGAAATGAGAAATAGAAGATTGATAACTGGTCACCGTGGTGGCTAATAAATATTTAAACTAGTTACTATTTGGTTAATTATTTTATCAGAGGATATTTCAGAAGCTCAAAAATGTGAATGCATTCTCCAGTGTGGCTTTCTCTTGAGCAGTAATTTATACTTCGGTAAGTTCTAAAGGCATTTGGATGACAATGATAATGATATAGTGCAAGGAAGCTGTGATTTATCACAGATGATACACACGATGAACTACTGGGGAAGCACAGAGTAAGATGTGAAGGATCTTTGGATCTTTCTTTTCTTACATTGAGCCTTAAATATTGTTTCTGCTTTCCCTTTGAGTCTATCACTCACTTGAAAAATTATTTAAAATGTAAAAGATTTGATATAATATTCAAAATCTCATCCATTAGCTTATTAAACTAAATGAACTATAGATTAATTTTAACCATAAAGATATTTTCACAGAATAGCCATTGACATGACTGTGGAATTAAAGATATTTAAGTTATTTAATTTTTGTCAAAGTTTTATTAAATATAAGATTCATGAAAACCTCATTTGTTATCATTGTGTCAAAAAATAATAGGGTCTTTTAAAAGTATTTGTAATATTTAAAAACACTTTTAAATTTGTCATTTGTTTGTATTAAAGCTAAACATTACCTAAATCATATTTCCATATATTTGACTAGAATTATTTTCATTTGAGTCAACTTCTGATATTCTTAATTAGAAGCTTTGATTTGCAATTACGATTACTTATAATGGCAAAATAATTACTATTTGTTTAATAAATGTGAGAAATTCTTAGGAAGACAAATGACAGAGGAATCCCTTAAGAACCAGAGTTTGAAGACCACTGGCATTTTATTTAAACCACTGCGTCACTTCAACAGGGACTAAACCACGTGGCTCTCCATAACACTGCATAGAATCTAGTTCCTTATATTTTGAATCAAATCTGAAAAATTTATGTGCAAGAATATTCATGTCTTGTTTAAATAAGTGTTGAAATTCCCAAGTCTACGTTGCCCCCCCAAAATTGAAACCCTGATGAGTGTTAAAAGGTTAATAGTTATCTTTCAATGTAGAGATTTTTGTTTTAAAGTCTAAGCTTATTTCTCTGGGTTTTCATTTTGCTTCATATATCACAAACTGAGCACTGAAAAAGTTTGGTACAACAAAAAGAGCCCCAAATGCTGCTCTCTTACAGCCAAAATACCAGGAAAGGAGTAAAAAGCAAGATTAAAAATTTTTAGACAACACTTACCCTACAATAGTCAAACAACATGGAAAACAACAGTGACTACCCCCCTACCCTCATCAGCAAAGACTGAAATGGAAAATACCTGGTTCCTCCCATGGAGGGCTGGGTTCGGAGTAGGCATAGTGAGAACCCATGATTTCCATCACCACCCCGGAGCAGTGTGCACCCCTACTCCTCTCAGTGGAGATGATACCAGAGAAGCAGTCCTGGGAAGAAGCCAATTTCACCACATTCCAGCAGTAACAAGACCTTCTCGTCAAGTAAGGGCAGTGACAAGTTGCCTCTCACCCTCACAGCCAGGGCGGGTGCCTGGTGAGGATCCCTGAGAAATGAAGAACCCCTCCCCTACATCCCTTGGGGAACCTGAACTTCCACCACCACGGTGCAGTAACAAGGCAGCTTCCCGCAACCCCCACCTGCATGGTTCAGAGGAGGCTTGGTAAAGCAGAGAAGTAAAATAAGATCCACAGAGTATCATATTATAATATATAAAATGTTGCGGATAATAGTGTCACCCGTTATTTCAAAGACCAGAAAATCTGAAGCTAAATCAGAAAAAAACTAACAAACCTTGTTTTGATAATACATTATAGTTTATAAGACAAAAGCTTTGGGGAAAACTGGGTGAAAGGTAATGTCTTTGCAATTGCATGTGAATCTAAATTTCGGTATACATTAAAAATACATAGATAACTGCATAACTTGTTTGTGTGTGTGTTACAAGATTCCTTGATTATCACAATAAAACACAGAGGCTGGAAGTCAGAATATTGGGAACCCAGGTAGCCATATTTTCTGAGAGATTCCTCATCCATTCAACAAATATATTTCTGAGACACAATATGGAATATGTACAAGCAAACTTGATTAGACCTTCAGGGAAGGAACTCTGTCAAGATACTAGCCAGCCCAGGATTGAGAACACTTCTGTTGCATGGCAAACATTTTTTAGAAATTTGTAAACTTTGCTGTCATTCTTTAAAAATAGACTTCAGCCTGGCTGGTATAGCTCAGTGGATTGAGCGCGGGCTGGGAACCAGAGGGTCCCGGTTCAATTCCCAGTCGGGGCACATGCCTGGGTTGCAGACCAGGTCCCGGGTGAGAGCCATGTGAGAGGCAACCATACATTGCTCTTTCTCTCTCCCTTCTCCTCTCTCTGAAAATAAATAAATAAAATCTTTAAAAAAAATAGACTTCGATTCTTATTTTACATTCTTTGCAACAGAAATACTTAGTAAAGTGACATACATAAAAGGCCTTTGATATTTTCCCTCCTTGGTGTGACCCAGTTCAAAAGCACTCTGAACAATTTCCAGGTACTTATTGACTTACATTTACATCTAAAATTATTCACATGAGTCATCAAAGGGGGCTGATATTGTGAGGTGAATTTTTCACACACCATCTTACCATCTTTTCTTTATTTTAAATGTATTTTACTGAATTTACTGGTTAATAAAATTATATAGGTTTTAAGTGTACCATTTATAACACATCATTGGTACATTGTATTGTGTGCTTATCACCCAAAGTCTAGTCTCCTTTTGTCACCATTTACCCTCTCCTACCCCCCCACCCCCATTTCTCTCTGGTAGTCACCACACTGTTGTCTGAGTCTATGCAGCTTTTTTTTTGCTTAATCCCTTTACCCTTTTCACCACCTCCTGTCCCCTCTGACAACTGTCAGTCTGTTCTTGGTATCCATGTCTGTTTCTCTTTTGTGTGTTAGTTTATTTTGTTCATTAGATTCCACATATAAGTAAAATCATATGGTATTTGTCTTTCTCTAACTAGCTTATTTCACTTGGAATAGTACCCTCTAGGTCCATCCATGCTGTCTCAAGAGTTAGGTAAAATATCCTTTTTTATGGCCAAGTAGTATTCCATTGTGTAAATCCACTCATCCACTGATGGGCACTTGAGCTGCTTCACCCTCTTTTAAAAACACAGGACTAAAAATATATTATTCTAGAATGAGGTTTTAGAACATACCTGAAATTTTTTAGAACATTCCTTTTAAATTCTTTTAAAAACACAGGACTAAAAATGTATTATTCTAGAATGAGGTTTTAGAACATATCTGAAATTCTTTAAAAGTATTTTGAGTATCTCAAATGAGATTAAGTAGGTGGCTCTAGTGGTCTCCAACATAGCAAGAGGAAATAAAAACTCTGAGTTAATATAATGCTTATTTTCTTAGTATTTATATTGTTGCCTAGCTGCCTAATTGATTTTATATGATAGAATGTCAAAATCTTCTGCTAAGTTTCCCAACTCGGGTATTTCCTTTACAAGAAAATCCTCACATTTAATAAATATAAATGTTTTAATATCTCTTTGATGCACAACTTATAAATTTTTATTGTTTTTTATTACCATTTTATCCCCTTATATCACCCCCTGCAATGCCACACTGTTGTCTATATCCATGAGTTCTTTTTCCTTTTTGCTCTGTAGTAGATTCTTAATAGCTACTAGTGAATGAATGTCTTCATTAGAAAAATAAACAAAAAGAATAAAAATATATTCAAGTGAAATAAAATAGTTTATAGCCATGTAACCATGCTATATTTTTGGCAAAATATATATCACGTATGTGTATGTATCTCAAATATCAGACAAGTTATCAGTATTTATTAAGACATTATTATTTTGTTAAAATTACCTTCTAAGAGGAAATAAAAAAACCCATGTGTATCCATTATCTTCCCCAAAGTCTGATGAAAATAGCCCTAATGAAAAATATTCAGTAAATGACAGTTACTGAAAATAAAGAAATAGATAAGCATTTTATCTGTCAATATGCTTTCCTTTTTACTTATGAGAAAAGAATAACAAAGACAAATACTTATAATCAGTTTCCTCCACTTACAATCATGTAAGGGGGCAACTGTTTCTGTGCACTCTTTGTCTACTGCTTTTCTCAACGTGAACAACACATTTGTCATTTTCTTTCTTCACAATGAGAATTAAAAAAAAAAAAAAACATGCCATGCAGTCTTCTCATATGTAATCAATCAAACGTTAAAAAATTAAAATGTACATATCTTTAAATGTCATTATATCTTAAATTGTGCTTAGAAAAAACAAAATTTGCCTATAGGAATATTAGATAATATTATGTTATTTGTTGAGCTAAAGAATGAAGGTGATATAGTTATTATTTCTATAGGTGATTTTCATTTTTTACTTTATTCACTAAATCGGAAATGATACATCTAATGCTGCCCCCTTTTTGCTGCTTTTCTCTATTTCTCATAATAATTCATCATAGTCATCTGTAAAAGAAAGTCATAATATTGTCGTTAATGCCATTTTGAATGATAAGTTACCCTAACAGCATGTCTCTATTACTTCCTGATTTCCTGTTAGGGTTTCAGCTTCAAGTTTGCTCTTAAACCTGTGTTTGCATTCATTATATCAACTGCCATTATTTGAAGTGTAATTTTCTTCAATCCAATTCCTCCTCTATAGTTTTCACACTTATCTGATAATACATTCTGAAGAATGCTTCATTTAAGTCTGTAATTTGACATAGAAATTGACATTATATCTGACAAGTAGAAAGTAACTACTACTTATTTTTCAAAGAAATGAATAAATAAGTAATGTTCACACTTTCTGAGCTCATTTGACTACCTTTGCCTAATTAAATTATATTTCTATTGTAATTTAGTAGATTTTATTCATTATTGGGCTAAGATGGGTGTCTATACTGGTGACATTCATTAATCATAATATCCTTAATTTAATATTTTAATTTCTCTGACCTTCTTAAACCAACAGGAATTAAACATATTAATAGTTATTTTTATAAAAAGAAAAATAGACTATATCCTGAGTTACATAAATAACATGGAACTTTGTACCAATAATTTAAACATGACTTTCATCTCTTTGTGTACTTTTAATAGTATGTGCAATTTTACTTAACAGGTGTCATTCTTTATTTTTAATATTTGATTTATATACATGATAACATTTTACTTATGGAAGGTTTTTTATTACCAATTCAACCATTTAAAATATATTTTTATGTACTCCAACCAACATCTGTATGATGGACCCCAAAATCAATTCTATAAGTGTATCAGGTTTTATTTTTTAGTTTTTAAAATTATTTTTAATTTTTAAATAATATTGACATACATTATTAGATTAGTTCAGGTGTACATCCCAGTGATTAGACATTATATACTTACTAAGTGATCATCCTGATAAATTTCATACACATCTGACACCATACATAGTTAAAAGAATATTATCTACTATATTCCCTATGTTGCACTTTACATCCCCGTGAATATTCTGTAACAATCAAACTATACTGCTTAACCCTTTCACCTTTTTTACCCATCCCTCCCACCTTCTTCCCATCTGGCAATAGTCAAAATGTTCTGTTATCTATGAGTTTGTTTCTGTTCTGTTTGTTTTTTTACTTAGTTTTTTAGATTTAATTATTGATATATATGTATTTTTTGCTACTTTATTATTCATATTTTATTCCCCTTCTTCTCCTTGCTATTCCTAAAAATGACCATTTAATGTTTTATATAATACTGGTTTGTTGGTGATAAACTCTTTTCGCTTTTTCCTCTCTGGGAAGCTCTTTATTTGTTTTACCATTCCAAATGATAGCTTTGCTGGGTGGAGTAATCTTTTTTGTAGACCCTTGCTTTTTATCTCTTTGTTTATTTTTTCCCAATCCCTCCTGGCCCGTAAAGATTCTGTTGAGAAATCAGCTGACAGTCCACCAAGAGTTCCCTTGTAGGTAACTAACTGCTTTTCTCTTGCTGCTCTTAAGATTCTCTCAACAGAATCTCAATAGCATTTTACACTTAACATTTTACATTTTAGTTATGATGTGTCCTGGTGTGGGCCTCTTTGGGTTCATCCTCTTTGAGACTCTATGCTTTGTGTCTATTTCCTTCACCATGTTAAGGAAGTTTTCTGTCATTTTTCAAATAGGTTTTTAATTTCTTGCTCTCTCCCTTTTCCTACCAGCATCGCTATGATGTTAATGTTAGAATACTTGAAGTTGTCCTGGAGGCTTTCTACACTGTCTTAATTTTTTTGGATTCTTTGTTGTTGTTGTTGTTGCTCTAATTGTTTTTTGTTTGTTTTTTTGCTTCTTTATATTCTAAACCTCTGTATTTATTCTTGGCTTTATCTACTTTACTGTTGATTCATTGTAAATTATTCTTCATTTCAGGTAGTGTATCCTTCATTTCTGACTGGTATTTTTCATGATGTTTAGGTTCCCACTAAGTTCACTGAGCACCCTTAAAACCAAGTTTTTGAACTCTGCATCTAGTAGACTTCAGCTTACATGTCCCTCCTGATTTCTAACTGTTACACCTGGCTGTGGGACCAGCCAATTCTGCATCTCCAACCCTCCTACCAGTCTCAATGTAGCCTCTTTAATTCCCTAAAGTGGGACTTCCATTCAGCTCAGTTTCAGGTGGTTTTGAATGATGATTTTTCTGTAGTTTAGTTGTAATTTTTATTTGGTTGTGGAAGGAGGCGAGTACCCTGTTTACACCTCCATCTAAATGTATCAGGTTTTAAAAAGAATTTTTAATTGTAAACCTAATTTCATATGTATGCAAACATTACTCAAGACAAATAATAGTTTATCTTTTTTCTAGTTTATTAAGATATAACTGACATATAACAATCTATGAGTTATGTTGTACACTGTGATCATTTAATACACTTATATATTAATTATACCTCCGTTACCTCACATAGTTAACATTTCTTTTTGCATTGAGAACACTTAAAATCTACTCTTTTAGAAACTTTCCAGTATATAATAATACTAATATAATATAATTAATGTAAAATATAATATAATATAAATAATATATGATATGTAGTATACACGATCTTTCCAGAAAATACCCAGTCATGTAATATGACAAATAGAGACATTTCTTGAAGAAGATACAAGAAACACTATAGCTGGGACAATGACCTCAGTCCCCTTTAAAGTTATGACCTTCTTGAGGAAATATGGTTCATTGGTAGCAGTTTGAATCAAGCCATTGGCAACTGCAGCATGATGTTCTTTCTGCTCTGGTAGCAGAAGCTGTGGAAGAATTTTGCCACAGCATGTTTCATGCCAAGATCCTGCATTAAAATCTCAGACACAGTAGTTCTGGGAATCTCCAGATAAGCTTGTAGTTCTCATGCTGTTGATTTCTGATCTCTGTTGATTTCAGCCCATACACATTCAACATTCTCAGGTGTTCTGCTTGTTGTAGGTCTTCTAGAACATGAGTCACTTTAAAAAGATTCTCTACCATCTTTGAAGCATTTGTGCCATACTTTTATGTGCTGAACTCATTTCATCATCCCCAAAAGCATTTTGAATCATCCAAATAATATCCACAGAGGAATGTTCAAGCTTAATGCAAAATCTGATGTAGATTCATTGCTCTACTCAGTCATTTTGAATAACACAACCACCCAGTACACATGCTCACTCAACAGTGTCTACTGCCCTCACTGACTAGTACAGTGAAGTCATCTTTGTTCACATATGTGCATTCCCATCCATTCTGCCAGGTTACATCAATGCCGTGCAAATTGCACGTGCATTTGCCATGCAAATGCTGTTATATTAATGATGGCTGGATTTTTTCCAGATAGACCATGTATACACGTACAATTAAGTTTGTAAATGACAAGAGTCATATAGTTTTCATCCATTAGCCTTCCATGATCATCTTTGTCTAGATGCCCTCCCTCTTCAAACCTTCTGTATAGCTGCTGTCACTTCATCCACTTCATAATATTTTTTAGAACTCCTATTCTTTCAATAACAATTTTTCTTAAGGTATCAAGTTTTATTCATTATTCAGTCCACATTCAAACCTTAAAAAATATTGTTTCTTAATTCATCCCATCAATGAAAACAATAATTATTGCTAATTTATATGCTCAGTCCCCAGTTACACAAGATACCCCAGTTTGCCTATCTATCCTTCCTTACTAACGATGGTTTAAAGTTACTGCCATTCTGTTGTCACCTAATGACCTCCCTTTTATGACACGTTTGTATCTGTGTAGAGCAATGGCATCTCTGACTTATTACAGCAAGCATACTCTTCTTAATTGATCAGAGCTCTTCCAGTCTCCTTTATCATAACTTATGTTTTGATTTCCAATAATTCTCTGATTACTAAACCCAAAAATTCATCATTAAAAATATTCTTATGTTCGAGATACCACATATCTTCTAAAATACTCACATCTCTTCAGTTATAATTGATACGGTTAAACTATCTGGCTGCGTGTGTTCTAGGGCAGTCCCAGTTCCAGTCTTCCATGTCACCGCATCAGAGACTCCAAGAGCAAAAAAGGAGGAAGGAAGAAATGCAACTGGATCATTACAAGCCTATTTTATCTGTTCTACAAAATGTGTCATATATGTCATCAATAACCTAATCTATGTCCTATTTTGGTGAGACACAACATTTCAATAATTTAATTAAAATTGTTGCATAGGACCTGGTTCAAACCTCTTTGTGTAGCAAGAAAAACAACTCAGGGAAATCACTCACAACCCATCTGCATTTTCTTGTAATTCAGTTTGGTCAAGAAATAATGCTTCATATCAGACATAGTAATGTTTGAGGCAACGTTTCCAAATGATTCAAGGTTAAATTTAAAATATATATAAAAAATAGGGGGAGGCGGAAGATGGCGGCCAAGTAGGTGGAAGCGGAATCCACTTGCTCTTGCACCCAACTCAGACACTTGGCTGATCTTCTGAAAAATAAATTGAACAGTCACCTGAATCTAAGCTGATATGAAGTTTGGAAGCCAAGGAATACAGAAGATACTTCACAACAGGAGGTAAGGAGATTTTATAGGTGGAAAGGAAAATACTCCATGGATGATACCTGCAGCTGCGGAAAGCCTGGTAAGAGATCTCAGCTTTGTGGCTCCCTCCTCTCCCAAGGCAGGGAACCCTGAGACCCAGGCCAGGAATGACTTGGATACACAAAGTCAGGGAGACCCAGGCTGCATACACACACAGTGAGCAGCACATACTGCAGTGACAAACACCAAACAGGAGAGTGCCAGAGAGAGAGTTGCAGGGGTGGATTCTATCTGCACCTGGGTCAGGCAGAGGAGGCTGGCTGTGGCCAGCTGTGACTGTGAGAGACTCTTGGCTTTTTGGAGATGTGGTGTGTATGGAAAGCGGGACAGTGACTGAGTGCTACAGTGGGAGTGTCCAGATGGACTTTTTAAAAGGGAAGCTGAGGCATGCTGAGCAGGGACCCCACATGCAGTAGCACTGCCAGCAAGGGGAAAGGACTGAGAGTGCAGTTTGCTCCAAATCAGGGGCAGCTGGGAAGATTGATCAAAAAGGTGCAAAGTGAGGGTATTTCTTGGCCCCAGCCTGACATGGCTGGCAGCATGGAGGCTACACAGACTGGAGAGTGTGGGTCTCTGTGAGGGCAGTGTTCTGGGAGCTGGAAGGGTGGGAGGTGAGCACTTGAAATTATTTAAAGCCAAAGAGAACCCCCTTCCCTTGCAGAGATTGAACATCCATGAAGGGAAGGTCGCACTCCCCGCCCCACCCCCCTCCGTCCACTGCCCTCTGCAGGATGGGAAAGATCTGCAAATCAAGCACAGCAGGCTCAAGAACCTCCTGCAGGGGGTGCATTTCCTCAAGAGAAAGACAGTGAGAAAGAAATGCCTAAAGGCCCCATTTTGAACTTCTCTCAGGGAGACAAAATACACTGGTTCCTTGGGCCCTATTTCACTGAGGCCAGCAAAGCAGAAAGATCAGAAATTAGTGCAGCAAGGAGGAATTAGGGTCCCACCCAGTCTTGGCTCTCACCCAGGCCACCAGCACCAAGTATGAGAGAGCTGACCCTCTTACACAAATTGGCCCCTCCTTTGAAACAGACAGATAATTCATCAGAACTATACAGTATTGGAAATAAGCTAGGACCGACTAACATGGGTGGTACAGTGGCAAGGGGAACATACCCACAATTTTCCACAAAGCCTGAGTAGTGCCTCCCCGGGGAGACCTAGCAGTCCCACCCTCCCTTCACAACAAGAAACTCCCCCTAGAGGCAGGTGGAGGTGATATAGGAGATGCTGCCAGAGTTGAACTATCCACCATGGGACCTTGAGCTGATAAAATACCCAAGGCAGATCCAGAAAAATAAGTCAGAAGGTGAACACCAAACTGGTGAGACAAATTTCACCTCACTTTTCTTCAGAGTTTGCATTTTCTTCTACTTGTCACATAGCCTTTTAATATTTCTTCTTTCATTTCAACTTTATTCCAACTAATTCACTATTCTTTGTCTTTATATTTTATTATTTTTATTTAGATTTATATTATTTATTATTTTCTGTTATTTGAAATCTAACATTGCACTCTTCCCTTGTCTTACTCCATTTTGCCTTCTCCCTGCCCTTTTTTATTTTTATTGTAAATTTTATTTTCCCCCATGCAATGCTTTATTCCTATTCATTACTATTACTATTTCTCCTCTCTCTAACCTCTCAAAAGCATTCTTACTCCCTTTAGTCAGCTCACATTCTTTTCCCCCATCTTATAATAGTTCTTATTTCCTTTCCACCTTCATAAAGCATGGCTTCTTTGATGTGGATATTACAGTTATTGCTGTTCTTCTTCAATGGTATTCCTGTTTATTCACTATTTTTTATTCACTATTTTTTTAATTTCCTGTAAATCTCAAAGGTGACTCTCTCCCTGTAACTCTATTTTGCCTTCTTTTTCCCTTGCTTATTTGGGTTAGGAATCTTACTTTTTTCCCTTTCCTAGCCTGGATCCTATTCCTTAATCTTATTGTTTTTCCTTCACCTATCCTTTCATAATCACTTTTCTTTACTGCAGATATCGCATATTCTCTTTTCTCTATTGTATAATATTCTTATTCCCTTCCCACCTTTATTAGTCTTTGCTCAGCTGTCATTGTTATTGACCCTGTTGTAGTTTTTTGCAATGTTATTCCCTTTAGTTCAATACCTTTTTAATTTTATTTCAAACCTCATACTATACACTCCCCTTTTCTCACTTCGTTCATTTTGCCATTGCCCTTCCCTGTTCTACTTACATTATAAATTTTATTTTCTCCCATTCTTTGCCTTATTTCTATTCTATACTCTTTTATTTCTCCTCCTTCTTCCACTCAAAATCATTTTTCTCTTCTTTTGTCATCTCATTTACCCTTTTTCCTATCATATAATATTCTTAATCTCTCTCTAACTTTATTAATCTTTGCTGAGTTGCTACTGATATTGCTGATGTGGTGGGGGGTATTTTTGCTGGTATGCATTAGGTTTTCTGGGTAGCAACATTATGTTAAACAGCACCTATACAACAGCATACAGGACATGGTAGGAGTTTTGACTCCCTGTCAGCCAGCTGGGGAGAACCCAACAACAAATGAGCCACCAATAATGGAAGCCCAAGTGCAAAAAGAGAGCCCACATAAACTGAATAAAGGGCAACCCTAGAGTACCCATATCAGGATATCAAAGAGACTGCAGCACTGAGTCCCACAGAAATCCTACCACAGAAGTCCACCCCACAAAGACAGGCAGGCAAGGAAAAGCAATCTGAGATACAGAAACAAACAAGAGTCACCTAAAATGGGGAGACAAAGAAAGAACCCCCAATCAAAAGAAATGGAGGAATCCTCAGAAAAAGAGATAAATAAAATAGAGGTATGCAATCTATCAGACATAGAATTCAAATATAGGTTATAAGGATGTTCAAGGAACTCAGTGACAACTACAAGGAACTTAGTGGGAATGGTAGTAGCATGAAAAAGACTAGAAACTATGAATAAGAACCAGGAAAAATGCATACTACAAAATCTGAAATGAAAAACACACTAGAAGGAAATAAAAGCAGGCTAGATGAAACAGAAGACTGAATCAGTGATCTGGAAGACAGGGTAGAGAGATACCCAGTCAGAGCAATAAAAAGAAAAAAGATTCAAAAAGAATGAGGATATTTTAAGGGAGCTTTAGTACAATATGAAACATAACAACATTTACATCACAGGATTAACAGAAAGAGAAGAAAAGGAGCAAGGGATAGAAAACCTGTTTGAAAAAAATGACAGAAAACTTCCCCAACTTGGTGAGGGAAAAAGTCATGCAAGTTCAAGAAGCACAGAGAGTTCCAATCAAGATGAACCCAAAGAGGCCCATTCCAAGACATATCATAATTAAAGTGGTAAATTTTAAAGACAGAGAATCTTAAAGGTAACAAGAGAGAACTAGCTAGTGACATACAAGGGAGCTCCAATAAGGCTGTCAGCTGATTTCTCAACAGAAACATTACAAGCCAGAAGGGAGTGGCATGAACTACTCCAAGTAATGAAAAGCAAGGACTTACACCAAAGACTACTCTATCCAGTAAGGCTCTCATTTAAAATGGAAGAAGAAATAATGAACTTCCAAGACAACAGAAGGCTAAAAGGGTACAATTCCCTTTTAAGAGAAACTAGGAAAATAATCCTATTTACTATAGTAACAAGAAAAATAAAGTACCTAGGAATAACCTTAACCAAAGAGGTAAAGACCTGTATTCAGAGAACTACAGAGCCCCAAAGAAAGAAAGTAAGGATGATACAAACAAATGGGAGCATATACTGTGTTCAAGAATTGGAAGAATTAGCATCATTAAAATGTCCATACTACCCAAAGCAATTTATAGACTCAACACAATTCCAGTTAAAATACCAATGGCATGTTTGACAGATATAAATAAAATATTTTAAAAGTTTATATGGAACAAAAAAGACCCCTAATCACCTCAGCAGTCTTGAGAAAGAACAAAATAGGGGGGATCCCAATAGCCAAAATCAAAATGTACTACAAGGCCACTATAATCAAAACAATCTGGTATTGGCATAAGAACAGGATTAGAGATCAATAGAACAGAATAGAGAACACAGAAATCAGCCTAAGCTTCTATAGTTAATTAATATTTGAAAAGGGGGCATGAGCATACAGTGGTGGAGTAAAGATAGCCTCATCAATAAATAGTGTTGGAAGAACTGGACTGGAACATGCACAAAAATGAAACTAAACCACCAACTTCCACCATACAACAGAATAAACTAAAAATTTGTAAAATGCTTAAATATAAGGCATGACACCATAAAAGTCCTAAAGGAAAACATAGACAAGAAAATTTCAGATATCCCATGTAGCAATATATTTTGCTGATATATCTCCTAGGGCAAAGGAAATGAAGGAAAAAATAAACAAATGGGACTACATCAAATTAAAAAAACCTCTTCATGGCTAAAGAAACCATCATCAAAATGAAAAAGGAACCAACTGTATGGGAGAACATATTTGCCAATGATACATTGGACAAGAGTTTGATCTCCAAAATAAAGAAAAAACTCATACAACTCAATACCAGGAAGACAAACAATCCAAACAGAAAATTGGTAAAGGATCTGAATAGACACTTCTCCAAGAAAGACATACAGATGATCCATAGACATATGGAAAGATGCTCTACACTAGCCGTCAGAGAGATACAATTTAAAACCACAATGAGATATCACCTCACACTTGTCATAATGCCCATCATAAACAAATCAACAAACAACAAGTGCTGGTGAGGATGTGCAGAAAAGAGAGACCCTAGTTCACTGTTGGTGGGAATGCAGACTGTTGTAGTCACTGGGAAAAGAGTATGGAATTTTATTAGAAAACTTAAAATGGAACTGCCTTTTGATCCAAAGATTCCACTGCTGGGAATATACCCTAAGAATCCTGAAACACCAATTCAAAAGAACTTATGCACCCCTATGTTCATAGCAGCACTATTAACAATAGCCTAAGTGCTCATCATTACATGAATAGATAAAAAAAAAAATGTGCTACAATTACAAAATGGAATACTACACAGTAGAAAGAAAGAAGGAACTCCTATCTTTTGCGACACTATGGGTAGAACTGGAAAGCATTATGCCGAGTGAAATAAACCAGTCGGTAAAAGATAAATACCATATGATTTCACCTGTAAGAGGAATCTAATGAACAAAATAAACTAATGAACAAAGAAAACCACAGATATGGAAACATGGAACAGACTGAAAGTGACCAGTGGAGATGAGGTAGGAAGATAATGGTGGAAAGAAGGGGAAGGGACTAGTCAAAGAACATATATGAATGACCCATGGACATGGACAACAGTGTAGGGATTGACTGTGGGAGCGGGTGGTGGTATGGACGAAGTAGGGCAAAGGGAAATAATTAGGACAACTGTAATAGAATAACAATAAAAAATGATACTAAAATTAGCCCTGGCTTGTGTAGCTCAGTGGATTGAGCACAGGCTGGGAACCAGGGGTCCTGGTTCGATTCTCAATCAGGGCACATGCCTGGGTTGCAGGCCAGGTCCCCAGTGAGGGCCATGTGAGAGGCAACCATTCATTGCTGTTTCTCTCCCTCTGTGCCTCCCTCCCTTCCCCTCTCTCTAAAAATAAATAAATAAAATCTTTAAAAAAATGATACTAAAATTAAAAAATAAGTACTTATAAAATAAAATTATTTATAGGTGTATATATGTACTACTAGGTATATAGTAGTACATATATATACACACACACATACACTGACATACAGGGTCTGGTACAAATAACACCCCTTTTTATTACAAAATCTTTAATACAACATCATAAGCATGTAATTCTGTAACATAACACTATCCCACTGAAGCACATTATCTGATATTTTACATGAAATATTCAAATTAAAACTATAAATTATTACACCCTACCAACCACACTCAAGCAGGCACTGCTTCTGCAGGACTCTCTCTATATGTATATTGAAAACATATATAACTTCCCTGCCCACATCCACTTTTGGAAACCTGTAAAACCTGAACAAAAGAAAACGTATATGAGTATCAGAGTATCAAGGTAATGCTGGCCTCATAAATTAATTTAAGAGGGTTCCCCTCCTCTTCAATTTTTTTTGGAAAAGTTTTATTATTCTTTAAATGTTTGGTAGAATTCAGCAGGGAAACCACCTGGTCCTGAACTTTGCTTTGTTTGGATTTTTTTGATGACTGATTCAATTTCCCTACTCATTATTGGTCAGTTCAGAGTTTCTACTTCATGATTCAACCTTGGCAGGTTCGATGTTTCTAGAACTGTATCCATTTTTTCTAAATTATTCAATTTGTATGCATACAACTTTTCATAGTAGCTTCTTATGAATGGAATTTCTCTGCTGGACTTCTGAATTTCCACAACGCTCTCTTGTCCATGGGTGATTGTCTAAGACAGTCTTATACAATAATGTGTTTATTAATTTGCAAACGTAATGTTTGCTAAACCAAGAGTAAGCCAAGTATTATGTAAGTGCTTTTCCATATACTATTTAAGATGGCTTGTACAATTATTATGTGAAGTAGATGATAATATCTGATTTTACATAACAGAAAACAGTGACCTTCAGAAAAGATAACTAACTTGTCTAAAAGCACCTCTTTATAAGTGGAAAAGTCAACAAATAAAAAACATGAGGATAAGAAAATCAAGACTCTTTCTTACAACTAAGAAAGAAATGTCATGTATCATGTACATACCCCAAGTAATGTGTTCACTTCATCTTCTATGTCATGTTGCCTTGTTGATAATATACTACAAATGTTGAACTTTTTTTTTTGCTGAGTAGGTGACACACATCAAAGTAGTGAAACAAACTCTAAAAAGCAAAAGTCAGCTCAATTTATTCAAAAATAATTAAAAGATTAACAGAACATTCATTTCCCTCAGGTTGGCTTGATTTCACCTCTGCTTTTTATTTCTATTCTCATCCTGATGATCAATCATGTATGCAGAGCGGCCTGTCAAAATGTGCTATATTGGCGAATCTGGAATGTTTTGCTCATCTTTCCCCTCAAAGCCCACACATTTTAATAGGACAAGTGAACTCAAGTTAGTATTTGGAAGGAAGTAAAAGCAGAGAGTAAATCAAGATAATCTTGCTTTGATGTACTTTATGATTTATTTTTCTATTGGTTAAAGGAGTGTTTGTGATCATGGTAAATTCTCTGTGCAATCAGAAAATTTTAGCAGTCTGTATAAAAACATATGTTACAATTTTAACCAAAATAGGGGAAACATACATTTTTTTATTATGTGAATCTCATAATGACTCACAGCATTCTGTAATAAACAACTGATGTAAGCTCCTCTTTAGTTAGAAAGAGTCATGCTCATGTGGCATTTCTTCTGTCTATAAACTCTTTCAAGTTAATTCCTTTCATACTAACAATTTATTTTACTTCTTCAAGGATTAGTAACTTTTGTCAACTAATGAAAGAATGGCACATACAAACTCCCCAAATGGCAATGATTTATTAGGCATTCTAAATAAATAGCACCGAAATGTTTTCTAATCACTTAGGGCATGTACTAAGATTAATTATCTGTGAAGCTATTTTGTTCTCTTAAAAAATTTACTGAGGTATAATAGACAAAGAACATTATATTATTTTCATGTATATAACAGTATGATTTAATATTTGTACATATTGGAAAGTGATCATCCAAATAAGTCTAGTTAACATCCATCACCATACATAGTTAAAAATAGTTTTCTTCTTGTGATGAGGATTTTGAACATCGACTCTCTTAGCAACCTTCAAATATACTGTATAGTGTTATATCAACTATAGTTATGTCAACTGATGGTCATAGGCACCAATTCAATGCCAACAGGAATTCCCAATACAGGGTGCAGCAAAGAAGGGAACTTTATTCAGTGTAAAACAGCTCAACTGTGATGGAGCTCAGCTATGAAAACAGCACGGCTGTGAGGCAGCCCTGGGGCAGGTGGCCCTGAGGCCAGGCCCCTCCCTGGCTAGACCGCTCTGCTCTGCCCCTCCAAATCCTGGTCTGCTGTGCACCGCGCTGGTCCACTCTACTCTAATGAGTCATCTTCTGTGTTTCAGCTCAGCCAGGAAGACACAGTCTTCAGTCTGATAGAAAGGGAAAGCAAGCTCTTGGAGCTAGAGGGAAGCTGGCTTATATGGACAGAAGTCTCCACCCCTGTCCTTTGATTGGTCTGCCCTCATGCAAATGAAAGCTCCAAATCCTCATAGTTTGTTCCAAAAGACGTTGTCATGACTGGACAGAACAGAGCTGCTATGGTTGGTTTGAGCCGCACAGCTCCATTTGGATACAGAAAGCCTCCGTCCTATTGGTGGATATAGGATTCCAGGAACTCCTTTATAAAGCCTGGCTCAGACGACAGAAACACAGTGCAGGCAGGCAATTCAGTGCACGCTTGCTTCTCCCTGAAATGCAGTTTGCATAAGAGTCCTTTGTGTGGAAATGGCCGATGGGATCTGGGTTTTTTTGTTTGTTTGTTTTTGTTTTTGTTTTTTAGTTTGAGATTATTTAGCCACCAGGAGCCCTTCTTTGTAGGTATCTTCTTTCTCAAAGATCACAGTCATCATACTATATATTACATCCCCATGACGTAATTATTTTATAACTGTAGGTTTGCACCTTTTTCTCCCACTCCCACACCACCAACTCTGGAAACCGACAATCTGTTCTTATATCTATGAGCTTGGTTTTAATTGTTGTTTTTTTTTTTAATTCTACATATAAGTGAGATCACATGGTATTTGTATTTGTTAAGCTATTTATAGCAGTTACACTGCATTCTGTTACAAGTAACAAAAAACCCAACCAAATATAGCTTAAAAATAAGATTTATTCTTTCATACAAGATTTATTAGTTCATATTATAAGAATTTAAGAAAAAGAGTGGCTTCACCCTGGATAATTTAGAAACTCAGTGTGTTTCCCCTCCAAGTCATAAGATGGCTGCATAAATTCTAGCCATCGTCATTTTACTCAACAATGTAAAAAGGCACAAAAATTGAGAGAATCCCTAATATCTATTCCTTTTTAAAACTGAGAAAACTTTCTGTGAAATGCCTCATGAGATGCCTCCTTCCTTTATATTCACCAGAATGAGCTTACACAAGAAGCAATGTATGTTAAGCGGAATAGAGCTTTTATGAATGGTATAGACTTTACTTATTCACTGGTTAAATCAATGATAATATATGAATAAAATTTGGGTTCTTTCATCAAGAAAACAAGGGAGGTGAATGTAGGAATGGCTTTAGCTAGGCAAACAACGACTGCCAATACTTTTGTGATGCTAAAATCCTTAATGCATTTTCTGATAATTTTGTATAAAACATATGATCATAGTATAAACAGGAATATTGTTTCTGCTAATTTTACAAGAAAAATTCATCTGCCCACTCTGCATGTTATTCTGTTACACCCAGGGGGGCAAGTAAAAATATATGCACATACGTCAGTATATATTTTATATTTATATATATGTTGAAGCTCACCTTTTCATATTGCTGTTTCTATAAATCAAACAGTACATCCCTATGTAGAGGTGACTGTGGGGGACAAAACGGAGCTCTCATTTTGTTCCAGTGCCAGATTCACTATGGTATTTCTTCATGTCGACTTTGGGTGAGCTACTTAACTCCTCTGTATCACCTATGAAGTGGGAATAATATTCACATCTATTGCCCATAATTATGATATCTCAATGAGCAAAAACACGTTAAAACATGTAGTATAACTCTTCAGCTATTAATAGATGATTAAGTGTGTATTAGTAATAATACTGCCAATTATGTCCTGCGTCATGCAAGCCTACATAGATAGATAGATGATAGATAGATCAGCTTATCCATAGCCATAGGTAAACAACTTTGAATATTTCTTGGCACATGAAATTAAAAAATGTATTAAACAATGTTGAGGCTCAAAGGACATAACTGTGTCATATTGAAAATTAATGAGTTGAGCCCTGACCAATGTGGCTCAGCTGGTTGGGCATTGTTCTGCAAAGTGAAATGTCACTGGTTTGATTCCTGGTCAGGATGCATGCCTGGGTTGCAGGTTCTGTCCCCACTCTGGTCGTGTACAAAAGGCAACCAATCAATGTTTCTCTCTTTCTCCTTCCTTTCCTCTTTCACTAAAAATAAATAAGTAAAACCTTTTTAAAAAAAACTTTTGAAAAGAAAATTAATGAGCTGAAATCTTTCCAACAATAAATCCCTCTTTGTGTCAGTGTTTTGTTAGAGTGACCATTTTGTGATAACTTTAAAGTTTACGTCAAATATTAATGAATTTGTTACAAAAATGTATGGACTAACACCATATTAATACAAAAATGATAGTTTGTAAAGTCACAATTGTATGTGAGTTTTTAGATCTAAGAAACTATTTTTTATTGTACTTAATTTAATCTTGAGGGGTCATCAGTATTCTGTTAAAACTACCTTTAAAGAATTCATTAAAGAAGAGTTAAAAGTAAAGAGCAGACGACTCATTTGAAAAGAATCCATCAAAATACTGATGTGTGCCATCAGACTTTCACTCTGAAATCAATAGCACTGCAGTCAGTTTAAGAAATAGCTGCATAATCAATAAAATACATTTTAAAATAAAAAGAAGAGATAGTTGAATCAAGTCTTTGTGCAATAGCATGTTTTTAACTCATACCTGTTAATAAACAAGCAGCTCCAACTGCTGTGTGGTGAGTGTTCTCTCCAGATCTCACAGACTCATGTTTAAATGTCAGTATTCAAATGTAAATCAGAAAAGGCCACCTGAATTCTTTGGAAACTGAAGAGATTTTTGAAATAAATAAAAGTGTATCCAGTATGATAGTCTTGTGTGGATTATTTTTTTTTAATATTTTACTTACTTATTTTTAGAGAGAGGGGAAAGGAGAAAGAGAGGAAGAGAAACATCATTGTGTGGTTGTCTCTCGTGTGCTCCCCACGGGGGACCTGGCCCAAAACCCAAGCATGTGCCCTCACTGGGAATCAAATCAGCAACCCTTTGTTTCTCAGGCTGGTGCTCAATCCACTGAGCCACACCAGTCAGGGCGTTGTGTGGATTACTTTTAAGTTTATTGCATTATGAAGCATCACCTCACTAGATAAATTTTGCATTGCTCTAATTTGAAGTTGCATATTTAAATTCAGAGTCCACCCCACACTTCATGTATTTCAATTTCATTTATACCTGTTTAAGCAACTTAAAAGCTCTATTTTATATGCACCTTGTTATTTTCTCTTTTCCAGAAAAATGCAATTAACTCTATCTATGAATTTGCCTGAGAACTATAAAAACATTTTCTTTCTCAACATTTCATTCTTTTTCCCTATAACATAAGTAAATCAAAATGATTTCTAGGTAGAAACAGTGAGTATTTAACATTTATAATAAAAACAATAGTGAAGCCTTATCCTCACTAGAAAAATAGAAAAAAATATCTAGACTTAAAAGGTCAAATTATCAGGTTGTCCATTTCCCTAAACCGATCTCTGTTCGTCTACAGAGCATACCTTGTTATTTGCACTCAAGTACTTCTTTGTGTCCACTGTGGCATGTTCCAAATATGAACTGAATTAAAATGTTTTGCTTCATTCATTAAGTATTTATTGGAGATTCATTAAGTGTCAGGCACTAGGTTAAGCTCTAGACATACAATAGAGTACCAAATAATAAACATTCCTTCTACTCAGAGAGGGTATACACTAGTATGAAGAATAAATAACATAATTAATTAATAATTAGATATGAATTGATTTGTGGAGGAAAAGTACATTTAGGAAAACTGTAATGCATGCACATATAAAATCTTTCTTGCTCTCTTTACTTTGTTCATTATTTATCCATGTTTGTAAATGGGAATTACAAGGTGTAAGTTTTAGAGACTTTGTTAGTTCATGAAGTGCAAAGGGGGGAAATTGTAAGACACAAATTCAATTAAAGAAGATGATTCTTAGCACAGATGTTCTGACAGGAAACAGCTTACATGTTGGCCCTAGCTCCAATATGTCATTGCTCCAATGTGTCTGAGCTTTTGCCCCTTCATTTTGTTAGTTATGGAATCCACCAAACAAATAGTTTGGGTGAACACTTGTCTTTTTAAATTAGAATGACTCCTGGAATAATTTTTAATCCCATCTGGTTAAAAAGAATTAAGCTACATTGCTTTCTTACTTATGACCTGGGATCAGCGACATTGAAGGATGGGTCATGTTGTTGTCGGGAGAGGGTGCACAGACAGTTTTGGAATCGTGTAAATTTGCCAAGAACGGGTCAGACCAGGGCTATAGTCTCTCAGGGTGGTGTAGGGCTGATGAGTGAGATCTCATGAGAAAGCATGAGAAAAATCAGTGTGGAAAGAGGAAAAAGGAATCACCAGTGGAATCAAAACAAAAAACTGGCCAGAAAAGAGAGGCTATTTTCTCCTCCAATTCTTTCTCCAGAGACAAATACTATCAACCAAATAACTGGTTAAAGTAGATATTCGGGGACCTTCTTGGAAAACACTAACATTTAACATACTGTATACAATAATAAATGGTCTCAGTCCCAAACAACTGACTTAAAAATGTACTTTTGGAGTACAGTTCATTCATAAATTGTGGTCTCTTCCTATAATTACATTCAGACAAAAATCCTCTGACTCATAAGCAAATTAAACAAATAATTTCCTTCCCAAACATCTGTTAGTGTGAATTGCAGTCTGGTACATCAGTCACAAGATGCCTTATAATAACATGCGTGGTACAACCTTAGTATACAAACAACATGAAGTCCTGATTAACCTATGAAGTTCCTATGATTAACCATTTATTCATTCCCTTTCTCCAAAGATTTTAGTCTGGACTTTTTAAAGCAGTAGGTAGTAACTTTATATACTTCTTGGACAACATGGGGGGAACAATATTTTTTATGAAAATAAACTGAAATTATTACTAATAGCCTTATCTTTAATTTAATAATATCCTCCCAAAATCTATATACATATTTAGAGTTGAAATTAATTAAACCCATTTCCTTTCCATGGAAGTTAGGAATTTACTACTTCCAAGAGAATAAATCCAATTGTTAATTTTTGTCACAGATTTAGGAGGTAATTGACTACAGATAACCTAGATATAAAGTGGATAAAGGATGTCATTAGATAAAATGTTTAACTAAATTGGTTAATAAGCAACCAGCCCTTCTTTAAAATTATTTGCCAAACTTAATATTTTAAAATAATAATGAGAAAAACCAGTTATATGATAATAATACTTGTTAATAACAAGTATTATGATAACATAATAATAACAGCGCTTATGATATTCTAGATCCTTTCTATGACTATATGGAAATAGGATGCCATTTAATTCTAACAGAAATCTGTAAGATAGGCACCAGATTTATGACAGTTTTAAAATGAAGAAAATGAAATAGAAAGAGATTAAGCGTCTGTTCAAGGTTACACAGCTAAGTGGCTTAAGTTTCCACAGTTAAGTGGTAGAATACATGGATACCGTTAACATGAAGAAAAGAAATGCCTTGTGTAATTAACTGGTAGATAAATTAGATGCTACACTAAGTCATACACTAGGCAGTTTAGAAACCTACTACAGAATTGAGGATTTTACTGCTAGTTTGTGTCTAGACACTCCGAACTCCAAAGACTATATTGTAGAGATTATTTTTAAGAAAGTCATTATTATTTCAAATAATAAGTTATTTGGTTCTCTTCAATAAAATGCACTTTTGCAGAGACTGTAAAAATTCAGGAAAAAGAAGGAAGGAAGGGAGTGGGGGTTGGTGGGAGAAAGGGTGGGAGAGAAGGAGAAATGGATGGAGAACAAGTGAAAGAAAATAATTCAGGTTGTTTCATAATAGACATGTCTCTTGCAATACCATACCCATTTGGGAAATTAAACCAATATACACAAGTCTGTAATGCAGTATGCTATATAATAATTGTCACAAGAAAGATAAGTGAGAAGCCAAAAGCAGTAAAAATACATGCATACATTATGTCAGGGGAAAATGCCCTAAAGGATGAATGTATTTATTTAGTTAAGACATAGACATGGGAAAGTGGAAACTATACTTAGTGTGTAGAATATTCTTTAGCTTATCTAATATAAACATGAAAACAGAGGAAAACCAAAGAGTACGATTTTCAAAAAGGTGTTTGGGGTCTCAATCAGTTATCAATTTCTGTTAATAAATTACCTCAAAAATTACTGACATATAACCATTCATTCCTTATGTCTCATGACTTGTGGGCTGGCAGTTTGGGCTTAACTGGGCAGCTGTTCTACTGCCCATGGCTGGAGTCACTCATCCAGCTGCAGTCACCTGCAGATTTGAACAGGGTGGGTGATCCCAGATAGCTTCACACACAGGTCTGATGGCTGCCCCTGCTGTTGGCTGGACCAACCTAGTTCTCCTCCCTATCTGTTCTCCTCTACCACTAGATTAGATCAGACTTCTTTAAGTAATAGAGAGTACCCCAAGAGGGTGGAAGCAGATGCTCCAAGGCTTTTTAAAGTCTAGTCTTAGAAGGCATACAATGACACTTCTGCAGAATTCTGTTGGTTAAAATAAGTCACAAGGTCAACCTAAATGCAAGAGTTGAAGAGATAGACTATCTCTTGATGTCTGAAGAGCCTTTATTATAGCAGGGCCATTAAGTGTTTTGGCTTATTACTGAATTTTCCCATCAGAATGAAACCATGCTATTAAATTCTTCTATTTTTCAAGAGAAAAAAACTTGCTTAAACCCACTTCTCACTCAATGGCCTATCATTTCTTTCATTTTTCTTTGTAATAAAAGCATATTCAAAGAGTAGCCTGTTTTCACAGTCTGATTTCTTCTCTTCCATTCATTATTCAACACAATCAAACCAGGATTCAGACCTCACCAGTCCACCAAAACTACCCTATCACATTCATCTACAAGCTCCGTGTTAAATCCAAGAGTCACTTCTTGGCCCTTCTCTTCTCGTCCATGTAGGGACAGCGCTGACAATAACATGCCCTTACACGTTCTTGTGAGGAACTGTCAGGACAGTATATAAAAATACCTTAAAAATGATAAATATTATGATTATAAAATAGTTTTATATATAAGAATAAACTAATATGTCACTAAGAACAATTAATTATTAATTTGCATCCATATGCTGCTTTCTTCTTAGAGAATATTCAAATATTCAAATGTATTATATTCTAAAATTATATAGAAAAGTAAATAAATAAATGGTATAAATTAAAGACTCTCTAACCCTAAATCACTTTAAAAATACTGCATAATGCTTAAACAGCCAAGAATGACTATTTTTTCAATGCTTCCGATTAACAAATAAAAAAGCAAAGTGCTTATTCATAGGGGAAAAAAACTAACCTAGTATAGACATAAAAAATTAAAAAGTAGATAATTATGCATCTGTTAAAATATGTTGTGTTTTTGTGAAAATGATGACTTGAAATTATTTGAGGCTTTTGTTTTATTTCCATAAATCCATCTTAAAAGGCCTCAATAGTTATTTAGCAAATATCTATTTAGCTTTATTGGTAGAGGCTACTAGATTTAGTTTGAATTGAAAAAGAAAGTACGTGAAGCACTACACATTTCCTGAATTCTAACTATGTTATTCTGTGAATAAGATTTTAATGGCACGTTAACTTAGAAATTTAGACTGAGATCTTACAGTGATAATGACAACATTCCAATTACTGATTAACACATAAAATTATAAAAAATTAATACCCAAAACCAGTCTGGTAATATTCAATCCTCTTTCTCATAGCTCAAATATAAAGCCTGGGAATTTAGAGAAGGGTTTAGTTCTATTGTGTTCTGTGACTGTTACCTCTTCTATCACAGGAGAGGAATAAGGCATGCCTTCTCTCTCCTCAGCCTAATGAGAGGCGTTTCAGCGGGGCCTCCTGGGAAGCAACATATGGGCCCTTGCAGTTAGGGGCATGTTGCTCTGGTGTATAACTTCTGCTAGAAAAGATCTACTGCAGCTTCATGCTAACAATATACAAGTCTGGAAGAGAGGATTTAAAGAATGAGTACATATGTGCATATTTGTATTTATGTATTTTATTTTTATGTCTCATTTAAAAAGCCAATCTCCTTTTTTTAGTGAGATACCTGGAAACTGGTATGATAATTTACCTTACCGTGATTGTCATATAACAGAAAAGCATGTGGGAGAAGGTTTGGAGGGAGAAAAAAATGGGAACGATATAATTAATATTTCACTAATAAATTGTAGATTTACTGACAAATGCTGAATTTTTAAAAATAGTGAATTATTACAGAGATTAAGCAAATGAACTCTGCAATTCTCAGAGAGACAAAAATTCGCACTGAAGAACCACTTTAGTCAAAGGAAATTATTTTTCCCAAAATCCTTCACTTGTAATTCTAATGTTCTAATTGAAACGAACAAAAAGCAGTGAGGTCTGTAATCAGCTAACAGTGGCTAGGGAAATCAGCTAAATGATCAACCCCACAGGAGACAGAGGGACAGGGGCTAGTAAAGCTTTTATTTTATTTACTTCTATGCTCACAAAAACTCAAAAGGGAAGAAATTATGGATGCTTGGTTTTGAATATTAGCTAGAAAAATTATTCTAACACAACAGAAGGAGCTTGTGACAAGTGATAAGTGCATTTCAAATATTTATAGCATTTTTTTTCAAATAAAAATAGATTCATCTGAGTTTCTCTATGGCAGAAATATCACATTAACAGATTTTCCCTTTACATTACAGATACGTTTGCAATGCAACTCTGGCCTGTTGCAACTAAAACTGAACACAACAGGTGTCTTAAAATAAGCAAACACATACATGTATACCTATGAACATACATATATACATACATATATGCCAATTACAAAAAAAGTGAACACACTAAATAAAAATAAAATTTTAAGATTTTTCAAAACATAGGAGGCAACAACCACAAAAATACTTAGGCTATTTCCCACACACATTTATTTTAAAAATTGTTTAATTTGCATAATATGCTGAGAAACAGACTTAGACACTCAATGTCTGAGAAGGAGGGGACCTTGGAAACCGTGAAATCCAACCACCTACTGTGTCTTTTATTGTTTCACTATTACAGATGCCCCCCTTCCCCCCTTTGTCCTCCTCCATCCTCCACCCAGTCCCCACCCACAGCTACCACAATGTTGTCTGTGTCCTAAAGAACTTACACAACTCAACACCAGGAAGACAGACAACCCAATTAAAAAATGGGCAAAGGACCTGAATAAACATTTCTCCAAAGAGTACATACAAATGGCCCATAGACATATGAAAAAAATGCTCAGTGTCACTACTTATCAGGGAAATGCAAATCAAAACTACAATGAGGTATCACCTCACACCTGCCAGAATGACTAACGTCAATAAATCAACAAACAACCAGTGATGGCAAGAATGTGAGAAAAGGGAACTCTTGTGCACTGCTGGTGGGAATATAGATTGGAGTAGCCGCTGTGGAAAACAGTATGGAGTTACCTCAAAAAACTAAAAATGGAGCTGACATTTGACCCAGCAATCCCACTTCTTGGAATGTATACTAAGAATCCCAAAACACCAATCAGAAAAATATATAATCCCCTATGTTCATCACAGCATTATTTACGATAGCCAAGATCCAACTGTGTTTATATTACAGTTGGAGGAAATTCACCTGTTTGTGTCTGACATTTACTGTCATACAGTAAGTTGTAAGAAGAATCATTTTATGTTGGTTCTGAGAAAGTTCTGGCTGCTTCAAGCATAGAAGAGAGAGAGAGATACTATCAACCCTAGAGGAAATTATGTTTTTTTCTTTTTTAATCCTTCTCCAAGGACACTCTTTCATTTCTTTTAGAAAGAGAGGAATGGAGAGAGAGAAATATCAATGTGAAAGAGAAAGCATATAGTTGCCTCCATCTGCACCCGGACCAGGTACCAAACCCACAACCTTCTGGTCACACGCAACCTCCAAACAACTGAGCCAACCTGAAAGGGTAAGGAGGTGAAGTTTTATTTGAACGGCTCTAAGAGAACCTGCCTGAACCAGGACTTTGACCCACCCTTTGTGAGAAGGCTAGTTTAGGACATGCCATGTGCTATGTATCTGCAAGAAGACAGATTCATACAGAGTGATGACATGATAAAATAGAAAACCAATAATACCCTGTGCGTCATTACTGTTTCTTTTCATTCCACTGATGTTTATTGCTTAATTGGGTCTCTACTCTGTGTCAGGCACCACCATAGCCTTGGGGTCTGGGGACATGGGATGTGGCATGCTACCTTCTGGGACAGTGACAGATCTGATTAGGGATGGGTGCAATCCAATACCATTTTTCTCCAAAGAGCTCTGTTTTTCTCCATAGGATGGTTCAGGCACTTTGAGAAATTGTAGCAAAGGTGAAAACGGGTCAGTGGTGGAAGCATGGGACATAAAAAGGACCTACTCATATTCCAAGTTTCGATTGGATGGGTTCAGGTGGGTGGCAGTCACACACTACCTTGGTTTGCTATATTAACCAACTGCTAGCAAATGGTAATGTGAGGAATTTTGTTTTATTTTTTTAGGTTTTTTAAATATATTTTATTGATTATGCTATTACAGTTGTCCCATTTCCCCCTTTTATTCCCCTCTGCCCTGCACACTCCTCTTCTACCCACATTCCACCTCCTTTAGTTCGTGTCCATGGGTCATACATATAAGTTCTTTTATTTCTCCATTTTCTGTACTATTCTTAACCTCCCCCTGTCTATTTGGTACCTACAATTTATGCTATTTATTCCCTGTACCTTTTCTCCCTTTCTCCCCTTTCCCTCCCCTGCTGATAATCCTCCATGTGATCTCCATTTCTGTGATTCTCTTCCTGTTCTAGTTGTTTGTTTGGTTCCTTTTTGTTTTTTGGTAATTTTTTTTAGATTTGGCTGTCGATAGTTGAAAGTTTGTTGTTATTTTACTGTTCATATTTTTTATTCTCTTTTTCTTAGATAAGTCCCTTTAACATTTCATATAATAAGGGCTTGGTCATGATGAACTCCTTTAACTTGATCTTATCTGGGAAACACTTTATCTGCCCTTCCGTGCTAAATGATAGCTTTGCTGGATAGAGTAATCTTGGATGTAAGTCCTTGCGTTTACTGATTGTGAATACTTCTTTCCAGCCCCTTCTTGCCTGCAATGTTTCTTTTGAGAAATCAGCTGATAGTCTCATGGGAACTACTTTATAGGTAACTGTCTCCTTTTCTCTTGCTGCTTTTAAGATTCTCTCCTTCTCTTTAATCTTGGACAATGTAATTATGATGTGCCTTGGTGTGTGCGTCCTTGGGTACAAATTCTTTGGGACACTCTGAGCTTCCTGGTTTATCTGCACACAAATGTGGGACCACCCGCTCTTCCAGCTGACTCCTTGCCATCAGTCCTCTCCACCCGGCTTCCCATCTCCGCCCCTCCGCCCAGTCTGGATGAGTGTTTCTTCTTTAACTCTTTGGTTTTCGGACTTCCGTACAGTTTGATTTTATGGCAGTTCTGGTTGTTTTTTGTTTTTTTAATTTGTTGTTGTCCATCTTTTGGTTGTGCGAGGAGGTACAGTGTGTCTACCTTTGCCTCCACCTTGGCCAGAAGTCAGGAGTTATGTTTTAGATTTTAGGTCACAATTTTACATTTATCTTCACATTTGTACAATAATCCACTAAACCAAGTGAAAAATGAATCAACCATGTCTCCAAGTATTTGAGTAAATTTCCAAAATTATACAACCAAGAATTGGCCTTGTAAGACTTGATTCCTGGTCTTCCTAAACCAGAAGCCAAGCTCTTTAACCATAATGCTCTCTAACCTACCTCTTAGAGTTTCTTTTTCATTTGTGAGCTTCAGGGAAACCTGATTTGTTTTAAATACTTACAGGATGTATAATCTTATAAATAAGGAAATCTCTGGTTAGTTTGGGAAAGATGATGTGTGACTATAAAGGGGTAGTATAAGGGACATCTTTGTGGTGATATGTAGTTATACCATGATTGCACTGGTGGTTATAGGATTCTACACATGAAATAAAAAGGCTTAGAACTTTACACATATTTTACCAATGTCAATTTCCTAGTTTTAATAGTACTCTGATTGGGTACAATGTAACCACTGGGGAAACTAAGTGAAAGGTACACCAGAGAGGACTGTACAATTTTCAAAACTTCTTTTGAATCTTTGTTTCCCAAACAGTATCTTTAAAATTGTTCTCTACATCTTAGAATCCTGGCAGTTGAGGTGACTGTTGACCTCCAAGCCTCAATCCCAACATAGCTCATTTGGACTTTATCTTACAGACATTCCTAGGGAACTTTCAATGTCTACCTAAGATTTGAATCAAACTAGAAGCTTTCTGCATTCTGATTTCAATTATTATGCAACTATGAGCCCTATAACTTACTCTCCATATATTTAACATCACATATATTGTTATAGGTTGAATCCTGTTCCCCCAAATATCTTAACTCCTGGTACCTATGAATGTGACCTGACTTAGAAATGGGATCCTTGCAGATGTAATAAAGTTCAGATGAGGTCACACTTGATTAGGGTAGGCCCTGAATCTGGTAGGATCGTTGTCCTTACCAGAAGAGGAGAAGAGACAAAGTGACATAGACGGCTGACACCATGCGATGGCACAGATGGCAGTGGAGAGATATAGCCGCAATCCACGGAACACCAAGGACTAATGACTGTCACCTGAAGCTGGACAGAGGTAAGGAAGGTAAAAACCCTCCCTTACCTCTGCCTAGAGAAGCAAGACCATGCCTACACATTAATTTTGAACTTCTAGTCCTTAGAACTATGAGTCGATAAATTTCTGTTGTTTTAAGTTACCTGGTTCATGGTAGTATATCATGGCAGTCTTAGGAAACCAATATATTCAAGAGGTCCATAACAGTTCTCCAAAGAACCTTATTAATGTATAAAGAAAGAATGTTCATTATAGAGAAAGAAAAAAAGGAATAAAGCTAGTGGGTTGTTAAGACTTTCAGTAAAACAAATCCTGTTAAATATGGTTGTAAAATGAATTTCAAGCATAATTAACATGTACCATTTTCATGTAGGGAAAATGCAAAATATAAGCTATATCTTTCATAATATTATGTCTTTCGTAATACCTTTTTAGCAGGGTTCACATTTTGTCTATTATAATGGAAATCATAGAACAAATGATTTTTTAAAACCTGAAACAATGCATTTAGTTTGTGAGATGCTAGTTTTTCAAACAAGACCTCTAATGGAATGTTTTTACTCCCCCACACACAGAAAAAACTGTAACCATCTGTAACAACAAAATCACAGTAATTTTTATATTGTGAAAATGTGTTTGTTAATCAAAGAAAACATCAACTTAATGTACTGAGTACTGTTAATGTTTCTGTAATGGCCACACTCTGGATCATGTGAACATCTGCTGTGAGGCTTTGGGTAAAAAACTTTTTCAAAAAATTGCTGATTTGCTAGTTTTATGCAAATCTCTTAAAGGAAAGTTGCACTCGCTAAAATCTAAATTTTTATTTGATTAGTTCAATAAAATGAATGAATCTCTGACAAAACTTTGTGTCATACACATTTTGATAGACATTTAAGTGCTCCTAAAAAACTAATTTTTAAGAAGTGGTTACCATAAATCATTTGGTTCATTTTATAAACGATCATTAAAGGTAGTGATAGACTTTTGATGGTAAAAAATACCTGTTGATAATTTTTTATATTTTCTTAAAGTTTAACAGATTACCAAATGCTTTTGTGTAAGTATCTCAATCGTGGTCTCTAATGTGGGACTGGTAGGTATTCTTTCTATGGCAGATTAAACAGCATTAGAGTAATGATGTGATTTTTTCAAGATAACTGAAATAGTGAAAGGCAGAACATTGTGTTCCATTGCTAGTCTTTTTTTATTTTTATGTGGATGACTGTCAACCAGCCCATGACAGTCTGACATTCTAATATGCTTCTATCTTAACCAAATGCCCTCTGACATTCTCTCTTTCTCCAATTACACTTGCTTTCTAGGACATGTAAACAACAAACACCCTTTATTTGGTCATTGTCACATTGTTTCAGTTATTCCCCCAGCGAAATTCTTTGCCTAACTGCCCACAAATTCTTTAAACTGGATAAATTGTTCATTTTACTCTATTATTCTATTTCTTTAGCTAATCTCCAAAAGACAAAATTATACAACTTCAAATTTGGAATCACTACAAATTACAGATTTCTAATCTCAGTTGCATTTATTATGCCACTTGTTGGTTCTTTTTATTTGAGTTGGCTCTGTCTCACATTCCCTTCCAGAGTGTCTCCTGTTTAAAGCTTATCTGTCCATATCTGCTTTGTTTGACTTTTTGTTCATTTCTTTCGTTCGTTTGAAGCCTTTTAGCAAACAATAGGAGTGGGGAGCACGGCTAATTTATGTTTTCTTTTTTGAGGTATAATTTACATCTAGTAAAGGCACAGATCTTGAGCATGCAGCTCAGTGGGTTTGAACAATTGCATGTACACACGTAACACAAAACCAGTTATAGAGCCTCATTCTTCCTCCAGAATTTCTCATTATATTCTTTTCTAGTGCATAAAATTTGATGGAAATGAATTCAGGAAAGAATGGGAGAAATGTTATTTGAGACAAATTTTACACATTTCATTAACGACATTGTGCTTTCAACTGGGTAGTTGATAGAGAATAATGGATATTCAAGAGAATTCAGTTTAAGATGAACAAAATTATATATATATATATACATACACACACACACATATAAATATAAATAATCAAGCAATGATCATTAAAAATGGCAATGTTATGCAGAATACAGTGGGTCACTGGAAAAGTGGCACATTTTAGAAGGCAAGAGTATACAAATAGATAGTCTAGCTTAGGTAGGAGCACAAACATCAGCATCATGTGGCAGGATCTAAAACGGTACACAGGTATAGATGGAATTAAGTTAGTAGGCCTGTCAAAAAACAGTATTTTTTGTTTTTTACTTTTAATGACTTTTAATAATAAAATCTGAAGCATTTCCATCCTTGGAAAATAGGGAGAGAATTATCTGGCATTTGAGAACAAAATAAAAAGAGTTTTCTTGTACAGGGGAGTAAATGTAATAGGGATACTTGTCAGGGTTGTTCATGGTGCATCAAGGACTCGTTTTGTGTAATGGTTCATAAATATAAAGGAAACAAATCAGTATGGTTGTATTTTCCTCCAACAATGTTTGTTCTGCTCATTGGATAATGGGGCCATGTATGCAGAGAGCTTTCCGCAACTGGCACTGGCATTTTCAGGTGGGCATAATAAAGGGCAGAGGCCAGAGTTAAGAAACCGGGCAAAGGACTGATGACGGTGATGGACCCTTGCCCTGAGCTGGATGGAAGAGTAGTGAGGATACTATGTGAGTGAGGCAAAGGGAGATGATGGTAGAATCAAAGCATGGTTATGCTTTTAAATGCTTTTAATGATCGCATTTTGTTCATGTACGTGTATTTTTATTATAACTAAACATATTATTTTCCAAATAGCAGAGGGTATCTGCTAAATGACATAATCCAGGAATTTAGGAAACTTCATAAATTTTATTCTTTCTATTGCATACCTTCAAATATTAGACTTCTTTGTCTTTATCTTTTTAGACTAAGTATTCTAATCTTAACTTACGATAAACTCTTGATTATTTAGCTGTCTCTCTCTGAATGTCCCCTGTTTCTATATCTTTTGTTAGTGGAATAACAGCTGCATTGTATTTCTTTAACTTTTAAAGAGTTTGTTGCTTTGTTTCCATCAACAACATAGGCAAAAATAATTTAAAATGTAAAACTTCATGAAAACCTATAAACAAGGATAGTTTATCCCTCCAATTCAAAAAATGTTAATTTTTCAATAAAATGAACTTTTATCAAGGTCAGAAGTGACTTCCCTTCTGCTAAATGCAGTGGCCTGTTCTCATCTGAATATATTGAATCACTCCATGCTTTTAATACAGTTGATCATTCATCGTTTTTGAAATGCTTCCTTCCCATAGCTTTTGATTCTTCTTTTGAGACAGCAAGTCACACCTTCCCCAAAGGGTATATCCCCTTTGTTTGAGAGTTTACCCAGGTATTATTCTCTTCCTTATACACAGTCTATAGATGATTCATTCATTCTCCTGCTTCTAAGTATAATTTATATTATGACAATTCCCAAATTTATTTCTTTGGTTCAGACCTATTCCTATAAACTCTAGATTCATAAATCTAAGCTTTTATTTAATATCTCCATTTAAGTATCCAAAAAATTATTCAAAATTAACATGCCCAAAAACAAATTTCTGATCTTCCCTCTCAGAATTTTCATTCCAATCTTCCTGCCTCTGTTACTGACAACTCCATTTTTCCAGAAATTTACTCCAAACATCTTGATGTCCATAATGTCTAATCTCATCAGCATTTTCTTCTACCATCAAACTATAATCATAATCAAATTACTTCATCCAAAGCCAGCATTACCAGCTATTAGTCTCCCCCTAAATTTATATGTTAAGATTCTAAACTCTAAAGGTCATGGATTAGTAGGTGGGGCCTTTGGGAGGTGATTAGATCATGAGGGTGGAGTGCTTATGAATGAGGTTAGTGATCTTATAAAAGAAATTCCACAGAGCTCCTGAGCCCCTTCTTCCATATACAGCTACAGGAAATCTGCAACCCAGAAGAGAGCCCTCACCCAACCTTGCTGTAAGCTGATCTTGGATTTCCAGTCTCCAGAACTGTGAGAAATAAATGTCTGTTGTTTTAAGCTACCCAGTCAGTAGTATTTCATTCTAGTGGCCCAAATGGACTGACAGAAAATGTTCCCAGTGCATATAATCCCTTATCTGGATTATGGCTATGACCTTTGTGTTCTTCCCGCTTTTGCCCTTATTTCTCTAGAGTCTGTTGTAATAATAGTCAATGTAATCTTTTTAAAATATAAATCAGATCATACTACTACTCTTTTAAAAAGCTTCTGTTAGCTTCCCTTCTCACTCAGAATGAGAAGGAATATCCTTACCAGGGCTGTGCTATCTCTCTTATCTCACTACATCATTTCCTACTACTCCATTTCCCACTCACTCAAGACCAATCATATTAGCCTTCCTACTCCTCAAACACCCGAGTATAATTCTACCTCAAAAACTCTGCTCTTGCTGGTACTTTTGGCTGGGATGATTTTCCCCGTGCCATTCACATAGCTAATTCCAAGCTTCACTCAATTCTCTCCTCAAATGTTACTTTTCTGGAAAATCCCTCTATGGGAGACTGTTCTGCATGGCATGGGCCCAGCTCCCACTCAGAGGAGCCAGTGGAGAGCGACACAAGGCCCACGCGCACGGACAGGTTCTCCCGTGGGGAATCAGGCCTGCATTGTACCTGGGCTGCTGTGAGACTTGCTTTTGCTAAAACTCCCTCACCCTGGATTGAGGCAACAAACATTTACTGCATATCTCTAAAGTAACTTCCTAAAGTCCACACTAAACCTTCCAAGGGTGAGTGTAACCAGTTCAACCACTTTTCCCTTTACATTTGCGAATATCCTTCTTTCTTGATGTATTTAGCAACATTCTCTCCTTTGTTATCTGTAAAAGGTAACCACCTAACGTGACCCTGTGCATAGTAAATGAGGACCATCCTAGATGTACTGTACCCAGAAAGACAATAAAAGCTGTCGAGGCAAGGGTCAGTGTGCTCTCCTCTTGAGAGAGTGGCCCTGCTGTCCCTTTTTCTTCACAGGACTCAATCGTCTGTGTGAATTTGTCTCGTGTCTCAGCCATGGTGCCACGGACACTGCAGGCCGGTGTCCGCATCATCCCTCCCTGAAAAACCATTAGTAACCTTTGGTCATACATCCTTATCTTCCTAAAACTTACTTAATATGCTGTACTCGAATATTCTTCTCAAGGGTTGTGCTATTGCTTCATTTGCAAGAAAGGAGGTAACTAGCTCTCTGGTCCAAGGTACTAACCTAATCTTGTCCTTGAATTAGACTCAGATTGTTATGCAAGGCAGGCCTCTGATGCAGGAACTTGAGTCTGACAACAGGTAATGGTCAAAGTCCAATAGTCAGCAGGTAGCAAGTAGTTCCGGGTGATCCCAACAATGTAGAGGTTCCAATCAGTGGTCAGGGTCCAAGACACTGGTACCACATTAGTTGAACATTCCAAAATATAGCACTGCCCTAACCTAGCCAATGAGCGTAGCCAAGTAGTTCATCACTCAATTCAACACTCCCATCCTGATGGAGGTACTAAACTACTAATCACAATGTAATCAAAATACACAGATTATAAAAACATTGTAGGAATTATGTTAAGGCTGTGGATCAGTCCATGAGTTCAGGACTTACTCCACGCATACAGAATGTTGGACTAACAACAGCATGACTAATGTGAATCCCCGTGAGGCAGGGAATTTGAATCTAAGTATATACACTGCCAATATTGGTCAAGGTCATCTGAGCCTGGCAAAGCAAATTCTGTGAAACGGAGGCCTAGAGTCATTTTGGACTCACAAAATCCCTTATTTCTTTGGGTTGGGTTTATATTTTGGGGGAAGGAAATACAACCTGTAATGCCTAATGTGATGTGCTAAGTAGCAACAAGAATAATAAAATACATAAGGATTAAGGGCAAAGGCAGCATATTTAATTCTCCAAGAACCTATATTTTGATTACATTACTGCTAAGCACTTAGAAGTCATACCACAAATACGTGTTAAACTGAAAGTATGACATCTAAGTTAATGTTTATCAAAAATATTTTAAGTATATTAGCAATAAGTAATCTAAAATATAAAAATATAAAGTTATATTTGACTCTTACACATGAAACTCCACCATGTCAAAAATAATCTCAAGTTACATTATAACTGATAAACTGGAAAAGAATTCAATGTATGTGCCAAACAAATAACACTGTTAATCTTTTATAAGAACATACAAATCTTTACCATGAAAACATGTTCCTACAGAAAAATGTACAAAAAACTTTAGAAGGAAATTTAGAAAAGAAAAAATATAAAGAACCCATGAATGTATGAAATGTTTCTAGTTTCATGAATATTCAACAATGCATGGTAGAATAATGTAAACATTGGTTTTTCTTCCATAAGCTATTAGTGTCCAAAGGTGACTAGTTAGGGATCATTTTTACCTTCTGCCCTAATAAAGTGAATTGATGCAATTTTCCAGAATTTCCTTTGACAAAATCATCAAGAGTTTTTAATATGTTTATAACATTTGAGTCAGAAATTGTGCTTATAATAATTTAACCTAGCAAATAGAAGAGTCTTAAGTATTTATAGAGATAGCTTCATCATTTGCCATAGAATATGATAGAGAAATGTAAAAACTTTGGAAATTTTAAATACAATAAAATGTTTTCTCATGATTGCATTCTGTATGCTCAATAAATACCATGAATAATAGCTAATAAATTATATAATACTAATAGTTAATAATTTTAAATTATACAGGTTATGTTATAGAAAAAAGTAACAGTACAAAACTACATACAACATATTAAATTTTTTGAAAAATAATTTACACACAAAAAACATAACAAAATAAATGAAATGTGAATTCTGTTTTAACTTTTAGATGGTAAGAATATTTTGGGAGCTTTTTATACTTTTCTTATTTTCTATCTTCCTACAGTGAACTTGTTCTAGGACAGTAAGAAAATATTGTCTATGATAAAGGTTTAAAAATTAGGCCTAAATGTGCAGAGAAGAAAACAAACACCGTGTTTTCCTACTAAACAATTTTCATTGTCACCAACAGAAAGAAAAACTCAGATGGGATCAGCTGTCAATATATACCATTAGACTGATGCAGTACCTAACTTAATTTTTTTTAATAAAAAGGTGACTGAAAAATCTCAAGACTCTTATAACAGTAGCCATGATTGAGTAATACTGTTTTGTATTCTACATAGGAAACCTGAGGAAAGGTATAGAATTTGTTTAAAATCTAATTTATCACTCTATATTTGTAATTGCCAATTCTGCTTTTTCTCAAACATTCAGGCTTCAGATTGAATTAAGGGTATGAATTAGATTTGGGTCAGTAAATAAACATTTTTTCTATAAACGATTATTCCCTGTATCACTGCTATTGGCCATAGATCAACCACATGGTCACTGAGTTATGAAGCAAATACAAAATCAAGATACTTAGAATAAGTTTAAAAGACTCTTAATGCACAGTCTCCTAAACAGAAAGGTTAAAGTTTGAATTGCTCTACTTTTAAGCACTGTCAAGTTCACTGCCTTCCACTGAAAAAGAATGAGGCAGCTATTGCTTTAGCGCCTTATACTTCACTTGAATTTATCCATAGTCCCTCATGTAAAATTTAAGTACAGTTATTTCTTGGTATCTGGGAGGTTGGTTTCAGGACCCTACCCCCTGCATACCAAAATTTCAGATGCTCAAGTCCCTTATAATCTATATGCATCTTCCTGTATACTTGAAATCATCTCTGGATTATGTTTAATAACTAATATAAATGCTATGTAAATAGTTGTTATACTATGTTTAGGGATCAACTTTCAAATATGTTGTTTAGGGAATTTTTTAAATATTCTTGACACATGGTTGATTGAATCCACAGATGTGGAACCATGTGGATATAGAAAGCTGACTATAAATATTTAAAGAGGTAAAACAGTGATTTTTAAGTTTTATATTACCTGATGTCATTAGCCCATAGATTTTACTGAGTTTACCTTGATAAACCTAGATCTTTGGATAACAAAATATATATTCTTTTAATTTACAAAGAAAATACATGTGGTCCATGAATTTAAGACCTAAAACATACCGAACTAACAAGGAAAATGAGGATAGATGGAGAGCAGGATGACAGCTGGGGGGGGGGGGGGGGGGAAGCTAAGGGGTGGCGGGATTGAACAAAAAGGCAAAAGGACTCATGGACATGGACAGCAGTGCAGTGATTGATGGGGAGAGGTGGGCATAAGAGGAAATGATAATGAAAAAAACTATAATAAGGATTAAATTAAAAATAAATAAATAAAATCTAAAACGTACCAAGCTGATCTGAACAAGGGAATATGTCATCATATTAGCATCTCTCAAAATGCTGCAAAAACTTAAGGTATTAAACAATTGTGGATTTTATTGTATTTTTATATATTTAATGTACTTTAAATTTGTATATAAAAATCTATACTATAAAAGAAATAATAAATTTACTTAAGATTTTTTGATGAAAGAAATCTAAATAACATTGCATTAAATATCAATTAGTTTAGCAATTACAAATATGAAAATTAAATGATTCATTTTACAAAAATATATGTGTAAATTTCTGTTGTATGCCCAATTAAGTATTTATATTACAGTATTCAAATGTTCCTGTTACCAACTCATCCTTTATTACATATTACAAATTAATCTTTCTAAAGCATAGCTCTTAAAAAGTAACTGTATGTCTTAAGCTTCTTTAGTGGTTTTCCATTTCCTCTGCATTTTATTCCCTGAACAAGAATATTTCTAGGGAATTCATCATATTCAACCCCACATCTCCTACTTAACACATCCAATCTTGTTTCCCAAGACTTCTTCATTTTTATTTTTTCCTCCCACTGAAACAGGCTCTGCATTTTACCTCACCATGTCTGAAATAGCTTTGTCTTTGTTGGCGTGCCTATCCTATTCCTTCCATTCTTATGTCATAATATCCCCGCATCTGTTGTTGACATATTATTCATCCTTCAAAAGTCTTTCTACATACTTTCAACCTTGATTTTATTTTCCTCACTATGAATTTGCTTGATTATTCTCCCTGTCATTTGTGCATTCTATGACTTACGTGGCCAAATACATGTTTGTATTAAGTCTCTCATTTTTCCATAACCTACTCAACTAGCAGCTACTTTTTTCAATAAATATTTTTTGAACTGAGGAGCAAGGATACTTTAAATGGATAGCATAGCTAAGGCACGACAGATACAAATATTTCTGAGTGACATGGTGAGAAATATGGAGCTGGGCTACAGAGACTATAGCCATTATGTAAGCTGGGAAAATATACCCAATTTTGAATGTGTTCTTAGCTTTTCACTTCACAAGTGTCAGTTTTATTGGACACAATCATGTTTTGTCTACCTCTGATTCACTTTCCAGGTACACGTATTTCTGACCATTTTATGCATATATCATTTTATTTTTCTCACAAAATCAACAACTTAAATGACGCCATATTTTTTCTAAAATTTGCATTGGAAATATCAATACAAACAAATATGCATTTACATATGTTACTTGATGCAAAAAAAGATAATCAAAAAGAAGCCTCTGCAAATTAAGAAGCATCAGCCAACTTACTTAGGGAGCTGCTTAAGTAATTGGCAACGTGGTCCTTCTTTTCTTCCAGAATTTGGACTCAGCTGATAAAGTTAAGCTCCTCAGGATTTAAAAGCAGTATTGTATTAGTCTGCAAGTGCCAACAAATTATCAGAGACTGCCTATCTAAAGTACAGAACTTTATTTCCTCACAGTTCTGGAAAGTCCAAAATGAAGGTGTCAGCAGGGTTCATTTCTTCTGAGAGCCTCTCTCCGCATCTTGCACATGGCTTTTTTCCCCTGTGTCTTTACATGGTCTTTCTTCTTTGTCTATTTCCAAATGTCCTTTTCTTATAAGGTCACTAGTCATATTGGATTAGGGTTCACCCTAATAATCTCATTTACCCCTAATTACCTTCCTAAAGACTGTTTCTAGATCTGTGACATCTGAGGTACTGAAGGCTAAAATGTCAACATATGAATTGTGAGGGGATATATTTACATTTTTAAAAATATTTTCTCTTCTGGAAAGGTAATAGCAATCCTTTTATTTTTCTAAGGTATGAAGGGAAAGGATTTAAGATGGACCATTTTATCAATCAGTAACCAGATTCTTTCTCACTTAATCACTAAGATTCATGAGAGTGGATACTAGGTCTATCTTGTTCATCCTTATTCTCTTTGAAGAGTATGTTATCTAAAACAGAACAGGTACTTAGTAAAGATTTGTAAATTAGTTGAATTAATGCAAAAATCCATTTAATCAAAAATGACTGTGATAATTGGTGCAAGGAAAAAATCAAGGAAGTATATATTGCCTTCAAAGAGTGTGGAATATCAGAAAAGGACTATAATATTTGAAGTCTGGAAATAAAGCCATATTGCAAACTCAAATGCCTTCACAAGTTAGGCAAGTAATTTAAATGTGTGAAGCAGCAATGAGTAAGAAAATAAACGATGGTAGGATCTTCCATAAACTAGAAAAAACTCAATGCTAAACCTAATCAAATCATATTTTCTTAAAACAATTACAATACTTTGCTACCAAACAAAATGTGCCGGAAGGTTTATTTAAGACCACATGATATCAATTCTCAATTCCTATTTTGGATATGCAGTTGCATAATTTTATGACTTATAAAAGGATAATTAAAATTGGTCAACAATTAGCACAGATTCTGCAATATACATGGTAGGCACTCACAGATCTGAGAAAGCACTGTAAACATCATAGTACAATTTCATATTCCATTGTGTGACAGCAATATAATCTAGAAAATCTCTAAATTTCTTCACTGGTTTAAAACATATAAGTAATTCCATGTAGAATTTTTTTTTACCCATTTATAGACTATACTAACTAATAAGAGTAAACCAAACTTTCCTAATTATACTAATCTATGTGTCCTTGAATCTATATTATAGACTAATTTTATTTACCCAATTTTTTAAATGTGTTTCTGTTGTTATTCAGAGACTTATAGATAATTTACAAATTTCTATTTGGTTTTTAAAAGATTATTTAAGATCCATTCCCATGAACAAATGTTATGTCTTTGTTTTGTCATAGTCACTATCAATTCCCTCGGGGTTAACCTTTTTTTTCTTTCAGATTCTATTTATTTTATTTTTAGAGAGAGAGGAAGAGAAGGAGAAAGAGAGGGGTAGAAACATCAATGTGTGGTTGGCTCTTGCACACCCCTTACTGGGGACCTGGCCCACAACCCAGGTATTTGCCCTGCCTGGAAATCAAACCAGCAACCCTTTGCTTGGCAGTCCTGTGCTCAATCCATTGAGCTACAGCAGCCAGGTCTAGGGTTAGCTATTCTTATGTCTCAATTAAAGGAGTATATTTATCAAATATTGAATGAATTCCTTTAACATATTCTCTAAAAAAGAGAAAGTAAGTAATGAGTATTTTATATTATATATTGGGCCCAGAGTTTGATTTAACTTAGGGCTATATGTACACATAAATTTTCATAGACAAAGTTAATACATTTCCATTTTTATAGCCCTCTCAGACTTTACAGATAAAGGTGAAGCGCTGTTTAATCCCTTCTCTTTGATAGATTTATGAATAGAATATACAATATGTGTACAATCCCTAACTTGCTGGCTCTACATTTGGCTTCGGATATTTATTGAGTTCGATATTTATTTAAGGAAACATTTTAAGATTTTTAATAAATACGCATGTTGCTGCTTCACACAAGAGCGATTTTCCTCTCTGAATGAATTTAGTATTCCTGAAAGTTTTCAGGTGGTAGAACATTTATTGAGATGCAAAATTACAAGCAGCAGCCAGAAGCCATGGAAACTTCTCTAAAATGCTCAGCTGAGGGACCCTGTTGAGCCAAAGCATCTCCACGCATTTTCCTTCTCATATTTAGGAGAACTTTAAATCTCTGGAAACAGCTCCTTTATTTCTGTTCTCTGACCAGTGCTTGAATCCCAGGAGACATTCCAGGGATACAAGCTTGATGGCTTCAGCACATCCTTCGAAAGACTTGTCATACAAACCACAGCTGAACTGGTGGCCTTTGGTAAGGAGATTTTCTATCCAGCAACACTTCTGCATTCTCCCTTCTACCTAAAGAGAAAGATCCCATTTGATGGAGTCTGCAGTCATCTCAGGATTGGAAGGGAGAACCTTGCATTAGTCTCGCTGGCTCTTCCCCAGTCAGGAGTATAGTCCATCTGCTTCCCTGCCAGCACTTGTTTAAACCTGAGCAGCAGCATTCCGAAGGGAGGAATCAGAGGAGGGATGCAATGGAAAGAAATCCAGGTTTGAATTGGTGACCAGATGTTTCAGTTGGAAGGGTAATCCTCCAATCAATTGTTGGAAAGTCCTATTTTTGTGTTGCTGAACTAAATCAATTTTCAGCACCTCAATTTTTCATGCTTGCTCAAATTTAGGGTTCATTAATGTTTGTACTTTAGAAGCACATTTGTAGAACAGGTGAATTAAGGTTTCCTGCTTGACCTGAGTAGTTTACTTCCACAAAATCCATCAGTATATTAATACATTTAAAAGTAAAAAATTTAATCTAAGTGTCATTAAAAGGAAAAAACACAAGATTTTATTTTATAGTTAATTTCCTAATAGATAGTATGAAACTATGTTCTATGAACACTTATTTTACCTGTGGATATTTGTTACATGTACATTTCCAAAAGTTTAATAAATCACCACATACACACGTACACACAGTATTAGTAATAAAAATCCAAAATATTATCCAAGATGGATTTCACAACCTTTGTATTTTTTTAATTTTTTATTGTTATTCTATTATAGTTGTCCCATTTTTTTCCCCTTGTCCCCCTCCTCCCAGCCCACCCTCCTGCTCCCACAGCGAATCCCCACCCTGCTGGCCGTGTCCATGGTTCATTCATGCATGATCTTTGACTAGTCCCTTCCCCTTCTTTCCACCATTATCTCTCAACCCCTTCCCCTCTGGTTCACAGTCTTCTTTGGGGAGATATTCCTTTGGTGAGTAACAGAAGGTTACTCTAGATTCCAAAATGAGGAGTAAATGTTACTGATGTTTCATGATTTTTTTGAGGCAAATGCTGCTGATTGAGGTACAAAGCACAGAGGATTGAGAGTCAGGAAAATTATTTTTTCTAACCTAGATGCTGTTGCTAATTTAATATGTAAGCAACACCAAACAGATTACACTAATAAATGTCTGTGGCTTCTTTTCTTCAACTATACTCTGAGGTAATTGCCTAGAGTAGAACTTTGCTTCTCAGCACATGGATTGTAGACCAGCAGCCTCTAAACCACTCCAGAGCTTGTTTAGAAATACAGGCTCAGAGCCCTGTCCTCGGAACCACTGATTCAGAATCTGCAGTTTAACAGGACTCCCTGTGATTTGTACACATATTAGAGTTTGATAAACACTGTGCAGATTAACTTCAAGGATTCCTTCTTCTTCAATAACCCATGAGTGCATGGAATAAAAAAATCCCACAAAATGTTATTACTTCAGCAAGATGTCCCAATTTAATTCAAAAGATTTGTGTACTTGCTATTTGCAGAACTGGAAAGTAGGTGGCTACTGTAGACATTTGTTCTTTGACAAGAACATATGTGCATGATGTTGTTATGGTTTAATCTAGGAAGAAAGAAAGTCTAAGTGACCAGGGGAAGAGAAGAAGATGGCAAGAACAAGGGAGGGAGATGACCTTTGTTCTCAGTCTGTCTTTATGAACTCATTGGAAAATCTAAGGAAGAGGGTGTGTAATCAGGAGTTGAGAACCATCATTATAACCCAGGATGATTCGACCTTCAGCAGTAATTCAGAGCCAGAAGTACCCTCCCCAGTTCCTTCAGTAAGAGCCAGCATCAGCATCAGTGGGCATTGTGAAACAAGCAGAAGTAATTGCTGTGCCCTTCAGAAGACTATCAGGGAGTCAGCATGGCAAGGGAGCATGGCACTGGCAGTGTGCCTCCTTCATACCGACTGATCATTGCCCTTACGAGATGCTACTGGAACAGAAGAAGATGCATGGACTGTCTTGGGAACACATGCACAATGGGGCTACCTAGAAATAACTTCCCTATAGTCAAGCACTAAGAGTGAATGCATCGTTTCTTTCACACCTAAAAATATTTTAGTGATTGGTACTCTTACCCAATCAATGGCTCAAGCCAGGAACTAAGGAATGATCTTTGACTTTCTTTCTCCACCATTCCCACATTCTCAATGAGCAATGTGATCAATTAAAACTCCTAGATATCCTTTATCTTCATGAGCTCGCCTCTAATTTTCACTGTCACTCCCCCACTCAGTAACGTCATGTCCTAGGCACAACCTTGCAACTGGCCACCTTGACACTGGTTTCATTTTTCTCTAATACATTTGTCAGATCTGATAGTCCATGTTCAATCTTACTCCCGCAGAATTCCCAGTATCATCTTCCATTCCCTCACAAATTATGTGACATTGATGTGCATGATTTTTAGTTCTTAAATGTATTACACTTTTGTTTCAACTCTAAGTTTGGTGGGTTATTACTTCTAAACTCAGCCAAAGAACTCCTCATCTTCAAGTCTTAAACAAAGATGAATTAAAGTAAACAACTTGGACTCCACTAAAAGGTGTAGATTGTTACGATGCATATAACAGGCAGAGTTGCCCCCTCTGAGATATTAAGGGGACTCCTAGAGCTTTACGGGACCTCAATTAACACTCCCATTTTTAGAATAAACTAGCTAATGGATTTTAAAGTCAACGCTGTCTTATCAGTACTTTGAGAGGTGGATGATGTATTTCCTTCGTAGTGCAATTCCTCAGCAGAATCATCTCAAACCACGTTTGTTCTGTCAAGCATATGAAACATAAACTGGGACTAACTATAGGTAAATATGGGTGACTAAACAGATGGCGTATGCAGATATTTCTAGTTAATCGTAATCCCTGTGTTGTTTATACATAGCTTTGACCATGCAATAACAGAAAAAAATAATCAGCTAAGAGTTACCAGAGTGACTATGTAATAACTCATTATTTCTGGTTCTGAGCAGACAGCTTTGTTACACAGAAAGTCCATGGAGAACTACAGCAGATTTGTTTTCCAAGTTGATCCTCTTTACCTCCAGTTACATAAACAAGCCTTGCAAGTGTCTTGGTGGGCTCCTTTATCCTTCATATTTCACACTTTTTTCCAAATGTGCAAAAGTGAAAGTCTGAACGTCCAGCACTAAGGCTGCCCAGGTCCACGCTGCCACCTCCACAAATTTCATGTGACCAGTGTTCTCTGTTACTTATCACATAATTTTGCACATAAACTTTTCTTAAGATCCAAAAAAAATCAAAATCAAATAAGTTAACATCTGAGAGCTGAAATTCTCAGAACTTCCCACCCAAGGAAAAACTGTGTTAATGTTGCTTTTTTCAGGAAAAAAATCATACTATACATTACACAGTTAATTTAAAATAAAAAAAAAAAAGGACTCTCAGTCTTGCAAATAGTCTCTCTCTCAGTGGACCCACTATTTAAATTTTCTTAAGAGAGACAGAAAAACAAAAAAAGCATGGCAAAATTTCAGAGTACTGCATCTGTGTCTTTCTGGGGGTGGGAGGGGGCAGAGGAAGGAGGTCTTTACTAACTCCCAGGTGTGTTTTTACCATAAATGGGTATTATTTCTAACCCCTCTAACATTCACACAGTTTTCAATATACAGAGAAATCTAAAGCCAAGGGAGCTTTCCTTGGTCTCTCTTTTTCTTGGTGAACATTTTACATAGATTTGTGAGATGGTGTCTTCAGAAATTCCTCTGTTTGAGATTCCTTTTATTGGACATAATATCCCTCCCAACTTGGAAATGCGAGCAGGCCTATATATTTCCCATTTTTGACTGTTCTGGCAATTTTCCCTGAAAGGGAGGAAAAACCCTATAAAATTTCTGTTGGCCCCCCAAAGCAGAAACATCTGCTGGAGTCATGAACGGCTTGCTGGCGCTGCTGCGCGGCCCCAGCCTGGAGTTGATTATCTCCCAGCCTCGCCAGTGTCTGCGCGCTCAGCGAGGAACGCACTGAAAGGTTTCTGGGAAGACTCATTATAAATAATGAGAACAGGGAAGAAAAGGAAAGGAAAAAGGTTCAAACTACTTCGGCCCATTCATTTTATTAGTTTCACGATCTAAAATCATTAGACCACCAAACTGCTCAATTAGAAATCAAGGTTTAAAAAAAAAAAAAAAAAAGCACAAAAAAACAAAAAAACAAAAAAACACCAGACCATTGCTTTCTGTAAATACAGCTGCTTGGCAGACACAAATAAAAAGACTGACAAATTGCTGGGTGTTTTTTCCCAAATCAGAAAAAAAAAATGTTTGCTATTTTAAGTGACATTTTGGAGAAAGGGATGGCTGCTGACCTGTCTGTAAGTTGCCAGTTGCAGACTACCTCACAGCGGAGCTGGCCGCGAGCAGCTTTTTCTGGCTGGAGTGCACAGGCGTTTCTTTTTCTTCACAATAGTGTAACAGGTGCAAGCCAAGTCCTGTTAGGAATGCTTCTGTATGACAATCTTTCCTAAATTAATTCACTCCACCAATGTACAATGACTTTTTTGCAAAATTTTTGGTGTGCTGTCAATCCAGTCAGTTACTTAACAGGTGGAATAACCCTAGTTCTTTGCATTGTCCAGCAACTCTGACAACTGTATTATTTTCCTATCTTTAGTTTTTTCATGTTAACAACTGTCAGGGCCAAAAATGCTCACTGTTATTCTGATAGGATTTATAGGAAAAATATATGAGCGGGTTAGATTTTAAAAGGCCGGATATAAAGATTTAGATTAGAATTTCCATGTACGTATATTAGGTTCATAAGGAAAGGTTAAAAACTAGTGATCTGTGAGAAAGTACCTCTGGAATGAAGTCTCTTGGTATAAGTGGAGGTGACTTATTCTTTGAGACATGAATTCTTGGACTTGACTACACTGGGAACCCCTGGAGAGCTTGTTAAACACATATTGCTGAGTTCCACACCAGAGTGTGTGACCCAATAAGTCTGAGATGATGCGCATGTTCCCTATCCCAGGATGTGGAGCTGGCTTGGGGACCATACTTTGCCAACCAATACTCTAAGAAATAGCGGAAGGAGCCAAGACAAAAATCCCAGAATGGCTATCTCTAAGAAGGGGGCTCTTCAGGTTTCCAAGCTAATGGACTGATTTTCAGTGAGATCACAAGCTCTCTTTTAACCCTGGACACCAAGCACATCTTTACCTGTAGACCTCCAAGCAAAGGTCATATTTTCATTCTAGGATTGTCTAAGTGACTATTTGACTACGTGCTCTCTTTTTCACATATATATGTCTGTATTATTATGTATATAATTGCCTTCAAATGTCTTTTTAACAAATAATTGCTCTGATGACTTCATGACTTTTAATTCTTTTCATATTAAATTCTATTCTACCCCAGTACAATATCAATAAACATAGAGATATAAATACAAACTAGTCTCCTTACAAATTAGTTTACTTTCCCATCATACACTGGTATCAACCTCTTACTTATCTACTCCTATGGGAAATTTTATTTTCCCTCATATCTTTTGGATGACAGTCACACCCTAGAGCAGTATCCTTTGCCCTATTCTCTGCCAATATTCACCTACTTCTGAAACTTTTCTTGACTAACTCATGATGTTTCTGGTCCTTCGAATGAAACTCCACCAACAACTCTGCTCAACAGATGAATACAAAAACATTTGATTTGCCTGTAGTCTTTGTTGATGTTGCTTTAATTGAATTTTCCACTGAAGCTTACCTTTTAAAATAACTCTTATAACTTTTTGCCAATATAGTAGTTTGGCTAAAAACTTTTCTTGATAACTCAGGTTTATCTTAATAAACCCATATTTTAGCAGTTTATCATATTCTTATAGTTTATTATAAGAATTATATGCATCATTGAAATTTTTAAGATACTGTATTACATAGCTCCAGACCAAGACTGATTTCTGACTACTTACATCTTTCAATTTTTAACATTTAATTTTAGACCTACAGAAAATTACAAAATAGTACAAAGTTTCCTATGTTTCTTGCCCTGCTTTCCTTAATGTTAATGTTTTATATATTAAATAACTAAATATAGAGATTATATATAATACAAAAACAAGGGAAGGTTGATATAGAACTTTTATACTGTACATGGACCTCTTGATACTGCAGAAGTGAGTTTGGAAACTGAACAATAAATTCAGAGATCTGATATTTCCATATGTGCCAGGAGTAAATTTCACTCCATACTGACTATCTTTGTATAACTCCCAATTTCCACCTTTTGAGGTGTGAGAATTATCATCTCAGGCATGTTTTAAGCCCATTCCTCTCTACCTTCCTATCAGAGTGACCTAAAAATATAAATAAACATTTGTGTTACTAAAGAAATGAGGTAATAGGGCCATTTTAACTATGTTGATTCTTCCAAGCCATAAAACAATATACAGATTTAATAAAATCTCCATCAAGTCCTACTAGAATTTTTCAAAGAAATAGAACAAAAATCATCAGATTTGTGTAGAACCACCAACGACCCTAAACAGCCACATCAATCCTGAGCAAAAAGGACAGAGCAGGAGGTACCACACTCCCTGATTTCAAATTATACTTGAAAACTAAAACAATCAAAACGACATGGTATTGGCAGAAAAACAGACTCACAGAAAAATGGAACAGAATTGAGAGCCCAGAAATCATCTCCTACGAATACAGACAACTAATTTTTGACAAAGGAGCCAAAAACATTCAATGGATAAAAAAGAAAATTTCTTCAATAAATGGTACAGGAAGGCCATATGCCAAAGAATAAACCTAAACTGCTATCTGACACTGTACACAAAAAGTTCAAAACGGCTTAAATAGTTAAATATAAGTTCTGAAAGAATAAAATACATAGGAGGAAACATAGGTACTAAACTTATGAACTTTGGTCTCAGAGAGGTTTTTGTGAACTTGATTCTAAAGGTAAGGAGAATAAAAGTAAAAATAAATGAATATACTACATCTGACTATGAAACTTTTACACAGCAAAAAAAAAATTCAATGAAACAATAAGGCAACCAACTGTATGAAAAAAAGATACTTGCAACCAATACCTCTGATAAGGGTCTAATATCTACAATATATACAGAATTCATACAACACAACATCAAAAAAATCCAACTGAAAAATGGGAAGAGGACACTTTTCCCAAGAAGATGTACAAATGGCCAAAAGATAAATGGAAGGATGCTCACCTTCACCAGGTATAAAAGAAATGCAAGTCATAACTACAGTGATACCACCTCACACCTGTCAGAATGGCTATTAACAATAAGACAGGTAGTAACAGGTGTTGGAGAGGTTGTGAGGAAACAGGATTCTTTGTACACTGCTGGTGGACATGTAACTGGTACAGCCACTATGAGACACTGTCTGGTGGCTCCTCAAAATATTAAGAATAGAGCTACCATATAACCCAGCAATCCCTCCTCTGGGTATTTATCAGAAAAAAAATAAAACATTTATTTGTGAAGATATATGTACCCTTATGTTCATTGCTGTGTTATTCACAATACCCAAGACATGAAAACAACCCAAGTGTCCTTCAGTGGGTGACTGGATAAAGATGTGGTACATATATACACAGTAGAATACTACTTAGCCATAAAGAAGAATAAAATACTGCTTTGCAACAACATGGAGTATCATGCTAAATGAAATAAGTAAGATGGAAAAAGACAAGAACCATATGACTTTACTCAAATGTGGGATATAAAACAGAAAACAACGAACAAACAGACACAGAAAACAGCATGGTGGTTACCAGAGGGGAAGGGGAGCAGGGAGGCTGAAGAGGGTAAAGGGGGCCAGACATAAGGTGACAGAAGCAGACTAGACTTTGGGTGGTGAGGACACAATGCAACATATAGATAATGTATTATAGAATTGCACATTTGAAACAAAATGTTGTTAACTAATGTCGTGCCAAAAAAAAAATTTCAAAATGAGGGAGAGAAATTTCTTATTCATTTAATCATGAGAGCCCCGACAGTGCCCATTGCCCACATCTGGGGGTCCGCTGAGGACAGGCAGGGTCTGGTCTGCAAGTGCAAAGCTTAGGCACAGCGGTCTTTGCGGAGTCTGGGAGCATCAGCACCTTACGTTCAGACTCCTCATGTGCACCTTGGACCTACTGCTCTCCAAAGCCTATCACCTCTCACCTGGGTGCCCCAGGAGCTGCAGTGCTGATCCTGACATGGGCTTACAGAACCATGTCCTTGCCACATGAAGGGACCTCCCCTTCCCTCAGGGACAGCTACTCTCACCTCTACTTCTCCTATTATTTTCTTTCATCCTCTCATATTCACAAGATCCACAGAGAGCTTTCCTCTAAATAAACTAACATAAAAAGCTGTTCTCTTATTCCCAGGTTCAGGCTGGAGAATGATGTGCTGCACTCAATCCATTTTTTTTCTTTTTTTTAAATTTTATTTATTTATTTTTAGACAGGGGGAAGGGTGGAAGAAAGAGAGGAAGAGAAACATCAATGTGTGGTTGCCTCTCACGTGGCCCCACTGGGGACATGGCCCACAACCCAGGAATGTGCCCTGACTAGGAATTGAACTGGTGACCCTTTGGTTCACAGCCCACACTCAATCCACTGAGCTACACCAGCCAGGGCTATTTTTTCTTCATAGCCTACATTATAATGCATGAATCTTCAAGCCTATATAACATTATTAGGAATATTAAGTGTGCTAAATTATATTAGTTCTTGATAGATTCCATAGATAATTTGGTTTTATTTTAAGTTGTGTTTTAAACTTCTAAAACTATACAAAAAAAGAGAAGACTCACTAAATTTTTAAATTTGGTTTGTAGGAAAGTAAGAAAGCAAGAAAATATGATATTATCCTGGGGGACATTAATAGGCATATCATTATTGTACAGAACATTAAGTATTTTTTGAAAAACCATAAAGACAAAGATGTCCCATATTGCATGTGGTTGTGTGTTAATATTTAATGTTTTAATTTTATAGATGAGGCAGTTACTAATTTACTGACTTCAGATTTGGCAAACATGTGAAACACTTGCAACCATTGTATATTCACTTGCTGTGGCAAGCATGCTGTTGCTCACCACAGGCGTAGTTCTGTGTCCTGAGGAGTTCTCAAAACCTTCTCAGCACAACGCTCCACACCCAAACCCCCACCACTGTCAACTGGCGCTAACGACGTCTGCCTTCAGGAAGGCTTCAGCACTGTCAGTCTGTTTCACGCATTGGCACTGCATCGCTTAGGGAAAATCAAAATGACGTAATGGATATGACACAGCCATACCTCAGTACTTGTCAGCTTCAGAAATCGTCAAGCCCTGTACTTGTCACATTTCAATGAGAAAAAGTGTTTCCGCACTTGGCACTTGGCTCAGAATTTGTCGCATTTGCTAGAACTGGTAAGAGTCAGGAAAATGCTGCATCGTAGTACTTGTCGGTTTCCTCACCGCTCACAAGTTCTGGAACAAATTAACGATGAGTACTGAAGTACTACTGTATAACAATATCTATTATATAATATAATAAATATTCTCAGGAATATATATTGTTGGAATGTAATAGATGTTTCCTTTCTTTTTAGGTAATGATCCACAGTGTTTATTTCTGGTTGACAAGAGGTGCATTAATATTAATATTCAATGACCCAAGCTTTTTATATCTTGTGGCTCCTCTCTAATTGCTATGGCAACATTGTCATCTTCATCCAGTCAGCAAAAGAGGGGAGAGGACATGGAGAAGGCGAATACCTACCTTTAACGCTTTATCTCAGAGACGACTCACTCACCCTCCTTGCATTGATAGATCTGGTCCTGTGGACTCAATTACAAGCACGACTGGAAAATGTATTTCTGCTGTGATCTCAGCAACAATCCTACTGCTATGGGAGGAAAGGCTAAATCTGGGTGGAAGGCTAATAATCTCTCTAATGGCAATTTCTGGAATTACAAATTCTAATTTCAGAAGAAAGCTGCTTCCATCTGCTTTCACGTCTTATTGGAGTATAGTTAATGATGTAAGGGTTTGGACAATCGGAAAGCAAGCACAGGGACATATTTGGAAATATGCAAAAAGATAAAGATGAATTAAACTTCTTTTAACAAGCAAATATAATAATGTTCACTGTGCTATAGAGTCAAAATTTCACATTTGAATACACGGTAGCAACAATATTTCCTAAAAATTATACTGAAATTAAACTACCAATTTTGCATTGACTATTTAGACATTCGAAGGTACTTAAAAGGTGATGTTTTCTATAATTTGTAATAGGTTTTCTATTTTTGTACATTTTAATAAATTTGTTAAATGCCATTCCATCACTTCAAAAACAGGAGTAAATCCTAAGGGGAAAAAAATGCTTTCTGTTTATATTAAACTCCAAGCACATAGAATGTTGATGATTTTCCATGTTCAATTACATATGTTCTAATATTTGCACCTTGGCATGTTAGAATGCGACAGATGTAGAGACATTTTCACAACCTAGAAAGCCACTGTCTGAGAAAAACAACCACATGGAAACCCATAAATAATTATGAATACATGGACCTCCTGTCCTCTATTAGTATAAAAGGGCTGGAAAAGAACACAGGAACAGCATAGTATTCATTCGAATTCATCAAGATCTCTGGAATATGAGCCCATGAGTGTGTTTACAACTTACACACAATACAAATGACAGCTCACAATGTTTTCCAACCTGTCTTCCTCTGCCAGGCTTTTCATAGTTTTATAAAATACAAAAGCACATGCAGAAACACATATGGTCAAGTGCAGTCCAAGTTTTATAGCAGAATCAGACTGTACACTGGAAAATTCAGCTGCTAATACAGGGTCCAGCACAAATAACATCCCTTTTATTTATTATAAAATCATAAGCATGTAATTGTGTAACTTAACAATACCACACTTAAGTACATCATGTGACATTTTCGGTGTTCCAATTAAAAGTATAAATTCTCATACCCAAATCATCGCCCTACCAACCACACTCAGGCTGGCCTTCCTCCTGCCGGACCCAGTATATCTCTGCGCACCGAACTAGAAACCTAACAGATTTCCATAACTGAGCCCTGTGTTCTGTATTATCTATTTGCCTACAACTATAAAAAGCTCTCCTCTTCCAAGAGGACAATCTAACTTAACTTTGTCTCTCAAGATGAAATAGCCAAACAACTTTAGACTGTTATTATTCTTCAATATCTGATTATAATTATGGACAATGATAGCATAATTATAATAATCCACACAGAAAGATTGTTCTAAAAACTATAAGTATATAAAATCCTAGATCAGTATCTGGGTGCATATGGAAGGCAACTATTAAATATGGGAAATTATAAAAATAAGATGAAAATATTAGTCTTACTTTGAAATATCTTAAAAATATAAAGGCGAATGCTAATATTTGTTCATGGACTAAGAGTAACATGAATGATAATTCATGAGTTGTTCCCTGTATCTATTTGCTATACCAGTGCCTAATTAGGAAATGGAACACACAAACCCCACACTTGCACATGAGAACTCTGCCAGCATGGAACACATTAAGCTTCATCAAAATGCTTTTGGAGTCCATGAAATGCTCTGCTACAGGGAAGCCACACCAGAAGCAATTATTAAGTGACTGGGGAGATAAATGCAGCTATTAATACAGCACACCTGCCGTTCTTCCCTCTGCACTTTGATCTAACAGATGATAATTTGTAATGGCACAACCTCAACACCCACCCACCTGTAGTTTATTAGGAAATCAGCCAAGTAACAGTATTGCTTAACTACCAGCAGCAGGGAGGTAGACACGCAGAGTCCATTTTTATTAGTTCACGAGTGACACCTTCCTCCAGAAATCACCTTTAGCACCTGTGCTTCCCTTGACCAGTGATATGCAAATTAAGCATCCCAGTGGCAGAAGCCTCTACGTATTCAAAGACTCTGGGTTTACGAAATATTAGTATTATTTTTAAAAGATATGTATGTATTAGTTTTGCACAGTTTATGCCTCAGGAGGGTAAACCACATTATGTTATTTTCCCTTTGTTAGTGTTTTACACACATTATTTAAATGTTATCTAAAGGTGGAGATTTCCAAGGTATTTTAACACATTAGAATAAACACATAGGTGCTTATTCAGCAACAGGAGCGAGAGGCTGTTAGGTTGTTTCTGCATTGAACAATGCAAAAACAAAATAATGGCAGGACATTTGCAGTTGTCACAGACCTTTTGCATTAACTTGGCAGTTTCACTTATTGAACTTTAATAAAGTTTTATTTGCCATAAAATACCCTCACCATAAATTAGCACTGAAGAAGCAGAGTCTTCTTTCTGGTTATATCATTAATATGTTGCTGTCATTGAACAAGTACAGGAATCCAGGAACAACAGGCAAAGAAACACCAAGAGCAGCACAAAAATCAGCCAAATCAAATCAAAACTAGACTTCAAAGTCCAGTATGCCTGTAACTATTTTGCAAACATTGAACTTATAGTACACAGTGAGTGTCTCAATGACAAGAAAAGATAAAACCAAGTGATTTTTTGGAGCATCTAAAACAATGTATGGTAAATTATATTTTGAAATCTGTTTCTATCCATGGACAATACTTTCATTATTATCATTAAAATTCCAAAACCATGAGTTAAGATAATTTGTGTCTGTGTGTATGTGTTTGAAAGACATATTGTCCAGCTTTATTGCCAGTGTCACTTAGAAGCTTAATACTTCTACATTTTTCTCCTCCAGCTATTTTACCCTTCTTATAAGAAAAAAATGAAATTATTCTTTAATTCATTTTATGATGATTTATCTGGTAATTTCCCTTTCAACTCTGAAATTACTAAAGTGGCAAGTTCTTCATAACTTGGTATTCACATGCTTCCATGGACATTTCAGTACTTCCATGAAAAAAAACACAGTGATTCAAATCTGATCAAGTCCACTCATGAAACAAGCCTATATACTCTAAAAAAAGTTTGTGAGAGAAATCTTTAATGAATATCCACGTATCTGAGTCAGCAGAGGCTGACTCCTGCTGTGGAAACAGAAACTACAATATTACATTGGCTAATGTAATGGTAAGGTTGATTTCTACGTGTCTGTCAGAGGAGAGCTGAAACTACCGCCAGCAATGTCCAGTCAGTGGCTGAACTATAAGTCTGGGAGTTCTAACTATCCCTGAGGAGACATCTGTGAATGATGAGAATGTTTATTAATTTTAATCTTTATATAAATAGGAGAAAATAAATTATTCTTATTTGAGAAACTCACTAGTTGATCATTTAAAGGCTTATCTATAGTTATCTATAGAAAACAAGTGCTGATGTGGAGAACGGGGAACCCTTTTTGCACTGTTGGTGGGAATGTAGACTGGTGCAGCCCCTGTGGAAAGCAGTATGGAAATACCTCAAAAAATTAAAAATGGATCTACCTTTTGACCCAGCTATCCCACTTCTGGGAATATATATGAAGGAACCCAAAACACTAATTTGAAGAACATAAGCACCCCTGTGTTCATTGCAGCATTATTTACAATTGCCAAGATACAGAAGCAGTCCAAGTGTCCTTCAGTAGATAAGTAGATAAAACGACTATGAGACATTTACACAATGGAATACTACTCAGCCACAAAAAAGAAAAATTTTCCCTTTGAGATAGCATGGATGGACATGGAGAACATTATGCTAAGTGAAATAATCTAGCCAGAGAAAGACAAATATCATATGATTTTACTCAAATGTGGAATCTAACGAACAAACTGAGCTAATGAGGGAAATGGAGAAAGACTCATAGGTGGAGAGCAGGATTACAGCTGGAGGGTGGGAGGAGGTGAGGAGGTGGAGGGATTGAGCAAAAAGGAAAAAGGACTCACGGACATGGACGACAGTGTGGTGATTGCTGGGGGGAAAGTAGTATAAAGGACCAAATGGTAATGGAAAAAATACAATAAAGATTAAATTAAAAAATAATAAAGTTTTCTAGAACTAGCTTCATTAATAAATGATGATGATTAAAAAGTAAAAGAGGTATATTTTTAAAAAAGAAAATATACTAAAAATACAGCGCTGACTTACATGTGCCATATAGACAGAGTATATGAAAGGCAGAGAAGTATGCATCAGAGTTCTGAGAACAGAAAAGTTTATAAGGTTATATAAATCAGTGAGAATAAATGTGTGAAATAATAGATTTAAATTAAAACAACAATACAAGAACTAAATTTCAATTTCAAATTGTTTAAAAATTGCAAAATAGTCCTGATTTTATATCTAAACATTTTTTTAAATGTGAAAATCAGCAGTTTCCAATTCAGTATGTAAGGAGCTTGGATATTGTCATTCAATCCTCACAACAAATAAAAAGCTGGAAAAAAAAATCTGAAATCAATCATTCTTCTTAGATCTGTCCAAGAGGTGAGATCAGAGAGTATAGCACTGCCCCCAAAATTAGAGAGTCCAAAATAAGGACACAGAACCAGAATCTGAGCAGAAACCTCGAAACAGAAACCTCCACAGGAACCACCACTGAGGTAGCAGAGCCTGAACTATAACAGACAAACTGATGGAGGCTTAGCGTAGATGAATTTGAGGGATTAAAAACTCCCGGGGCTCCCAATCACAGGAGGACCCTCACCTTTTTGTGAGTTTTTACCTCCAGGAACTGGAACAGGCACTCACACTGAACATCAGAGGAAAAACCCCTCGTGCTTCCACTGAGAGAAGGAGAGAAAGAACCGTTTTGCAGTACTCCAGAGCACTCTGTTCTTAACAAAGTCTGCTCTCAAGGAAACTTAGCTTTCCATAGACTGATTTATTGGGGTTCTGTCATAGCCTGCCTGATGTGGGAAGGAAAATAACCAAATTGAGCCCATTCTTATCATCTTTTCCCACCAATGATGTACTTGTGAAGTTCACAGGTTAGAGATATGCATTCACTAACAGACTAATCTAGGACTAAAGAATGTTTCTCCTCCCTTCACCCCTCACCACCACATTATTAAAGAACTATTGACCTCAGTATTTTTAATCCAGTACATCATGACTGACTATCACAAAAAAAAAAAAAAAAATACAAGGTATACTAAAACAAAAACAAGTTTAAAAAGACACCAAAACCAGACATAATAGGGATGGTGAAATATTCAGGTTGGGAATTTAAGGCAACTATGATGAATATGGTAAGGGTTCTATTGGATAAAGTGGACAGAATGCAAGAAAAGATGGACAATGTAAGCAGAAAGATAGAATATTATGAAAGAATAAAAATGCCAGACATTAAAACCACTAACAGAAATAAAAAATACTTTTAATGGGCTCATTCCTGGACTGAACACAGCTGAAAAAAGAATCTCTGATCCAAGACTGACATGTCAATAGAAACTTCAAAGATGAAAATGCAAAAAAGAAAAACAAATACTGAAAGAAACAGAAGAAAATATCAAAAAACTGTGGGATAACTTCAAAAGGTATAATATATATGAAAATTACCGAAAGGGGATGAGAGGGAGAAAAGAACAGAAAACGCATTTAAGAACATAATGATGAAGAACTTCTGCCAGTTAATGTCAGACACTAAAGCACAATTCCAGGTACCTCAGAAAGCACCAATACAGGGAAAGAAAAGAAAAGTAAAGGAAGGAAGGAAGGAAGGAAGGAAGAGCATAAATAAAGACTTTCTCAATCAAAAATTGTAAAAATTTGTTGCTAATAGACCTTCCTTGCAAAAAAAAATGTTAAAAGTAGTTGTTTAGAGAGAAGGGGAATAAGTAAAAAAAACAGATGTTCATAAACAAAGAAAGAGCATTGAAGAAGAAATAAGTGAAGGTAAAATATAAACTTTTATTCTTATGTTTAATTGATCTAAGAGATAACAGTTCATCTAAAATAATAATGCTAACAATGTATTTCATTATATATACTTATATATAAGTAAAATGAATGATAGCAATAATACAAGAAATGGGGGGAATTAGAATTATATTGTTATTATAAGATACTCTATGATGTGTATAGTGCCATTGGAAAGTGGACTTGAATCAGCTGTAAATGTATATTGCAAAGTCGAAGACAACCACTAAAAAAATTTTAAAGAAATATAGCTAATATGCAAAGAAAAGAAATAAATGGAATCATAAAATAATAAAACCATACAAGGCAGGAATTCCATCAAGATGGCAGAGTAGGTAAATGCTGTGCTCGGAGGAGTCCCACAGCCACATCAAAATTACGACTAGACTACAGGAAAACCGTGAGAACCACCTGAAGTCTAGCTGCACAGTAGGGCTATAACTAAGGATATATACAAGAAACCATACGGAGATGGGTATAGGGGTGGAGCCACAGACAGGCTGGTCCCACACCCACATATGGCAATTAAAATTTAGAGGGATATCTCAGCTCCAGGGGACCCTCCCTCTTGAAGAATGAGTTCCCAGCCCTGCACCAGGCCCCCAATCACAGGAGTCCAGTGCTGGGAAAAAAGTACAAATAATTTCTGGCTGTAAAAACCAGTGGGAGTTGTGGCTGAGTGAGACACAGGGCTTCTGGAGCCCCAGGCAGTCCTCTTAAACGGCCCACGCATGTACTAACTTGGACTCACTGGCTCTGAGCTCCAGCACTGGAGCAGCAGCTCAAAAGGCAACAGAGACATACAGGGAAAACTGAATTGTGCAGCAGTGGCGGGAGAAGCAGCTTTCTCCTGCACTTAAGTGCTCGCAGAGGCCATAATTCCTTTGCTGAACTCTTACCCATGGAGCTGGCAGGTGGGCACCATATCTAAATCTTTATCCACCTGCCTAACACTGTTTGCCTTGCCCTAGTGATTCCCTGAGACCCTACTCTACCCAAATTTTGAGCTCACAAAGCTATGCCAGTGGCTATTTCATACAAAAAATCCTGTCTTGGTTTTTGCTACTGATTTTCTTAAAATGTCTCAAACAGGCAGCACCTGGCCAGGGCATGACCCATACTTCTGGCTAAGTGGCCCTAGGCCTGGCACTAGAAGCAGCCAGCATTGGTTACCAGCCTGACATCTCTGGGGCACCTCCAAGCCTAGCACAAGTAACAGTCATCTGTGGATCATTTTGTAGCTCATTCCTGATGGGCCTGGGCAGGGCACAAATAGGGGCTGAACTTGTACGTCCCAGGAGGTCATGAAACCAGTGTGCCCAGTGGACAGCTTGCTTCAGACCATGGGGAAGCACTACCCAACTACCTCCACCAATGACACACTAAAGGGGCAGACTCAGCAGGAGTCAGCGCCCCACTACAGCAAGTCCTTCCACTTGGGGTCAGACCCTGCACAGCAGATCCTTCATGGTGACTGAGGCTAGTCCTTGCAGCCAATGGATATAAGGGTAAATCCCTCCCATTGATGACCAACAGCAATAAAAAATAAACCACAACAGAAGAGTGCACACAGCCCACGGTGGGGGGTACACTTATAGCACCCAGATAAAGTGACTGGGGAAGCTGCGCCACTGGGCCCTTTAAGACACTACTACAGGTAACTCTATCCAGGCTGGGAGACATAACGGCTCTGCCTAATACATAGAAACAAACACGTGAAGGCAGCAAAATTGACACACAAAGAAACATGTCCCAAATGAAAGAACAGGAAAAAAAAAAAAAAACAGAAAAAGAACTAGAGTTCAAAACATTGGTTATACCTATGCTCAATGATCTCAGTGAAATGTTCAATGAAGAAATATGAAACATAAAAACAGAGATAGAAACACATAAAAGAACCAGTCAGAAATAAAGAACACGATAACTGAAATAAAGAACACATTACAGAAAGTCAACAGTGGAGCAGATGAAGCAGAGGATTAAATCAGTGATTCGGAAGATAAGGGAACAAAAAACACCCAGTCGGAGCAGCAGAAAGAAAAAAGAATAAAAAAAATAAAGATAGCTTAAGGGGCAATTTCAACCATAACACTTGCATCATGGGGATACCACAAGGAGAAAGGAGAGAACAAGGAACTGAAAACCAATTGGGAACAATAACAGAAAACTTCTTTAACCTGGTGAAAGAAATAGAATACAAGTCCAGGAAGTGCAGAGAGTCCCAAACAAGACGAACCCAAAGAGGCCCACACCAAGACACATCAAAATTAAAATCGAAAGGTTAAAGACAAAGAGAGAATCTTAAAGCAGCAAGAGAAAACAGTTAGTTGCCTACAGGGGAGCTCCCAGGAGACTGTCAGCTGATTTTGTCTCCCCTTGACTTGCCAGGCACTCTGTTTTTGGAGAAGAACCTATTGTAGTTTTAAAAGTTTCTTCTACATTCCTGGGAAATATTTGTGTTTCTTAAATTATCTTATGATATCTATTTAATCCTGATGTTAGTACATGCAAAAATGATGCTACACATAAATATCTATTATACTTAGGGCAATATCCAAAAGTAAAATTCCTTGCAGCAATATAGGATTTTATACCCAAAATAAAATGATAATTTTTATTAGGAAGTTAATAGATAATATTAAATTTAAAGTAAAAAAATAAAAATGATCTGATCATTCTAAATAAAAAATACAAAATTTCATTATTGTCTCATTGGATGCTAAAAGTTGAAATAGGTATAACCTAAAGAATTTACTTAGGTATTTTTTTACTTTACGAATTATAGAATAATTATTCTCTAATATGAATCTCTCTGAAATCAATAGCCAACATCATTCTTAACATATATCTCCATAATACGCCAAGATGACAGCAGTTAACATTATTACTTAATATTACTTTATTAGTCTTGATAAGTGAATTAAGTCTCCAAATAGATATAAAAATATAAGTATTGGGGTGGTAGAGGAAAAGTTATAGTTTGCAGATGCATTTTGACTGTCCCCCATAGAATTTTTAAGTCATCTAAAACTTAATATCTCCAAAATTGAAATCTCACTCAGAATACATACCAGATAGTGTTTTTCTACCAATATACCACATTTCAGAAAATTCTACATCATCCAGCCACTAGTTCAAACCAAAGACAGAGGAGACGCTTCTGATTCTTTCATTTCCTTTATCACCTCAACCAGCCCGTCAAACATCAATCCATTGTATCTCACCTGGATGTCATGATAATCTCCAAAATTGGTCTACACATTTGTATCCTAAAATTCTTCTCTAATTTAACAATCAACTCCAGTGATTTTTAAATCAATTTTAAGACACTTACTATCACTTCCCATTGTATTTATAAATACACTTAAAATCCAAGTACATTATAGGGTCTTGCTTCATTTACCTTCACTGGACATTTAATCTAGAGGATCCTCTCAGTTTTGAGTTACTCTTTAAGACAAAACTCTGAAAGAATTCATTGAAAAAAAATAGCATCAATAAAAGAGAGGTTAAATTAATTATACACAAATTTATTTATATAATAATAACAATTGAACTAGCATTATAAAAAGTGTATTGTATTCTAAGAACAATTCCATTAGGGAAAAGTATTCTTAATTTTATATAAACTTAGCTGGGGAGTGGAGGTGGGGGGACTGAGCAAAACAGAAAAAAAGAAAAACAAAAAGAACTCATGGACATGGACAGCAGTGTGGTGATTGTGGGGTGACGGGGGTGGGTGGAGGTGGAAGACAGTATGGGGGTATAAATGGTGATGGAAAAAATAAAATAAAATTCATGTGAACTTAGAAACTAGAAAAAGATAAATGTGGAAAATAAGAGTAATTATAAAATATAAAAAATAAATGTATATAAAGTACAAAACCTTTTTTCCTGATATCTGATTTCTAATTACTTAAGAAAAACCATATTACCTAACAACTGCAAGTAACAGTTATAAATTAACTTAACTATTTTTTAAAGTAATATTTTTAATTCCACTAAAGTCACACAACTGTTTATAACTTTTGATTCTGTGAGTTAATTTTAAAATACTGGCATTTACCTTTAGAAATAATTTTTAGTAAATTTTAAAACAGCTTTATGATGCCTTTTTGATGACATTTTACTAATATGTCACAATATAAACATTTTAAATTAATACATAATAATAAAATCTATTTTTCATAGTATCAAGAAAGGAAAACTAAATTTAAAACTATACTTGCTATATGATGGTAGATCTTTTTTTTTTAAGATTTTTATTTATTTATTTTTTTGAGAGAGGGGAAGGGAGGGAGACAGAGAGGGAGAGAAACAGCAATGTATGGTTGCCTCTCACATGGCCCTCACTGGGGACATGGCTTACAACCCAGGCATGTTTCCTGACGGGGAATTGAACCGGGACCCTCTGGTTCCCAGCCTGCGCTCAATCCACTGAGCTACACCAGCCAGGGCTGAGGGTAGGTCTTTATTAACCCTATGCATTTAAAAATGAAAGGTTACACCAAAAATTTAATAATCATTTTCTGCTGAAATTATCTGCAAGAGATTTAAAATATCTTTCTACTTCTTTGAAAACTCTTATTTTTTTTTTACCTGGGCATATATTATATTCAGTTAAGTAAAATATGCAATCTCTAAAATTAGCAAGATGACATAATAGATGTTTTATGAATATAGTGTAGAAATATTTAAATTACTTGCTCTAAAACATAAAGAAAAAATTAAAGAAATGGAAAAGCCAAATTGAAAGATCAAAGAAAAAAGATATTTTTCTAATTAAGAGACTAGAATTCCTTTGTCTTCTTTTCTCACATAAAACATAAAAGTATGATGCAAGATTCCCAGTAAATAAAAAACTACAAATGTTTTAGAAGCACACATGGTGATCCTTTTTTCCATTCTTCACATCATACACCAAAAAAAGGAAAAGAATAATGAAGTAAATACTGATGACTGAAAGAGGAATAATCCATATTGGCAATATTCCAATATCCTTGTAGAAAATAAGACGCAGGAGATTTTATGAGTGAGGATGCACCTGAAAATACTTTTCAGGACAAATGTGTAATGGGAATAAGTTAATAAGAAAATATATCAGTTAATAAGATAATCATTTATAACTTGTCAAACACTCGAGCCGAAGAATCTATGTGTATACAAATGAAGCAGTATGAACAAGCTACCTTCACTTCTAAAAGATTATGCATTTTGATTATGCTCTCACTTATAGGGGGAAATTTAATGAACAAAACAAACTAAGGAGCAAAGAACCACAGGCATGGAAACATGGAACAGTCTGACAGAGCAACTCAAGTGGAGGAGTAGGAGGATAAAGGTGAAAGAAGGGGAAGGGACTAGTCGAAGATCAAGTCTGAATGAACCATGGACAAGGACAGCAGTGTAGGGATTGACTGTGGGAGCAAGGATTTCTTTTGAGAAAAGAGCTTATGATAGTCATCTTAAGAACCACAAGAGTGCATCCATTAAATCATGTAATAATTTATAAATACATAACATTTTTCCTTTGAGTAAAATATAGCCAAGAGGAATGTACAGATTCAGAAACAGAATTTTTTTTCTGGAGAAGTTGTGTGTTATAACTTTTCTTTAAAACACCAAGAGTTTTATTTTTAATTGTGGCATATATAATAATGCTAATGCAATAGATCTTATAGAAATTTTATTTAGAAAGGGCAAAAAATGCAATTAGAGCCAAAGTAATAATAATTTGATGTTGCACTAATAAGAATACATGAATTCAGACTTGTACACCTGACTTTAATTACTTCACTAACACCTGAGGAAATGAAAGTTGATTAATGAGAAACACATGCTAATTTTAAAGCCTGTAAATTCAAATACGTTAAAAAATGTAAAGATGTGGTATGCAAAAAAAAAAAAAAACAGGATACATCATATACCATAAATTATGAAAAAAGAACTAAGATGTTTTACAGAACTGTGTAAAATATAACGTAAGTTGAAAAATGGAAAACTAACATGAATTAAAATATAGGAAGACTTTTTAGCTATCTTATTACAATCCCATAAAATAATCAAAACTAACAATTTCACAGCTACAAGACATATTAATGTGGTTCATTTTGTCATATCAATTTTATTAATTATAATTTATTACAAAAGTAATCTCTCAATCTTATCTTACAAGCAGAAGTTGAGGTAAATATGAAATAAACATTTTTAGAAAGTGCATATTCTACATATGACTGAAGTACCAATAAACCGTATCAACATTGACTTTAAAAATGTGTAGCAACAATTAAACATCACGTGAGAAATATCATTTAAATTGAGATAACATTATAAACTATGATTTTCCTTATTTCTTAATCACTCAACAGAGTTGCTTTTTCTCCAAGTCATTAAGGTAGATGACAATGTCTTAATGTTTAACCTCAAGTAACACCTGCAATTAAGATGTTACTCTGCATCATTTACATCATTAAATTATGCAAATGAGCTTTCAAAATGCTAACTAGGATATTTTATTCCTTGAGTACCTGCACTACAATCATATTCTTTGTTTTAGTAATTGATGTACCTGTACTCCAGTGGGTCAAAACATTAGAAAGAAGCAAACCATCAAATTATGATAATCCAGAAAAATCTTTGAAACTATGTCATTGGGAAATTTTAACTCACTAGAAGCAAGAAATATTACATCTTAGTTAAGTCAAATAAAGGGAAAAAAGGTATTGAAAAATTGTTCATTTCTTCCAGTGCCCTGAACGGTCAACATATATTAAAGAGTGAGAGAATGTCCTTCAGATCAAGGTCCCGGCTTTCCTGAGGCAATAAAATGCACGACATACAAAGAGTGATGAGTTTCTGACGCTCCCAGAGAACACCAAGTCCTTGTAGTCTTTTCACAGCTGTCCTTTAAAATATTGGCTCTGCATTTATACCAATTTCCTTAAGAGTTTAGTGAAGTACTAAAGAAAAAACCTTATGTGTTTTAATATAAAACTAAAATGATGAAATACATTTCCTAGGGAGACAATTTTAGTGAAAACAGTAAGATTTATCTAGCAGGAATCTTTCATTCCAATGATATTATTAGAAAAAACTTATGCTATTTATTTGGAAGAAATATTTTCAAGAAAATAAGAATAATTCCTTTATCAGTTTCTTTGGCCATTTGATGTTTCATAAACCTTTTCCTACAGCAGCAATATATACCAAGAATTTTTTTAAGTGAATCTTACTACAACACACCAACCCAGTCCACTTTTACCGAAGGTAGTAAATCTAAAAGGAAACACAAATTCTCATTTTTATAATCATAATAAAAATAATGCCATACTTACTTGAACTAGTTTTTTTAAATAGATGGAATAATTCTAAGTAAATTCCCATTTTCAAAACAAAAAGATTTTTTAAATTAAATGCATCATAAATAATTAAGGTAGAAGAAAATTTTTTTGCAATTACAATGACTTAAATTATATACTAAATATAAGACATAAAAATTTTAAGTGCTATAAAACACTGTCAGAATTATAATCAGAGGTATGTAAAGGTCAAAGGATTTTGCAGTTCATCTAAGAAAACGTAAAATATATTTTGTCTGAATGTCAAAGGCACAACAAATTTTAGGTGTCTATAATTGTATTTTGCCAGAAACATACATACAGGTAACTGAAGTAAGTGCAATTTAATAAGAGCTTGATGATACTGTACCTAATCAATTCTTCTTTCGTAAAAGATGTAGGAAGTGCTTATTTTAAGTAGTTTTCCAACAAAGGCAAAAATATTTACCTCTAATGATTGGAATTAGTGTTTCAAGTAAATGCTAAAACAAAATGCACCTAGTGCACAGGGGAGAGTGGCAATCTTAAAACAAAAACGCACTCACCCACCACCATACCAACATGAATCATAGATCTCAGTTTTACTTCAACCAAGTAACGCCGTCCTATGTGGTAGCTGAGGCACAATAAAACACAGAATTCTACAGGGATTAATTAAAATTAACTGCCTACACATAAAGACTGGATTCTAGGAAATAAAGTTGCTAAAAAGAAGGCAACAAGAAATTCCGTTTATTACATGCAAAGAAAGTAAAACACTGGCAAACAGCTCAGATCCCTTGGGTGCACCTCAGCAGAACCCAAAATGAGGGGTCTTGATGAGGACTGGGGGTTAGTTTCACCTTTCCTAAAGAAATCTGAGCCTTTGAAATATCCTCTAAAACCTTGCTTTATGTTCCCATTAATATGTATATGATAAATGTTTCTAGTTCTCAGCACCGCTTAGTTTTTTATTTTAAATGCAATTCATTGATTGTTGAACCACCTCAAATTCAGGTCTTCATTTTTAGCTGCATCATAACTAATATTAATTGTGTACATAATTTTATTTAGTATGACTGATGGGAGGCCTTAATGTTCCCCTTAGGTTGACTAAACTTTAGACAGATTTCTTCCTGACCTCCCTGTTGTTAGAGCATTTACTTTATTATTATTTTTTTTTTACCAGCAAAATGGTTTACTTAGGAATTGTAAGTCAGACAAGAAAGTTATGGTGAACTGTAAACAAGTCTGGAGAGATAAAGGGAAAGTTGGCTTTTATCAGGTTTTAAGATGAAACTGTGGAGCTATTGACATTTACTTTAGAAAACCTGCAACTGTAAATTCTTTCTCTATCCCTTTGAAATGTAAATTGCTTCCCAGATTCCTGCTAGTTTTACAACCCTAGAATATCCTTCTCAAGAATATCAAGTAAAATGAAAGGAAAAGGATCTGGAAATATAGGGCCTCATCTCCCAGTCTCTGTGGGAGGGTAGGTACCTAACTTCAATAAACTCCAATTAGGAAACATTGATATTGTAACAACATTGGCCACCTCACCCAAATGTCCCCCAGTATTTTCCACAAGCTTATTCCCATGTTTAAAACTGTCCAGTGCTTAAAACTCCCTGCCTGTCATTTCTACGAAGTTGAGTTCAGTCTCTCTCCCCTTTTAAAATAGTCTTGAATGAAGTCTTCCATGCCATTTAACTCTACTTGGTGCAATTTTTCTTTGTCACAATGTAGGATTGTCAACCAAATGAAATAAACTATTTCAATACTTAGACTGAAGGGTAAAATCGGTACCGGTAGCTTTTCTTGATTAGAAATTAGAGTGATTTGGTCTGGATGTCAGATGACACAAGGGAAAAACTAATATCTACCTACACATTTAATAGAGTACGGCATGTAGAAGGTAAAAATAAATATTTCTGAATTGCAGAGTGAATGACTAAAGATATCATAGGGTCAAAATATGTAAATTTCCCCCTCATTAAAATAATTCATGTGGCCTATATTTTTCTACGTCACTCTTTCTTTAATCTTCTGCATTTGCTCTGCCATTTTGTCTTCTCAGATTCCGAAACAAAATTGATTCTCATGAATGTTCCCTTAGCTTTTTCAGATAAATAAATCTAGAGAATATTTGAAGCCAGTAGCAATGGCAGCTTTGAAATGCAAAGGTATATCCTTTTAGAATAATCTCAAATACATGTTTTCACTAAAAAGTTTCCCATGTTCTACATATGTATTCTTAAACAAGATTTCTTTTAAAATATTAGCTCAGCAGATAATTATGAGTGAAAAGTTATGAGATAAATATGTAGTAAGGTGATAGGATAGTCTATCATTTAAAAATTAAATTATAAGACAAATCTTTACCTCTTAGTTAATGCACAGAATAAAAAGAACTAAAATACCATTCTTTTCTTATAATGAAATTGACTAATCTATATTCCTGTTCAAAATATTTTAACTTGTCTGATGTGTGCTCTCAGCTAATTCACACATAACACTAATAAACCATGTTTATACAGAATGGCATATTAGGAAAGGGATTATTTATACATACTCCCAAAGATTTGCAATGACTGCATATTTCCTATACTAAGGATAATTTTCATTTGATATCTAACCAATGAAACATCAAGCCTTAAATATAACTATGAATGTAAAAATAATAAACTTTAAAATCTATGTAATAAAAAACATTATTGTGTGTATATGTGAGTTACAATGTCTTCCGTTCCATAAGGAAGATCTGGGAGGAGTAACACCCTGGATACCACACTGGTGCTTTCATTGTAAAAGTTTTAGATCTACTTAGCTGCCTATCACAATATTCATAATGTATGAACTGTACTTTTAATTTAACACGCACATATCTTGAGACCTCAAAGTACATGTACATTCACAGATTTTGCAGGTGTATGTAACTACAATACTGTACTAAAGAAACATTTACAGCCTTGGCCGGTGTGGCTCAGTTGGATGGGTGTCATCCCACAAAGGGTTGAAGGGTCACTGGCTCAATTCCCAGTCAGGGCGCATGCCTGGATTGCAGGCCAAGACCCCAGTTGGGGCGCATACAACCAGCAATCAATTGATGTTTCTCTCTCACATCGATGATTCTCTCCCTCAGTTTCTTCCTCATTTTCCCTCTTTCTAAAATATAGTATAAATTTAAAAAAGTTTTAAAGAACCATTTAGAAAATGGTTTGTAAGTTTGGATGTTTTCTATGAAATAATGAGGCATACAAAATGAAAATATAGTCTACTCTTTTTTCCAAATGTTTGCATGGATTTTTAAATCCCATTTTAGAGCTGACTGAGATATTGTGGAATCCTTATATAGCTGGACAGTGATATTAGAAAAGTTTATATTACAGCTTACAAAATACTGAAGGAAATATTTAAAACTATAAAGTCCAGACAAAGATTTGAGCGGTTTGCGTGGTGCATTCAGGAAACAATCTTTTGAGGAGGCTAAAGCTTAGATATAATTTCATCAAATAAAATATTGAACTAATTAGTACCATGAAACTCAGGTATGAAAACAACATCTGCTTTCATGTCTTGCATGAATATCTATGAAAAATAGAGACTAGTATCTATCTAATTCATTTCTCTGTTTTATTTATATAACTAGCTATTTCAAAAATTGTTATACTTTATTCTTTATCCAACATTTCCTATTCTACATGGTTTTTACCATCACATTTTATAAAACTTTCTTCTTTCTGGCTGACTTTATATTATATCATATTACAATACATATAATAAATCAATAAGGTAGAAACAAGTAAATGACGTATAGTGGCTTGGAAGTTTCAGAGCTGGTAAACTTGAATATTCATATTCAGAGTATGAAAAAGCCTCAACTAGAATAAGTAAAAATAAACCTATATCAAATACATATGAATGAAATAGTTTATTAACAAAAGTGAAAAGAATATCTTTAAAGTAGCAAGATAGAAAGCAAATGATTTGCAAACAACCAACACTGATTTGTCAAGTACAACAATAAAGGACAGAAGATGATAAAACTGAATCTTGAATATACTGGAAAAAAGAATAACTGTCCACCTGGAATATATTCTCAATGAAACTGCATTATTTTAAAAACAATGATGAGTTATATTTTTAGATGAGAGGGGGAGAAATACCAGCAATAGCCCCTCACTCACTAAAGCAAAATTCTAAAGATTGACCTTAAAACAAAAGGGGAAAAGTCTGAGATGCCACAAGAAATGATAAGCAAAGAAAATGGTAACTGTATGGACAAATCCAAGCAAATATGAGATATATTTCACAGTACCTAAATAATAAAATAATATACACATTAGGGAGAAATTCATCATGGTTGTCTTGTTCCAAAAAAGAGAAAGGAAATTAATTACTTTTAAGATTCATTTAAACTTTGTTAAAAATAGTTTGAACATTAAGATGTGTATTCCCTTTTCACTGCTAGGATTATATCCTAAGAACCCTGAAACACCAATCCAAAAGAACCTATGCACCCCAATGTTCATAGCAGCACAATTTACAATAGCCAAGTGCTGGAAGCAACCTAAGTGCCCATCAGTAAATGAATGGATCAAAAAATTGTGCTAGATTTACACAATGGAATTCTATGCAGCAGAAAGAAAGAAGGAGCTCCTACCATTTGCTATAGCATGGATGGAACTAGAGAGCATTATGCTAAGTGAAATAAGCCAGGTGGTGAAAAACAAATACCATATGATCTCACTTTAACAGGAACCTAATCAACAAAATGAACAAGCAAGCAAAATATAATCAAAGACACTGAAATTGAGAACAGGCTGACAGTGACCAGAGGGTAGAGGGGAGGGGATTATAGGGAAAAGGGTGAAGGGTTTGCAGGAACAATTATAAAGGACACATGGACAAAAAGAAAGAAAAAAAAAGATGTATATAACCTAAAGTAATATAAACACTATATACAATATCCAAACTAGTGGAGGAAAAAATATGAAAATGAGAAAAAACAATGAAATTAATCCAAAATAAGGCAAAGAAAAATATATAGCATAGAATTACTGATAGGCATGGAAAAAATACTTCATTAATTATGATAATTGTCCATCAGTCATTTCTTCCATTAAATATGGGATTTAAGACTGTAGTTTGTAAAATCAGAATATGTTCTGAAACATGCCTACAATATAAAGATACAGAAACTTTCTAAGATGTGGAAAAATATATATATTAAGTTCTAACGGAAAGAATTCTGGAGTAGTTACCTTAATATCATACAGAAGTGTCTTTGATACAGTTGAAGTTGCTACATAATGACATAATCAGAAAGTAAATAACAAATAAAGTGAAATCCTGCCCCACACAACACAAATTGTTCATGGATTAAGGACGTATGTATAAAAATTATTTAACTTTCTAGCTAATATGGGAATATAGCTATAAATTTTGGGGTAAAGAAAGGTTTTGTACACAAAAAGTACAAAATATAGAGGAAGACATGAATTTGAATACAATAAAACTAAGAATTTGTGTCTATCAAAACAATTCAATGAAGAACATAAAAAGATAGTCCACAATTTAGAAATATTTGCAATACATAAAACTTACAAAAGATAAGTATCCAGAAAAATTATAATTTCTATATATGTATAAAAACATATTTTAAAGAATTAAAAGGAGAATTTTACAGACACTTTCTAAAAATAATAATGTACCAAATGGTACATACCAAATGATACTCAATTCAATAGAAATAGGGAAAAAGCAAAATGACTGAGATACAATTTTACTTCCACCAGACCAACAAAAATTAAGATCTCTCAATATCACCTGTCTGTAAGAGTGAAACAATCAGAACTTTTATTCACTGTTGGTGGTGAGAGGTCATTGGCACAACTTCTCTGAAAAACAAGTACATAATAGTAAATAAAATCAAAGCTCCATATATCCTATGACCTCACAATAACAATAATAGGTATAAACCATAAAGATAATTTTACCCATACACACCAAAAGAAATGTACATAAAACTAAAAATATAGTAAAAACTCTAATGTCAATTAATCATGGGACAGATAAATAATTATATATTCAAAAAATAGAATAATATGCACAGTAAAAGCAAATTGATTGCTACAATCATTAACATGGATTATTCTCAATGAAAAACATAAGTTTCATACGATATATATGCCATATGGTTCCAATTATACAACATTTTAGACCATGCAAACTTGTTGTAAGTGCTAACAAATGAGAAAATGGTTACACACAACATTCAACACAATGATAACTTGGGAAGAAATATAGAAATAAGACAGTAGGATCAAGTAGGGATAAATCAGGAGGTTCAAAGTATGTATGACTTTATCTAACAGTGGGTGATAAATATACAGATGTTTGTTTTACTGTTATTCTTTACATCTCAACTTTGTCATTTTTATATATGTATGTATATGTGTGTATATATGTGTGTGTATATATATATAGAGAGAGAGAGAGAAACTCTGTACTCAGCCTATGATCAAAACCTTGCTTTGGAGGGGAGGAGAAGATAGTGTCCAAATAGGTGGAAGCTGAATTCAGTTGCTCTGGCCCCTGACTTTGATTCTCAGCTGATCTTCCTACAAATACCCTGAACAATAAGTAAAATCTCAGCTGGTATGAAGTTTTGCAGCCAAGGAGTACAGAAGACGCTTCACAATAGGTAGTAAGGAGATTTTATAAGTTGAAGAGGAAATACCCCATGTGTGGCGCCTGCAGCAGCAGAGAGACTAGTCAGAAATCAGAGCTTCGTGGCTCCCTCCCCTTCCACGGCAGGGGTCCCCAGACCCATGCAGGGAACCCACAGAACCTAACCAAGAAGGACTTGGGAGGACATACAGAGTCAGGGAGATCCAGCCTACACACACAAAGCAAGCAGCATGTCCATATCTGCAGCACCGAACACCAGCCTGGAGAATGCCAGAGAGAGTGGGACTCATGTCTCAAAATGAGGAGGGGCCGCGCCTGGGTCAGGTGGAGGCAGGCTACAGCCAGCCATGACCATGAGAGACTTTTGGCTTTTTGGAGAGGTGGCGTGCCCAGAGAACTGGACAGTGACTGGTACTGCAGTGGGGGTACCACCGAGAGATGTTGTGAAAGGAAAGCTGAAGCATGCTGGGCAGCTGCCCTGCCAGCAAAGGGACAAGACATCGAAACAAAAAAAAAAATTCAAGAGATCAATGAATCCAGGAGCTGGTTCTTTGAACAAATTAAAAATATTGACAAACTATTAACAAGACTCATTAAGAAAAATAGAGAGAGGACACAAATAAATAAAATCAGAAATGAAAGAGAAGTAACAACCAATACCACAGAAATACAAAGGATTGTAGGAAATTACTATGAATATTTATATGCCAAGAAAATGGACAACCTAGGGGAAATAGATAAATATCTGGAAACAGGCAATCTCTAGAAACTGAATCAAGAAGAAGCAGAAAGCCTGAACAGACCAATAACAACTAACAAAATTGAACCAGTAATCAAAAACTCCAAGCACACAAAAGCCGGGATGGGACGGCTTCACTAGAGAATCTTACCAAACATTTAAAGAAGAGCTAACACCTATCCTCTTCAGACTATTACAAAAATTCAAGAAGAGGGAAGACTCCCAAACTCTTTTTATGAGACCAGTATTATCCTAATTCCAAAACCAGGTAAAGACACAACAAAGAAAGAAAACTACAGGCCAGCATCTCTGATAAAGGTAGATGCTAAAATCCTCAACAAAATATTGTCAAACATAATCCAGCAAGACATTAAACAGGTCATACACCATGACCAAGTGGTATTTATGCCAGGATGTTATAACATTTGCAAAATCAATAAACAAAATGAAAGACAAAAATCACATGATTATATCAATAGATGCTGAAAAAGCACTTGATAAAATCCAATGTCCTTTTAAAACACTCAGCGAAGTGGGAAAAGAAGGAGCATACTTTAACCTAATCTAGGTCATATACAAGAAACCGACTGCCAACATCATACTCAATGGGCAAAAATTTAAAGTGTTTCCCTTAAGATCAGGAACAAGACAATAGTGCCCAATTTTACCACTCTTATTCAATATGGTACTGGAAGTTCTAGTCACAGAAATTAGACAAGAAAAATAAATTAAAGACATCCAAATTGGAAAGGAGGAAATAAAACTGGCATTTGCAGATCACATGATAGTGTACATAGAAAACCCTATAGTCTCCACCAAAAAACTACTCTACCTAATAAGTGAATTTGACAAAGTTGTGGGACATTAACAATGAATTATCAGAAAGAGAAACTAGGGGAAAATATCACATGTACTATGGCAACGAGAAAAATAAAGTACCTAGAAAAAATTTAACCAAGGAGATAAAAGACCTGTATCTGGAAAACTATGGAATACTGTAGAAAGAAATTGAGGAAGATACAAATAAATGGAAGCATATACCATGCTCATGGATTGGAAGAATTAACATAATCAAAATGCTCATACTACCCAAAGAAATCTATAGATTCAATGCAATCCTTATCAAAATACCAATGATATATTTCATAGATATAAAACAAATATTTCAAAAATTTATGTGGAACCATAAATGACCCTGAATAGTCTCAGCAATCCTGAGAAAAAAGAAGAAAGTTGGAGGGATCACAATCCCTGACACCAAACTATACTACAGGGCCACTGTAATAAAAACACTCTGGTACAGGGATAAGAAGAGACAAAGACCAATGGGATAGAATAGAGAGGCCAGAAATAAAGCCATGTCAATACAGGCAGTTAATATTTGACAGAGGGAGAGGGAACATTATATGGAGTAGAAATGCCTCTTCAGTAAATGGTGTTGGGAGATCTGGACAAGTACATGCAAAAAAAATGAAACTAGACCACCAACTTACTCCTTTATACCAGGACAACTGTAACCGAACAATAATAAATAAAAATTAAAATTAAAAATAGGCTACTTCTGCACACCTAATTTGTATTATGTGGCAACTTATATACTACCATGGAAAATATGCTTTAAAATACTTTTGGGGGAGAAGAATATTTACCAATGACATCTTCTAGCATGAAACACAGTGTTACTGAAATCCAAAAGGAGACCAGCAATGGTTTCCTGTTTGGATCTGTGTAGAAATAGGGCCAGGGCCCATACTTTTCCTATGTCTGTGATATACTTCAGACCAGGAAGTTCTTAAAAAATCAATTGCTCTTGGACTGGTAACAGGAGAAGTCTTCTATTTCCAGTCACCCAATGAATAACAGGTTGTATAAAATGGCATATGTTTCTTAAATATTATAAACAAGGGTATCTCTACAAAACACATTCAAATGCTGCACATATTTCCACCCAACCAAAATCACAGTGATTTTAATAGTCCTATTTACTTGCCAATTTCTTCACTTCCCTAATTTCTAGAAAAAGTGGTACTTTTCTACTGTTTTTACTTGCTCAGTCTCTATTTTTTTATTGCCTTTGGTCAAAATTCTACCTTATTCAACTCACAAAATATTTTGAAATATGATCAGATAGATTCTCCAAATTCTATAAATGATATTCCACATAATTTCTTTCATTATGTTTCTTGTTTTATGTAATGGTATCTTAGCCTGGTCCATGCAGTACCTTTACCAACAGTTTTGCTTACTCAAATTCCTCCTGTGCTCTACAGTTCATCCTTTTAATTGTCTGCCTTTATGCACTTAGATTTGTATGTCCTACAATACCATGGCACCAGAAATGTACACTCTATACCTAGTGTTCCAAAATATATAAGGACCTCAAGGGAGTTCTTTCTTTCTCTCCCATGAGTTCTTTATATAATTTTACCTAATTAAATATATTTATGTTTGTGTCCAGCCAGGAGAGTAAATTAGAACTTACTCATTCAGATGACAATATAAAATGATGAAAAATATAATAACATTTTTAAAGGATTACTCCTTTCTTGAACTATTCATTATCAGTCTCCTAATAATAAAAAGGAATGAAGAGCAAATTTTCATTGTCTTATTTGAAAAAGAATCTGCTTTTTTACCAAAACACTATTTTATAGTCAGTACCAAGCAAGAGAAATCAAGAGTATACAAGGAAATGGTTAATTGTCAGTTAACATTCTTTTTACAAAGGAAAAGTCACTTGTGAAATTGGTTAATGTTCAAAAGTGCATGATACATAAAGAATAGGAATAAAGGGATGAAATGTATCTCCTTACAAAGTTTTGTCATTGCACTCTGGTAACCTTATGCACATTTCCCTACAATACTGTGTATCTGTTAAGGGACTTTAAGTGTCAGCTTCGCCTGGACAAGTTGCCTTCAATAATTTTATAGTTGAAGGACAGCAAACCCATGTGATAGAACACACAAATGTACTCTTAACTTCATTTTGGTGGAAAATGAAAGAACAAAACATATTAATTTTATGTTTATTTTTAGTTAGGACGTATCCTGTAGCCAATGCCAACTTTTTATTGGTCTAGAGAATAAGCATCTAAAAAAGATAAGAATAAGAATCATTAACAATTGAACAGTAATAATAGTTGGAAAGATGTATTCATTTGCTTGCTAAGGGAAGCACATTATCTCCTTTACACATAAGGACAAGGAGGTTTAAAATGTTTGTTCAAAACTGTACTAGCCATTAAAAGCTTCTTTAATGCTATGCCATTTCACATGACAAGAACAGAACTTTCATACATCTCACCTAATGGTGTTTCAAAAGCCACATATTTAAAATATTAATATGGTACTTAAAATAAGAGGTCAAATATCTCAGATAAATAAAGAAATCAGGGATTACAAATAAAAAAAGAAAATATTACACAAAAGGGTTTATCAACAATGAAAGAAATCTGAAGAAATGTGTGTCTGAGAAAACAGATTCATTCAGTTTGAAAAATATGAAAAGGAAATTGGGTTTTAAAAGGATTTAGTAGGATAAAGAAATTTTGTAGTGGAATAATCTGGATAAGAAACAGGGAACAGCACAAGGAAGTCAAAGTCTAGCTTTACTTTGTCAAATTATTTTTTACTATAAAATTAAAAATACACTCATTTTGCATGTGGGCTTTTATTTGGTATATCTAGAAAGGACTTTCTGACATTTCGCATTCAGCACTAGAAGAGCAGTTCAAAAATTAATAACTGGGGTTTTCCATTTTTGACTCATTATTTCATGTTTTTAATGGGTTGAGCTGTAATAAAGCTAAATAATTTCCAAGTGACAAGTTATTTCCTTAGAAGAAAAATAATTTACTCAGAGGATAGGTTACAGCAACTATAAATCTTAACAGTAAAACCAGTTTCTTTCTTTTTTCTTTTTTTTTTTTTGACTTTCAAAACAAGTTTAAAGTTTAAGATTAATTTTCAGATTTTTAAAAAGTGACCATGAAAAACATTTTGTATCACTAATATTAAAATATATAGAGGTAGTTATATACCCTAGTTTATCTCTATTTAAACTAACAATAATTAAAGTATGCATAGAAAGCTTGTTATAAACAATTTTGTGCCTATCTTGATATTAAAGGAAATTTATATTTTAAAAGATTTATATTTATATCCAAAAAGCATCAGACTTTAGACTAAATCATTGACAATAAATTCTTTAGCTGTCTTGGATTATGTAAGAAGTGATGTGCAAATTAATAGTAAATAAGAATGTGGCAATGTTGTAGAGGATCTTTTGTAAAGTATGAATTATTGTTCAGGTAAATGCTCTTATTATTACTGTAATCAACTTTAAGATAACATAGAAAGACCATGGTTCACTTCTATTTATTTCCAGTCCTTAATATTTGACAGTATTCTATTATTTCTGGTTTACATTCCTGATACAGCAAGGGCACTTCAAAAAGGTCTAGTCTGCATAACAATTTTTGTTTCACCATTTATGATTAATGATAGAAAAAGAATAATTTCATACAACTTAATACCTTACTGTCCAGGTAAACTTTTTAACAAATGTCTATTGGAATTATTTGTATTTTTGTTTGCAAACCTGAAAAAAATAGTGAAATATAATATTCCGTATTGAACAGCTTCAAATAGCTCAGAATTCTTAACTTTTTCTTTCTTCTAAACAAATGGCCTATAATGAATAATGGCAATATATTATTTAATGCCATAAAGTAGTTGATTACAAATTTTAAATTAATTTAAAAATGAATTACCACATTCAAAGTTTGACCAGTGTTGTTTTTTCTTTTATGACCTACTGAGGATCCACTACTTTAATTTATATTGTACTCTCTAAAACTCAGACAGGCTTTTGATCATTATTTAGGAAGCAGGCAGAAAACTGTTTAACACTATCTTCAGGCCGTATCAGTTCCATTTCTTCCTACACAAGAGATAGCCAGGAAGTTCACATCTGCGTACATTTCAAACAGTTTCACAAGGTGCCATGCAATTGCTCTGCATGGAAAAGCATTTGCTGAATGATTCGCTCTTGTTGTTGTCTGAAAGCCAGTTTTAGTTTTTTCCGGCACAATTTAGACCCAAAATACCTACAACACTCTCCTTTGAAGTTGGTCAGAGTTCTGAACTAAAGTAAATTCCTCTGCAAAAAGAAAGGAAAGTTCTTGGATGATTTTCATAATTTCTCTGATTGACTGTATGTCCATATTCCAAATTCTATTAAACTCCTAGTGATGCTTTTGAGAAAAAATGTTCAAGTTTACCAGTTTACATACCTACTCAGACCAAGCATTCATTAGATGATCTTAAAGGGCCAAATTTTGAAGGTTATTAATATTGAGTATCCCTGTTCTGTTATTTACACAGTCAACTACAATCTCTGATAATTGATATCTTGTTAACTATTATGTACTCTGTAAATTAATTCAATATGTTCACTTAACAATATCCTTTTGACTGGGAATGTCTTAATGTAGACAATACTTAGTATCATGCAAAGTGAAAATAGCTTTTTTCTTTACTGTTTACATATAGAACCATTAATTCACATTATTAGTTGAATCATATTTGTTGACAAAACATATATTCATTCATATTTCCCTCCATTGTGACTCTTGAGCTATTATATTAATTGTCCATTTACATGGAAGTAACAATTGCTTTCCCATTTTATTGTGATGCTTTATAACATTTTAATCTTACGTTAATAAATATAAGAAATAATATAAATGGAAAGATTAATTTAATGTCAATGTCTTCTGGGTATTAGATATTTATGCTCTGTTGGGTAGGAAGTAGACATTAAAGAAAAATGAAGACTTAAATATACTGTTTCATCACCCATTTGAACACTCAAGTTACTAGAAGTATTAAGCAAAAGGAAAAAAGATGGAATTAAAATGTACAATTGACCGTATTACATTTGAAGTCACTTTGTGCTTTGAACATTCTCTCTTATTGTCAGAGAACACATTCTTCCAAAGCACAAAAATTGAGTTTTGATATTTTGTTAATATTTTTAATGGGAATTCTTTTAATTAAGTGCTCAAGCCTTTCAAAGTATTGAAATTGTTTTTAAAAGCAACGGGGTTTATCCTAGGGCCAACAGGTAAAAATCTATAAAGTCAGGCTAAAAAACGATTAAGTGCTCCCTTGGGAAGAACATAATTAAGAAAAATTTCAATGAAATACACAGAACTGAACATGATAGAAATAATGTCAAGCAGACCATTTTCCACTTAAAGAAGATAACTAGATGAGGCTTCAGGACTGAGACTAGGGAAGAAGGAAATTCAACGCAGATGTCAGGAAGCACTTTTTCATAAAATGAATCGCAAATACTTGGGAAAGAAGTCTAAATAGGAAAACTAAACTAAGTCTAAAGGTGAAGTTAAGTCATTGGCTACAGGTATTTAAGAAACTTTAATACACATTTTAAATGCGACTATAAAATAAGTGAATACATAATTATTTTATAGCTTGACATGCTTATTTTAACTTCAATTAAATAAGCCCAAAGTTATAAACTAAGTCATACAAATCAAACTAATTATAAATTATGAAAAAAGCAAAAAAGGAAAGGCAGTACTAGTACTAGCTTTAGGAAATAAACTCTGTCTTACTACATATAAATCATTAATTCAACAAATTGACTCTGGACTTGACACTGCCAATTCCTCTAGCCAGGCACAAATGTTCCATTTCTGAGTTTACTTAAATATAGTCACATTATGTATAGCACAAAATCATATACTTTTGAGATTTTCTAGTATCCTAAAAATCATTAGATTAAGTTCTTTAAGTGTTATAGAGATTAAATGAATACATATTAAACTGATGAGCCAAAGCCCTAAATCAGAACTTCTAACACCTTCCCATAATTTCATGCACAGGAGGAACTCAGAACCAACAGGTCCAACTCATTTTCTTTTCCTATTCTTCCAAACTGGCGTGACCTCCTAGCTTGTACATTCCTCACTCTGAATCTGGAGTCATATAGTCATATTCTAGGAAGCCCTTGTTATCTTCAGTGAGAAGCAGTCTTTACAGAACATAATCTGGGCTTTTTCAGTAGACAAAATTAAAAATTCATTTAAAAGAACAAAAACAAAAAATTATACAAGGATGCTGGTATTTTCATTTCATATTACATATCATAGCCAATCATTTTGATTTTTAAATTATTTCTTTTATACATTGAAAATCTTACTTCCCAACAATCCTTTAGTGGCATAAATATTTATTTGCTGCATTCTCAACACATAAAATTTTTCACACTAAAAATATTTATAGTGCAACTAACAACATATCTTATGGATGTATTTGCAAGTTTGTTTTTTGTTTTCAGAATATAGTACATTAAGTAGCAAGTCCAAGTTTATGGTGAAAAAAACATTTAAAGTAGTTATTTTCTCTATGCAGCATGTTGGTAATTTGAAAAACATACATTTTTTTTTCATTTGGCTTTGTTTCCATTTTAGTTTCTGAATATTTTACTATTTCAAAGTCAATATTGAATAACAAATAATGTTCTGGCAAATACTATTCCCATCCTATCATCTCCCCTATGTTGTCCCTCCAAAACAATGATTTATTTAGTGTTTTTCTTTATACTTAAATGTTGCAATTTATAAATTTGTGGAAATACGTATAGCATCTTGGTAATTCTATTTAGCAGTTGACAAAACCAGAAACCGGAAAATCATATTGTCTGCTATTTGTATCTCTTAGATTTCTTAAATCTTTTCCCTCTACAACTTATGCAAGGTTTTTTTTTTTTTGTTCACATCTAATATGTATCACACTATACCCCGCCAACAATCACTTAGACCCCCAAGACATCATCCACAGAACCTAGAAAGTCATTTTTTATTAAATGTTATATCTTTTGTTGATTCCACATTGCCTCCAGAGTCAACGCTCAAACTCGGATCATTAGACTAAAAATGAAATCCCTTTTCTTTTTCAAATATTTGCCTCCCTAGGTTATGTATGTCTTAATGCCCAGTGCATTTCTGAATCATTTTCCTTTGCTATCAATTTACATATGTTCAAAGAATGTGAAACATTTTTTTTTTATTTTTTAAATTTATTTTTAGAGAGAGGAGAAGAGAGGGAGAAAGAGAGGGAGAGAAACATCAATGTGTGGTTGCCTCTCACGTGGCCCCCACTGGGGACCTGGCCTGCAACCCAGGCATGTGCCCTGACTGGGAATCAAACCGGCGACCCTTTGGTTCGCAGCCTATGCTCAATCCACTGAGCCACACCAGCCAGGGCAGAATGTGAAACATTTTTTACGTTATATAAAATTATATAATTATATGTCACATAAGAAGAAAATATTGCCATGAAGCAACAAAAGTAAGTTCTTATGAGCCTTAATAAAGTAATATGTTTTGGTTTTACTTTTATAATACATTCATAGTGATAAAATTAGCAAGAATGGCCCTAAAAGATCAAGTACCATTTTGCAGCCACTTGTCTACTAGAGTTGCCTAAATCCCTCATATCACATGTTTGGGTGTAGCAAGTAAGATTTGGGCTCTAGATCTAAGACCTTATCTAGAAAGTAATAAAACTCAGAAAAACTGAGATCTCACATAAACGTGGAGATATATAATATAATGCATGGAACCCACTAAGAAAACACTTTTCCCTACAAATTTCCTCTATAGTTCTTTGATATATTTCATACTTTGTCACCAAAGCCTTGAACAAGGAGCTTTCTAATGAACAGAACTATCATTAATTTCACAAAATTCTGTGATACATGAAACACAAATATTTGTGGGTCTTCTATCATAGGCCTTAGCCTAAAGCCATGTATTTATTTTATTTTATGTTGTCTTATTTTATTTTTTCAATTAGAGTTGACATTCAAGAAGTACACATTGGCAGTTAAAAATAGTAATGGGGATGCAAAGTACAGTATAAGGAAAATAGGCAATAATATTGTAGTAACTACGTATGATGTCAGGTGGGTACTAGATTTATGGAGATAATCACTTTGTGAATTATATAATTGTCTAAACGCTATGCTGTACACCTGAGATTAAAGCCATGTATTTAAAAGGGCATGATTTAGTTTGAATAGTTGAGATGTGTCTGTATTTCCAACACTCATTTTACCATAAATGGGACTTTCAAATAAAAAAACCCTGAATATATACACTTAGCCTAATGTTAAAGATCTGTTGTTATCACATTCAAACTATTCTAACTAGGCAATTAAAACCTTTGGACAACAATCTAGTTATGTACCAATTCCCCTTTATAAATACAACCATGTTTATCTAATGTATTGCGGGCTTATAAAAAGTAATAAAGTGCCTATATTGAAATCATATTATATACTTCATCATTGTTATATATTAATTACATACTTAAAATTCATTCATTCAGAAAGGGTTTTACTAATCATTAAATTCAAATAACTCTGCCAGGCTATGGGGGATAGAGGACACCAAAATGAATAAAGCTGCTTTACTATTCTTAAAGGAGTTTACAGAGCAGAAAGAGAGAAAGCATAATAATAGCTGTTCTGCAAAGTAGTGTAAAACAAATGCTACGAAATCTCCTTGCCCCTCCCTCCCACAAAACCCAAAACAGGTGAGAAGAAAGCAAAATCACTTAGGAGTTTCATGGCTGCAGTTTAGTTCTCAGAAGGAAGAGCCTGGGAGAAGCAGCACAGGAGACAGCGTCCAAGGGAAAGCTGAAGGATGGAGGAGCTGGAGTTCAACAGCAACATTGTGGAAGAAGATCGCAGGTCACAGAGGCTTATACCAAGGACAAGTATTGAATGATACAGTTAATAGGATGGGAGATACTGAGAAAAATATTAACAGACAGTGGACTAATTATGGGTCTGCCAGTCTTTAAATTCCAAGTAAAATCTCAATATATTTTTCTGAGTCTTGTGAAAATTCTAATCAAATGTGAGTGTCTATTGCCTGCTGATGAACTGCTTTCAGAAAAAAATATGCATCAATCACTGTGGACGAATCTGAGATTCAATCTGCTAGCAGGTTAGGTCAGCCTGCCAGTTTCATGAGTTCAGGCACACAACACCGGACTCCTGACCCAACACAAAGAACGTGATTTACAGCGGTAACAGGAGCAAGAGTGACAGGGTATTCTCCAGCTGGTTTTTTAAGCCCGAATTCCTGAAGGAAGATCAAGTTTTTGAGTTTTTGGATCCAAGGTGATACCTACCAAAGAAATTCTTGGTGCTAACTCCAATTATGTGTAGTGTGAAAAAGGTTCCACAGATAACTTTGATTTTCATTCTTTGTTAAAAATAATTCAATAAAGGGTACATTGGAAAAAAAAGATTAGTAAGCTTAAATAGTTAAAAATATATCAATTACTTGTCAAATATGTATTGTAAGTGAAATTTGTGTGTGTCCAGCACTATACCAGAAGTAGAACAGACTAAGGAAGTCTTAAATGAAATAGCTTCATAAGAATTTACATTTTTTACCAGGAATATACACATGTAAGCAAAATCAAAAAGTTAAGTACTTGAAATACAGATTTAAAGTATAGTAAGTATGTAAATAGAAGATGTTCTTATAATAATATATCAGATTATGGTTTATTAGTTAGAAATTAGTTATCATATGTTCTAAAGGAGCTGCTTCAGCATTTCCACATTCATATGTTTCTACCCAACATGTAAGGAGAGGCAATATACACAGTCATTAAAATTATACACCCTGGAAGCACAGCAACTTAGTTGAAATCCAGCTGTTTGTCTTAGGACATGTTATTTTAACCTCACTAGGCCTCTAAGTCCTCATTTATAAAATGAGCATATTAATTACATCAGATATATGATTGGTATAAAGATTAAAACATCAAAACAGGTAAAATTATTATAGAACTGTCTAGGACAAAATAACTACTAAGCATATTTTAGCTTTCACTATTATTTCTATGTACCAAGTGCTTTTCCCCTATCAAGACACAGGTATATGATTGTTTTTTATTTGAATCTTTTCCTTATGATATGGTAGATACCATGATTTACATATATGTGATACTCACAGAATGTCCAATCCATTCTAGCTATCTTATAACTAATTAGAAGAAGTCGGGCCAGGGGCAGGAAGGAAGATGAGGGAAGAAGGGAGGAAAGCAAAACAATTACAAAAACAGTGAGTGGAAATAGTCACTTCCCTTGAAAAACAAATTATATCATGGAGACAGCTATGCGTGCATTTAATTAAAATATAGTTATGGCATTTTGTAGAGGAGTAAGAGGTAAGGAATAGAGATGGTGGACTGAAGAAGGGGAGATTTGCAGAGGCTTGGTAAGGTGGTAGGTGGGAGGATATTCTGTGCAAAATAAATAAATAAAGAAAGAAATATGGATGTATGGAAATGTAAAAATGCATAAAATCTATAAGGAAAAATGGGTTTGCTGTGGCCTTGGTATCTTGTTCGTGGGAAACCCTGGTGACCACCACACGAAGCTGTAGTGGTGAATTAGATCCAGACTTAGGAGGACTTGGTGTGTCATTACATTTCTTATATCAAAGAAGATGAACCCAAGGTTTGTTTTTGTTCTTTTTAATTTGTTTTTTTCGTTTTATTTATTTATGCATGAATTTTAAAATTTCATGTCTTTTTATAGTTGCTTTGAAGAAAAAGAAAGATAAAAGGCCTTGCTTTAATGTTGCTAGCTTTGGGTAATTTTGTATGGTGGCTATTTATGTTCAAAATAAGTATGTGTAACATGTTTTATTACTCTGCCATTGGAAATCTGAGCCAGTCCCCATGCTACAAGGCCCTCTGAATAATTAAGACATAGGGCTGTGATTCAGTAAATCACTGTGCAAGCCATGGGTTGAAAAGGGCCTCAGGTTTTCTACCCCCGCCCTATGGAATCCCCTCTACAACATCGCCACCAAGTGGTCACAGAACCCTTGTGGGAGGACCTGGCCTGAATTTACAAATAAAACTATAGTGATGTAAACTTTAGATATAATCAATAAGGGTGGTGTGTTCAGTTCAAATATGTGCAATGCTGATCATTAATGCCTCCAATTCTTAAGTAAGCCTCATCTTTTTAATCAAATGGGTTATGAAGATTACATTTCAAACAACTATTTTCTAACTTTAAACATATTTATTTTTAAATACTTCTTTCCACACACAGTATTTTGAACAGAAGACAGGGAAAGGAAAAGTGGCCATGAATTAATATAAACAACAGTACAGCGGAAGGAAAGCAGGAAGGAAGAGAAAGAATCAGACAACACACTGGAAAATAGCTAGTGGGACTCTGTGATCCACCCCTGCATTTTATTTTTATTGAAAGGATGAGCACAACTTTATTATAAAAGATTTATGTGTCACAAGTAATGTTACATCGGCTAGTGTTTTTTAGCAACACAAGCAATAAACACTTAGATGTTTAAAACACTTGGCAAAAAAAATAGACAGAATTCAAAGTGAGTGAAAAAGAATGATCATAAATAATGAAGTATGTGCTGCTTGTTCCTAAATATACACAGAGTTCTGGCTTCCTATGCCAACTCGATATTCAGGAAGTAATTCTATTAAGCGGATGCTACAAACACTTATTGGTCTCATAAAACATCTACAATAACAAAAGCAAACCTAAATAAAATACTTGATCCAACCCTGAACCAAAACAAAACTTTCTGGGGAGAAAAGAACAAATTATTTACTCTATGAGAACATCAGGTAATAGTACTCATTCCTTATCTTTAAAAAGACAGAATTGTTTATAGATAAAAAAAATAATATTCCCTCAGGAGTTTGCAATTCTGGGAGCGTCTTTTCTAAGTCCATGTTCCTATTACAGAGGACACCATCAAAACCGTAGGTAGCATAAAATGTGGGAATGTGATATGTCATGTCCAGATAATGTTGCCAAAATGTTAGTCCACACACCTCAACATTATTTTTATTAATTTATATATTCTGTACCATTCTTTGTTCCAGTCACACACATGGGTATGTGCACACACTTGTGTGCACACACACAGCCCAGACACCAAAAGGATTTTGTGTATAGTTGAATGACTTACAGTGAAGAGAAAATAAGAGAGGGAAAATTATAAAACCAGGCCCAGTAAACCCAGGTGGGACAATGATGTTGCTAAAAGCAAGACATGATCCTTACATAAACCTGAAAACAGGCTCTGAAACCTTCCTTCTCAGACTTATTGTACCATAATTATTATGATCTCAAAACTGTTCCTTACACTGACTGTCTACACTCTCTATGGCTGCCGTCCCCTGTCATTAATCTTTTACTACATTTGTCAAAATAATGGGATGGATGTTCCTGTTGGGTGCCCCTCCTGATGAGGAAAGTCAGCACAGCTTTGGTGAGAGTGTCCTGAAATGACTGACTCGTTTTTCCCTTTGAAATTGTATAAAGAACATGTTAGAGGCTTCCCTCCTGGAACCCACTCTTTTTGTACCTGAAGCAAGTCAGCTCAGCACCTGAGCTTTCACAACAAGGCCTGAAAGCTTTCCATGTGCCTTCAGTAGGGTGAGGTTTGTTTCAGTATTTCCAATAGGACTTATTCTTGAACATTACTACATTATAACAAAACAAGTTAGCTGTTTCTCTTCTTCTTTTTTGTTAAACAGAAGATGCTTAACCAAATAGAACCAAAGCCTTAATATTTAAATAATAAATCCCCATTATGTAATTTTCAACTCATTTGGTTAACTGGAAAGATATTGTCAATGTAGCCTATGATTAAATACAACTGAAGATTAGGTCAATTTTGCCAAAAATAAAAATGCCATCTTCTCCATGTGACTTAAATCACAGTATCCCATCCAGATACAGTCCCTACAAATAAATACCTATTACAATTTGTCAAATAGTAAAGTCCAACTGTACATGGCACTTACATTATGTTAGTCTTAGGAATTTTCACATAATTATCTGTTTATCCTTTCAAAAACCCTATGAGATAGGAATTATTCCTTTGTGACAAATGAGAAAACTGGGGCACAGAGAGACTGTGTAACTTGCTTAGAGTCACGCAGCTGGTTGGTGCAAAGCCAGGATTCACACACGCTGCGGTTTGGCTCCCCGAGCCATGACGTCATCCACTAGACTGGGGCGCCTCTCTTCACTACTGTGAAGTTTCCATGATGACACGTCTCTCGCAGTGGGTTTTTAGTCTTATCGTCATTCATTTTGACTCCAAAGCCAGGCCTATATTTGGATAGTACTCTCAGAGAATCTGAGACTATTTAGGTGGACTCACAAAATAATAAACCAGAATTAATCCAGTGTATGAAACATTTCTTTTGATAGAAGTAGAGAAGGCATTTTAGCATTCCGTGGATTGATTTCTTCATTTATAATTTTGGGACTTTTTATATAATTTGTTTCACATTTACAAAAGGAAACTGAGCATGAATGTGATTATAAAGCCAAGATATTAAACTTTCTGAAGGATCAGCGTTGTATAAGGTAGTCATCATATTGGTAGGACATCTCCCTAAGGATTCTACTTTATTTTTCTCAACCAGTAAAGTACATGGGCCCTGGGTATAGGATCCCCCAGGATGTTGCAAAAATATGATTATGGGATCTTTCCTTAGACCTACTGCATCAAAATCTTTGGAGTTTTGGCATCAGAATACGCATTTTATCAAGCTCCCATGTGATTTTTTATTTAAATTTAGTGGGGTGACATTGCTTAATAAGATTGCATAGGATTCAAGTATACACTTCTATAATATGTGTTCTGTATATTGCATTGTGTGCCTACCACACAAAGGCAAATCATCTTCTGTCACCATATATTCAGCCGACTTCACCCTTTACAACCCTCCAACCACCTTCCATCTGGTAACCGCCATACTGCTGTCTACATCTATGAGTTCCATTTTCATATCCCACATAGGAATGAAATCTTATATGGTTCTTCACTTTTTCTGACTTACTTCACTTAGCATAATCCTCAAGGTCTATCCATGTCGCAAATGGCAGTACTTCATCTTTTCTTGTGGCTGAGTAGTACTCCATTATATATATGTGATTCTTTTTTTTTAAGATTTTACATATTTATTTTTAGAGAGAAGGGAAGGGAGGGAGAAAGAGAGGAAGAGAAATATCTATGTGAAAGAAACATCAACTGGTTGCCACCTCACATGCACCCTGACCCTAGGAATCAAAGCCACAACCCAGGCATTTGCCCTAATGGGGAATGGAACCACGGATATTTTGCTTTGCAGAGTGACATCCAACAAATTTAGTTGCTCAGATCAGGACACTATACATGATTTTTATGTTCTGGAATTTGATAATCGGTGTTCTTGGACAAACCTTGGTTCTCCAGCCTGTTTACACATTTAATTCACCTGGAAGCTTTGAAAAAATTAAACCAAATGAATCAGAATCTTGAGTAGTCGTGGGGCTGAGCACCTGATATTGTTAAAGCTCACCAGCTTCTTCTGTCACCTGTGCCCTCAGGCCGGAGAACCGCTGCCTGCCTTCAAGTCCATAGAACACCAGGGAAAGGGGAGTACAGGTTTTCTAATTTCTATAATCTAAGAAGGATTATTTCATCAGTAACTCTAGAAATGATCATCTTTGCCAGGATATTCTTTTCAACCTGTGAAAATATTGTTGAAATGCATATTCTACCCTTAACTTTCACAAGACTTAATGCCTTGAAACTACTATACTGATTTCCTTTTTACTGTTACAGTGGGAATGTCGGAGGTCCAACTAGATCACCCGCCCAACATTGGGTTTGGTTACATGGCTTCTGGGGGTGTTTATATTTGTGTTTGTGGCGTTTCTTGCCCTGAAAATACATGAGCATACTAGGGAATGAAATATTTTTATACACCTTAATCTTCAAGCCCCAGTTATGCTCTTGAGACTTAAATACTTACTACTCATGAGTGATGTTATACATCCCTTTAAATCTCCTCACTTTTTCCATATGGAAATGCTTTGCTTAAAACTGTTCCCTAGGGACAGAGAAAATTATTTTTAAAATACATTGGGATTGTTACAGAGACATGCTATATACTGTATACTCAAGTGACAATTCTGAGTGGACCATGATGACCCAAAACTTTAACTTTGCGATTCAGTGACATTTACATCTTAACTTTCCAGTTCAACAAATTCAAGTTCAATAACATAATAAAGCTGGATGCCACACTTAATACTGCTCCCAGAATGTACTTTAGGGAAATTGATTTAGGCCCTTTTTATCCTTAGGAAATATAATTTTATGCTCTTAACTTCAAAAATGAGAACAGTATGTAATAAGATGAACACAGAAATGCACAATAAAAATGAATGGGGTTTAAGAACCAATTGGCTAGAAATGTGACCCTGAGTCACTCTGGTTAGCAAAAGCAATAGCTATTTGGAGAGAAAAGCTGATGATCAATAGATAAAAGTAAATACAGCATTGCCAGAGAAATATTATTTCAGTTTCTATAAATTCACTTAAAAGCTTTATAAAACACCACACTACAAGATAATCCAGGAGGGAGCTTTGTTGCCTTGCACACCACTGAGGGAAAATCAAAGTTTCTTTGTCAACAGAGACTCCCATGGATTTGAAAAGGCCTGCCAGTGTGTTCCGAGATGATGACATCAGTGTTATAGACAAGGTAAAAATCCAGTGGCTGGAATTCTGATATCATGTGGTCCATTTAATGACAGTAACAAATAACTTAATAAACTGCATTGCACATTGTACTTACTATTCTGCAAGGAAAATGAAATATGGTAAACAAAGGCAAAAAAGATTCATGTATGGTTAAATGATGGTATGCTTTCAAACACAGTGATGTTCCTTTTTCGCTATTGTAGTTACATCATGTTGCTCCAAGCCACCAGGTACCTCATACTACCTGCCTATTTAGGACTAATAAATCAGTGATTTCTGTGATGACTGGGTATCATATGTACTAGGTTAGCCAAGAAGTCCATATCTTTTCTTCTGCAAAATAAAAAACTCATGTTTCATTTTCACCAATAACCTTATTGATTTGGATATTTTGAGTATGTCATCTATCTCCCATGTGGTATAATGTTTAGTGTTCTCATTTAATGTCTCGATTTGATTGCTATCAACTTCAACTGGTCTACCCAACCATGGAGCATTGTCCATCAAGAAATCTCGAGTACAAAACTTCACAGAACACTTTTGACACATTCAATCAGTCATAGCACCTTCTCCATACACTGCACAAATCTTTTTTTGTGTTTCACTTGTGGTTTTACCTTTCTTTAAATAATAAAGCATAATGTACCAAAATGTTGCTTATTTTCTTTAATCTTGAATATTAAAATAGCTACACAAAAATTCCCTAATTTTGGTGAGTTTTTTTAATGAATGCTGATATGACAGTTGTCACAATACAATCTAACAAAATTGCTTCCAATGAAATTAAAGACAACTAAATGCTACTAGAGCCCTCTTATAGAAAAAAACAAACAAACTTTTTGGCCAACCCAATAACTATCCCATTCCCAATCAGCAGAATCTTTCTATAGTGATCATATCAGACTCACAGTCCATGTGAAGGTAGATTGAATTTGATCATTATGTTTTTAAAATATGCAACTCAAACAGTGCTGGTCCATGATAAGATAAAGAGCTTGCTCTGGAAAATAAATCAATGTACCATTTCCTTCCCCAAGGAAATCTTTCTTCTAAAAAATTCAGGTGATTCTAAATGTACTGTGTAATGAAATTAATTTACATTCTGATGCAAGCTTCATATCTTGTTGCAGATGAGTAGCAAACTCGGCAGCTATCTGAGGACTAGATTTTGACTAGCATGGCTTAAAATATTCATTTACATCTATAATGTCCATTGTGAGTTGAATGGTAGACCCCAAAAGTTCTGTTGCTATCCTAACATCAAACCCTGTGACTGTGACCTTATTTAGAAAAGGATCTTTGCAGATGTAATTAAGTGAAGTATCTTGAAATTAGATCATTCTGGAGTATCTAGGTTGGCCCTAAATTTGATGTCAAGTATCCTTACAAAAGACATAAGGAGAAGATACAGTGAGAATTTAGAGAAGAACATGTGAAGATATAAGTAGAGACTGAGTTATTCAGCCATAAGCCAAGGACCATCTGGAGCTACCAGAAGCTAGAAGAAATAGGGTATAACTCTCCCCTAGATTCCTTGGAGGGAGTGTGGCCCTAGAACTGTGAGAAAATAACTTATGTTGTTTTAAGAAATTCAGTTAGCAATAATTTTTTATGGTAGCCCTAAAAAACTAATACAATGCTGTAGTTTTGCATTGTTATATTATCTTCCAAAAATATCATAACTATACTTTGGAAATATATCATTGGGAATATATCATTTATGATATATATAATATGTTATATATAATATGTAATGTTTTGATATATAAATATAGTGGAGGACAGTGACTTAACAAGAAATTAAAATTCAATGGTTGTAACTTATATATTTTTGAAAATTCTACTAATTAATCAAGCAAGGGACTTGCTCCCTTTTATTCCAAGTACATTTCATTGTCTTCTAAACGGTAGGAATTAAATTAGTCACCTGTCACAAATATCTCTACTATATTTTTTATAAGTACAATGGACTTTCTCTCTTCCACGGAAATGTCATTCCATGAATTTTAATAAGGAATGGGACAAAGAATTTATGGTATGTGTCCAGTATTTCTGAGTTTCTGTGGTTTATTCTGATTTCTGCATAACACATAAATATTCCCAAATATACAGAAATACAAATACATACAATGATATCACTAGGGGCAAAATTTGGGAATATATTAATATAATAATTCATAATTTATAGGGAAGAACATATGGCATTTGTCTTTTACTGCCTGGTTTATTTCACTTAGCATAATATTCTCCAGTTTCATCCATGAGATCACAGAATGTAGGAGCTCCTTCTTTCTTTTTGCTGTATACTATTTCATTGTGTAAATGCACCACAGTTTTTTGATCCACTCATTTACTGATGGGCACTAAGGCTACTTCCAGCACTTGGCTATTATAAATTGTGCTGCTATGGACATTGGGGTGCATAGGATCTTTTGAATTGGTGTTTCAGGGTTCTTAGGGTATAATCCCAGCAGTGAAATCACTGGGTCAAAAGGCAGTTCCATTTTTAGTTTTTTAAAGAAATCCCATATTGTTTTCATAGTGGCATACCAGTCTGCATTCCCACCAAGAGTGCGCTGTTCCCTTTTCTCCACATCCTCGCCAGAACTTGTTGTTTGTAGTAATGTTGGCCATTGACAGGTGTGAGGTGGTATCTCATTGTGATTTTAATTTGCATCTCTCTGATGGCTAGTGATGTTGAGTATCTTTTCATATGTCTACAGTCCATCTGTATGTCCCCCTTGGAGAAGGGTCTATTCAGATCCTTGGTCCATTTTTTTAATTGGATTGTTTATCTTCCTGGTGTTGAGTCATATGAGTTCTGTATATATTTTGGATATCAATACCATATGATCTCGCCTATAAGAGGAATCTAATGAACAAGGTAAACTAATGAACAAAATAGAACCACAGACATAGGAACATAGAACAGACTGAAAGTAACCAGAGGGGTGGGAGGAAGGGAATAATGGTGGAAAGAAGGAGAAGGGACTAGACAAAGAACACGTACAAATGACCCACAGACATGGACAAAAGTGTGGGAATTGACTGTGGGAGTGGGGGTGGGAAGGGCAGAGGAGGATAAAGCAGAAAAATTGGGACAAGTGTAATGGAGTAACAATAAAATGATTGAATAAAAATATATAATTCATAATTTAAGTGGAAGAAAGTTCCTCAGTATTCTTTTTTCAATTGCAAATCGATTTTGAAAATGCTTGTGAGAATGCACTATAATTAGCCCAATCGTTTTAATTTTGTTCTCTTCATTCAAAAGGGTAGAAATAGTTTGAATCTCATCACAGCAAACCAGTGAACAACCTCTAGATTTCTAATCCATGAAGAATAAAATCCTTTCAGGGATCTTTCACCAATATCACCTTGTCCATTCTCAATGCATTTATCTTACAATTCACTATGTATAGTTGCACCTGTGTGATGTAGTTGCCTTCACTCTGGAACTGCCAAAAAGCGCCTTGCAGTTACCATGTTTCTGTTAAAATTAGCTGGGCTCTTTCTGCCTGTGAAACATCTGCTTTGAGTGATACTGTAGCAGCTGTGATGATCTAATAGTAACCTAAGCACTTCAGTTTTAAATTGTACAAAAGGGGCTTTGAGGAGAATGATAAATGACCTAAATTAGATGACGACTTTTAAGTACCTAATTTTAACCTTACTTATAATGAATGCTTTTTCCTCAATGCTTCTTTGCACCTGTCGCTCTTGGAAAGTGAGTAAAATGTGCCTGCGTGTTGTTTAGTTCACATTGCATTCTCAATAGACTGTTAAGCAACACTTGAAATGGTGGAGCAAAATATTGTGCCTTCGAAGAACTTTCTCTCTCTTTTTTTCAAATTTCCTCTAATTCCCTATGCTCTTAAAGGGCACAACTTTCTCCAGAGATGTGCATGTACCATAGAAATAAATATTGCATAAACCTATAGATAGCACCCTTAAGAAATTACTTCATTCATATATGGAATCTAATAACAAAATAAACTGATGAACAAAATAGAAACAGAGACATGGACACATGGAACAGACTGACAGCTGTCAGAGGAGAGGAGGGGTGGAGAATGGATGAAAGAAGGTGAAGGGATTAGCCAAAGAGCATGTATGCATAACCCACAGGCACAGACAACAGTGTGGGGATGGCCGGAGGGAAGGGAGGGGCAGAGGCAGGGAGAGGTGGGCAAAAGGGGAGAAAATGGGGACAGCTGTAATAAACAATACAAATAAAGTAAAAAAAAAAGTAAAATAACAAAAGAAATTATTGGTTTATGGAGAAGTCAAAGACAAAATGTGTTCTGTTAAACAATTAACATGAATATCCTTGTGCATAAAAATTAATTAATTAAACTTAAATAATATCCCCCCAAAATAAAAATTTAAAAAGTATTTCATATTTTAACATCTGTTTCATTTTTAGGCTAATCAATATTTTTTCTCTAAAAATTTTTAGCTACAGAAAGAACAGTATTTTTATTTGATGTTATATTTACATGTCTACATTCCTAGGTAAAAACATTCACTAGGTAATACATGATTATGAAGACAGCACTTACCATCTCATTAAAATCATAAAGGTAAGTGGTTTCTAGTCTTCGAAAGCTATCCCTTCTATCTCACCCAGCCCCCCTTTCTCATACACACATTGGAAACATAATAGTGAAATCATTCTCACCATCTCAGAAACGGTGGAATAGTAATATCCAGTTTACAAAGTGCTTGGAGAACAACATAGTGTCTCTTTTGATCCTCACAATGAGAACACCAAGGTCATCTCCCCAGTGACAAATAAATGATACAAGATTTGGATAGTTTCATTGCACACACAAGGTAAAATCTAAACTGAAGCACAAGTTTGCTTTGATTTTATTTTTAATAGTTTTATTACATGCTCTGTCTGCTATGTAAAATTGAGAAGAGTTCTTTCAGAATAGTTTTGACCATTGGTCAAAATGTTGTGCCTTCTATGTGTGAAAAGGCATAAAATATACCAACTTTTATTGTTTTCTTTAATAAATTACTTTTCCAAAATTATCAAAGCAATAACTGCACACACCAAAAAAAAAAAAAAAAAACCCTAGTAAAATAATACTAGTGGTAATAGTGTGTGAAGAAAGCTAATGGATGTACCTCTCAAATCTTTACATTTAAATCCCTTTCTCCAATAGATAATTAATACTACTTTTTGCCTACTCTAAAAATACATGGACATCTATACACATGTACATGATTTTATTATTAATCTGTCTTTTTAAGAAAATGTATTAATACTATAGACATTAGTTTTCAGTTTACTTTCCTTTCTTAATCATACACCGCTAGCATGGCTCATGTAAATAAATAAAGAATTTAACCTAAGTTATGCTCTCAGTTGAGGCCGCAGTCGACATTTATAGCAGTGTATGGTGAAGGCGACCCTCTGGCCTGCTGACCCCTCAACCCTTTCCCTCTGCACGTGCCTTTTTAGCTTCATCCCTTGTTATCAATCCAGGTCAATACACCTAGAGGTCCCTGGTATATGCCAGGGAGAGGAACTTGTATATACTATTTTACTTTTTCCTATCTCCTTTCTTTTCAAAATAATGAATATGGATGAAGGTGGTGAAAAAGTTCAAACTCCCAGTTATAAAATAAATAAGTCATGGAGATGTCATGTGAGGCATGATAAAAAATAATTTCTATTTATTGTAATCATGCTGGGTAAATTTTTATTTTATTAATTTTATTTTTAAGTTAATTATATCCTAATGTGGTTACTACTTTTACCAATGTTTATTGTTCTTCAGATTTTTTTTTTTTTGCTTTTCTTACATTCTAATTTTATGGCTTCATTAAATTTATTTTTATTACTATCTTTCCCTTGATAATTTAGAACTTTCTGCTATGCATTTATGTAAATGATATGTATTAGTCTTCTCCAATTGCCATCACAAAATACCATAGACTGGATGGCTTTAACAACAAAAATTTATTTTCTTACAGTTTTGAAGGCTAGACGTCCCAGAGAAAGATGCTGGCCAATTCAGTTCCTAGTGGAAACTCTCTTCCTGGCTGGTAGGCAGCAGTCTTATGGCTACATCCTCAGGTGGTAGAGAGAGAAAGAAGGATTGCTGGTGTCTCTTCACATAAGGGCTAATCCCATCATGAGGATCCCACCAGCATGACCTCATCTAAACCCCACTGCCTCCCCTAAAGCCCGTCTCCAAACAACATCGCAGTGGGTGTTAGGGTTTAATATATGAGTATGGGTGGGCACAAATATTCATAATAGGACATAATGGCACGTTCCTTTTCCATTTCTTGAAATCACATCTAAAATTAATTTTTTCTAATAATTCTATGAAAAAATTACAATACGATTTCAGTTAAAATGCTTTATTTACCTACTTCTTTCCAAACCCACTAGTAATGAAACTTTATTGTATATTTATTTCCCCTCTTCCCACATTTAGCCCCACTCAAATATTAAATATTATTACTTTTGCTGTGATAAGTCTTAACTCTAAGCTCTTGAGATTTATATTTATAATGTGTCTCTTTTTTCAAAAAATTTAACTACCCTTAAAAAGCATAATATCTTAGCCATGTTATTATCATTGCTTATTTTTTACTATTAAGTTTACATTTGTTTAGAATATCCTAGAGGTATTCTCTGTAGATAGCATGGTGTTTTCCATTAACCTGTACTCATCTTGTGTTGTTCTGTAAATAATTTTCAAACAAAGAAGCCAATATCTTTTAATGGTGGGTCTGGAACCAGATTCTGCTGCTTCCTGAGAGACACTTTGGAGTGTGCCTTAGTTCCTCCATATGTAAAGTGAGGACCATAAACTCATCTATCTCAGAAGATGGATAAATAGCACATACAACACGTGAAATGATGTTTAGCATACTGAGCACGATAAAATTGTTAGCTTATCTTTACTGAATATAGAATTTTTAGGATGAACATTTTCTAACAGTAGTCTGCAGATATCATTAAACCGCCACATAGCTTCCAGAGTCACAGAGGAAATGTATAGTGACAAAATGATTATTGTTTTGCATTGTATTATTGAAAATACTATTTTTGCACTTCGTATTTAGAAACTTAGGAATGACTATAATTTTCTTCATTATCTTACTTTGGGTTAGGAAAGTCCTTAAAGACTGTAGAACCATCTATCCAAGAGAGAAAAGTTGTCTTCTGTTTTTTAACTATAAGTTGCATAAAAATTCACCTTTTATTTTCCAAATGTACTTAGTGTAAATTTTCAACTATCAATCTATTATTGATTTCTAATCTAATTGCATATATTTATTAAATCAAACTTCTCAATGTGCTGTCTTAGGTCATTGAGAATTATTTCTTTTTCAGTTTTTGATTAATAATTTCTGAAGAAAGTATATTAAATCTCCCAACATGACATTAGATTTGGCTAGATTTTTCTCTGTAATATCTTCTCCTGTTTTTCTATATTTAAACAAATATATTATTTTTTGTCAGGAATATTACATCTTGGGTTATTATTTTTCCATTATATAGTATCTATATTACCATAATAGAGATACTAATAGGGATTTTGTTGTGACTTTCAGCTGCCGCAGCTCACATGGTCAGCTCCGCAGGTGCAGGCACAGAACCACCTCACCCTCCCCTTCATCCTCGCTTGAACTCTTCTTACTCAAAATGTCTACTTCCTGCCTAAGAGCTAAGAATTAAAAGGAAGCAGGGGATTTCTCAATCTCAAGGTCCCCTCTGCCATCAACAAGGCACCATTAATTTGGAACTTCACACCCCAGTTTGATGCAGGCGCCAGCTTTGAGATCATGCTTTTCAGAGTTCTTAAAATTGAACAGGAGCACAAGTCTTTAACTCTATCTTCTGTATCACCAGCATTTGTCTGATACTAGCTTTCTGTCTTGGATGGAGCAAAATTGGGACACACATCTGATCGTTTTGCTCTCAGACTATTCATCTTCCCCACTTTTCCTTTCCATAATCCCATAGGTCAGCCTATTGCATTGCAACAAATCCTCTTTCAATCATATAAGTTAACTATGGACAGAAGTTTCTTTAAACTCAAATAGAGAGATACAAAAACTGAGGACAAATTTCTTTAAATGGTATCCTAGACTGAAATTTTATTTTTTGTTTATTTTATCAAGTCCTTGTTCCTACTCTGACAGACGGTTACCTCAAGTGTACTAGAATAAAGGTCTAAGCCCTGGCTGGTGTGGCTCAGTGGATTGAGCACTGGCCTGCAAACTAGAATAAAGGTCTTATGTATAAAAAGGAAAAAATAGAAACACATAGCAAAATATGAAACTATTATTCCTTTACCCTTACTTATTATAAACATGTGGGCACTATTTGTTAGATACAACAAAGGAAGCACTGGCTCAATATTTAATTATGATAATTTGAATACCTTATCATTTTTGTTAAAGTGATTTATGAGTAGATGTTCAGATAATAAACAGTTCCTGTTTTTCTCTTGTCTTTTTATTAGCATATAGCATAAGGATCCTTTAACAGATAAAATACTTTTCCTCTAACCAAATAACTTAAAAGATAATTTTCCTAAAATTTTGTATTTAGCATATTGAACAGAATTTACATAAAAAACAGAGAACTATGGAAATTTCAGAGCTGACAAAAACCCAACACATACTCACATTTAATCTGCCTCCCAAATATTTATTTGTTGTCATGTGAACAGCATAGCAAAGTTCAAGTTTCTGAGTTGTTAGCCAGGATCTTTTTCTTAACATAAACTTAGAGAACGTTAACAAACTTAACTGATCAGCTAGCTACCCTGAATTTGAGATTTCCTTTAATATTTTGATTTAAATATAAACTGCATAGAATATCTGAGGTATGCAATAAGATTAATGGAAGAATAAAGGGAAGTTTATACAAACTAGCATTGGAAGAAATATTCTTGTCTGATTTATTTTCAGAATACCTCTATATTTCCTAGTGGCAGCGAAAAAAAATTTCAGTCGTACTAGTTCAGAATATTAAAAAAGGCCATTTCACAAAATGTATGATCACTTATAATTGTGGAACAGAAAAGAACAAAATTATGAAAAGAATTCTGCTGATTAGAATATTTAAATTAGTAGATAAAGATAATCATATATTGATTGTACCACATTTGCAATAAAAAATAACAAGAAAATTATTTTCTACTTTCTGTAAGAGATAAAAGAAATATTATAATCAAACTTTTTATAGCCTTTGCCTAAAATACAATTAAAAATCACAAATATAAAATGAAATTTGCTGATGGGAAATTTATAGGGATTTTTTAAAATTCTGTAATATTGCTTTTAATGGAAAACAGCTAAAATGCAAGAAAACATTATAGCTACAGCCTCAGACATATATCTAGGTTACACAATATGTACTTGAACATGTTTTGAATATAGATTATGTTATAACAACAGAATTTGCAGATCTCATTGATCAATAAATCCATTTAAACAATTGGTAATCCCAGAGCAATTGTCATAAATGGCACCAAGTGCTGGGTCTAGATCTATGCCCTGAAGGAGTTTACAAAATAATAATAGTGCAATATAATGAGTATCCTGAGCAGTTAATCAGATAAACTAAAGATCTACATAAAATGTGGTATTCAAAATCTCAGAGTTATATAGGTAAGAAAATAATTTAGATTAGCCTAAAAGTTGGTCAAAACCAAATAGACTACCAAGGTACTTTAAAAGCATAAAAGCCATGGATGGGTGGTGCAAAAATGGAGACAAATGTACTTGAACAACAATAAAAAATATATATGTAAAAGCAAGTATAATAAATCATCTTGTTGTACAATTGAAATATATGCAATTTTATTTGTCAAATATTCCCCCATAAACTTGGGGAAAAGTAGAAATATTGTGTTCCTTGAAGCTAAGGTACTCAATATGAGGAACCATAAGGCTTTCAGGAATATGCCCTGCATGAATTTCAACAAAATGTCATATTATATCATTTTCCTCCCTGAAAATATTACATAAGAATATGAAAAACAACACCTTCTTTCTACTGGAATCCTACTTGCAATAAATCTGAATCTGACAGATGAAGACTAAGGACAAGTGTAGTCTCCAGGAAATAGGAACTACCGGATATGCGATTTGCCAACCCTTCTACACCATGAACCTATGTTCTGACTGCTGAAGTCATCACACTTTGAAAATAAAGGTTCACTAACCATCTGCTTGGAAAGTAAAATTACAATCATACAAACATTGCTTATTTGAGTCTTTTAAATTTTGAGAAATTAATGGGCATTTCAAACTGCTCAAATATAACTATGTTTTGTCACCATAACAGAGTGAATGTAAGGTGAAAAAAGTTTCATTTCCACTACTGCAGTCATCATCTTGGAAAGATTTAATTCTTGAATATTCCTTTACTGAAATATCATTGATTACATCCTAAACCCTACATTTATTGCTATATTCCTAGTGTTCCATTTGCAAATTTATTTTCTGGTATAGAATTAAAAATTCTGATAGGGTAGAAATACAACCTGAAGACAGCAGTGTTTGGAATTTCTCAGGTAAACAAATGTTGAAAGATTTGTTGATACTGCTATTCATTCTTTTATATTTTCCTATTGATGACTCAAATAAATGGAGAACCAAGGAAAGATCTATACTTAGGGTCTGTATTGAGAATGTCTAAAGTGGAGAGATATTCCGTACTGACTGCAGAAATACTGTAATCCATTTGAATCTAAATTCATATTGAAAAGAAATTCTTTCTTAATGGAGTGTTGAGCATGAATTTCTCTTAGAGAGACATAAATGTTTCCATATGCAACACACATTTGGCGAGGAAATGGAATCTGCCTATGCACATTTATCAAAACTAAGGCCTTCTATCAACTGGCTACCGTATTTTTCCAAGCTCATCTCTCATTACCACCCAACATGCCCATTGTCTTCTATTTATCATCCAACTGGAGGGAATATTGGTTGCTGCAGGTAATTGACTGGGGTTTGGCCTGTGGCTGGTAGTCACACTGTGTTGTAATGTTATGCCTACCCTCTTTACTGTTGAGAATAAATGGAAGACAATCAAATTAGTCTAAAGGCATCGTGACTATGTTTCAGACTACAGTTTTGTCTTTCATAAAACGTTTAGAAGTCCAATTTCCTAAAATTTTCATGCCTTCTGATTTTAGTATTTTCTACTGCTTTTGCAGCATGTGACACTGAGAAATGATATTAATCACTGCTAGCCTAATGCAGGAAAGACTACATTAGTTTAGTATCAAAAACAAAAAATACAACAATAATACTATCATTAAATAATTCTGCATGGTTATAATATGTCAGATACTATGCTAAGATATTTAGATATATATATATATTTATAATGTATCTGAACAATAGGTATTATTACTACTTCTATTGACTATAGAAGAAAACAGGCATAACTGATTCAACAATTGTATAAATAATTTAATTAAGGGTGCAATGTTCAAAAGTAGTTATGCCCAGATACAACCTCATATCTTTCTTACAACAAATCCCCAGGCTTTTTTTTTTTTTGTCTTTTCTACCAATAAGGCATTTAATACCCATATTTATAGCATTTGTCCTCTTACATTAAAATTTTCTTCTCTGATAAGTATTTTAGTAAAATAAGAGTTTTAGATTTTACTAGTTGACTTAAAGTGAATATATGATTTACCCAAATGAATAATTAGAACTTGAAGAAGTAACGTCATTTAGCTTTGTTGTTGTTGCTGATTTTTTTTAATTAACTTTATTGGGTTGACAACAGATTATATAGGTTTCAATTGTACAATGCTATAATGCATCACCTATATATTGCACTGTGTGCCCGTCACCCAGAATTAAATAATCTTTTACCAACATATATTTGACCCCTATTACCATTTATTACCATTACCCCCTTCCCTCTTTTTTCTTTGTTTTTCTTGTTTGTTCATTTGTTGCTTACAATTTTATATCCCACATATAAGTGAAATAAAATGGTTCTTAACATTTTTTGTCCAATTTAAAGAAGAAAACATAGGTACTGTACTTATGGACCTTGGTCTTAAAGAAGATTTTATGAATTTGACCCCAAAGTCAAGGGAAACAAAGGCAAAAATAAAAAAAAATGGGACTACATCAAACTAAAAAGCTTCTATGCAGCAAAAGAAAGCAACAACAAAACAAAAAAGCACCCAACCAAATGGGAGAAGATATTTTCAAACAACAGCTCCTATGAGAGGTTCATACCCAAAATATATAAAGAACTCATACAATTCAACACCGAACAACAAACAATCCATTTAAAAAATGGGCAGAGGACCTGAACAAACACTTCTCCCAGGAGGACATAAAAATGGCCAACATATATATAAAAGTGCTCAACTTCACTAGCTATTAAGAAAATGCAAATCAAAACTACAATGAGATACCACTTCACAACCATAAGAATGGCTACTATCAACAAGAATAACAAGCATTGGAGTTTTGGAGAAAAAAGAACCCTCATTCACTGCTGGTGGGAATGTAAGCTGGTACAGACACTATGTAAAATAGTATGGAGGCCCCTCAAAAATTTTAGAATAGAGTTAACATACGACTCAGCAGTTCCTCTTCTAGGCACTTCCCGAAAATTTTGAAAACATTTATTTGTACAGACATAAGCGCCCCTGTGTTCATTGCAGCATTATTCATGGTGGGCAGGACACGGAGACAACTGAAATGTCCTTGAAGAAGATGCGGAATACTACTCGGCCATGAGATGAAATGTTGCCATTTGTGACAACGACAACATGGGTGGATCTTAAGAATATGATGCTAAGTGAGATCCAGGCTTTTAGTCATTTTACTATACTTCCATCCCCACTTTACAACATCTATCTCAACTCTAGTGTATTAGAATTGCATTTTTACGCTGATTAAAAGTTGCCAGTTAACATTATTTTAATATTTTAGCAGGTGAGATAGTGTCTTGAAAATTATATTTTAACATTACTTTTATACATTTTATTTTATTCTTTATTCCTTTTTATACTAGAATTTTATTGCTATGTGTGCATCTGGGGAAGGTTTACATGCAAACTCTATATTTCCCACTCAATTTTACCGTGAACCCAAAGCTGCTCTAAAATATAAAGTCTATTCATTTTAAAGAAAGCATGTATATGTTCCTTTATAAATAAAGGGAAAAGATGAGGGAAAATACTCAAGAATTAATATGCATACCTTGAAGCACAAAACCTACTAATTTAGAAACTTCTGTCAAAAGTTAATTATCTGTAAGATTCTTTGGTCAATTAAGTAAAACAAATAAAAGTAAGATATTTGAATAGTCAAATTTTTAAATAGAAACTCACAAATCTTTTTTCAGGTGTTCTGACTGAACAAATTCACTCTGGGTCAGTATAGCCATACAGCCAAAGAAAATACTCAGTTGTTTCCTTTCATGCATTTCCTTCCAAATACTAGATGATTACCTTGGCTGACCTTTTAATAGCATAACTTGTGAAGCAAAATCACAAAACCATAAAATCACAAAATCTCTTGACTTTATTCTCGACTAAGCAACTCAGTTTTAGTCCACAAATAAAACAACTTCAGTTACTAACTGGAAATATAGACAATTTTCACAGAAAGTATGCCACTTACCAATTTATTGCCTCTCAATTCCAAACTTAGCCTGTTACACTTTTCTGTGAAAATGGGCAAGGGCCTTTTAAATATTTATTCTCTTTATCAACTAGCACTGACTCTGAAAAGACATTGGAGGAAAATAGGTGTTTGCTTCTCGATTCTAACATGCTCAATTAGCAGTATCCTGTAGCGGGCACAGCTTCTTTAACACGAGTTCCTACAGTTCTCACAGTTTCTCCAGTGCCCAGGTCCCACAGTGCATGATGACCAGCAGCCAGCTGGCCCTGTATCTCTCTCAGGCAATATCAGAGCAGAGTGCCCTGATTGAAGCTCCCCCTGTGAAATTCCCCCACTTGGAGGGCAGACTTCTGGCAAGTTCAGCTAGTGGGGTACCGTGGATTCTTCTCTGTTGCTCGCTGAGCCGGAGCACTACCCTCTGCAACAGGGTCTAGATATCATTCTCAGGAACCTTTTCCTTGAGTGCATTTTATCAGCCCTAGACTGAGAGACTGTTTTTTATATCTGATATTTATGTATCATTTAGTTCTTTTTACTTCTTATTACCCAGTATATCATTAACCCAATACCCTATTATAGTTAATAATTCTTTATATTAAACATTCTCTGCTCAAATTATTGTGTGAGCTAGTCTGATAAGGGAAGTTTTAATGGCACAAGTTGTACATTAGCTTTATAATCCACTGCTACCTCTTTCATAAAAGAATTTGATATTAACATAATGTACTTAATGAATATTTAATGAGTACTACTATTGACCAAAATCATTTTACATATGAAGACTATAGCAGTAAACACACAAAGAAAAACAAAAAATTCCATCGTCATAGTGTTAAATTTCTAATGATGGGAGACAGACAATCAGAGGTATATAGCCCAACAGAAAGTAAATATATATATATATATATATATATATATATGGATAAAAATAAGGCATAGAATGCAAAATAATGAAGATGGACCCTTACCTTGTGCCATATCAAAATTAACTGAAATAGACCAATGACCTAAATGTAAGGTCCATAAAAATATGATGGAAAATTGTGGGTGGAGTAGGAATAGAAGGAAAAAATAAGATCAGTTCTGAACAAGTTATTCTCATCTTCTAAATATTCAAGAAAGTTTGTCAAGTATAGAAAATTTAACCATTAGTCGTCAATATTCAGATCATTGGTGACATTCATAGACATTACTAAAGTGGTGTGAACAAAAGCTTAAGAGAAATAGTTTTAAAAGATATATAAAGAGAAAACTTCCACTTCTGGTCCAGATAGAGTAATAGGGAATGTATTCACCCTACCAAATAAATTAATTTAAAAATTGAATAAAACACACAGTAAAATGACTTTAAAGACATTTGACAGAAGTACACTCTGGGATCACACAGGGATCAGAATTACACTGATCCCTGGGGAACAGAAAAAACAAAAAACAAGTTTCATTTCTTCAGTTTACTACCTGTAGAAAGTTGCAAGGTGATGGTTCAGGGAATGGGAACATGGGCAGACTCTGCTGTCTCCTGCGTTGAGGAGAAAGAGTTGGAGGCCTGTAGTAGCCACGGTGGATAAATGGAGAATATAGGAAAGAGTACCAGAGATGAGAGAGTGTCAGAGGGTGAGAATTCCAGAAATCTTTAGAGTGTGACCTTTATGTATTCATTTGAGTACTGACCAGCACACATTTGAGAATACTACTCAAATCCAGAGATCCTAATCTAAAAGGCCTAAAAAAATAACACTCAGGAAGCAAGAGGTTGAGAAAAATCCCTGTTCTCATGAGAAAGAGACATCTTGTAGTTCAAGGGGCATCAAGGTTTGCCTATCTAATTGAGCCAGTTTAGACCTAGACCAAACACTTCTCTATTTCTATCTAACAAAATTTAAAAGTATCATTCAAGATGATTCAACTCTTTTCAAATTATGCAACCAAATCTCAGGATGAAGTTCAAGAATATTTTTAAGAATATGACAATATCCAGCAGCCAATTAGATAAATTTCATAATGTCTGGCAGCCAAATAAAAACCACAAAGCAGGTAAAGAAGCAGGAAAACACTAATCATAATAAAGACAGTGATCAATGTCAAAATAAAACAAGTTAATTAATAGATAATAATAATAATTATTATTAGATAATAATTAATAGATAAGGCTATTTAAACAGTTGTTATAACAATATTTCATATGTTTAAGAAAGTAAGAAAAATGAACTTGCTAAGAAGAGATATGGAAGATACAAAAAAATGGACCCAATAGAACTTCTAAAGATGAATACCACAATTTCTCAGATGAAAAAAAATATACTGTATTGGATTCATGGCAAACAAGACATGGAATAAAATAAAGACTAATGAACTTAAAGAAATGACAATAGAAACTTTTAAAATGAAGCACAGGGGGAAAAAACTGAAAAGAAAAATACAGCATCAATAAACTCTGAGAAAACTTCAAATAGCATAACACACATGCAATTGAAAGAAAGAGAAGAGAGGAGAAAAAAAGTTATTTGAAGAAAAATTTCCAAATATTACGTATACTATAAATCATATATCCAAGAAATTCAATGAACTCCAGTATACCAAACATGAAACAAGACACATCATAAACAAATTTCTTAAACCTATAACAAAGAGAAAATCGTAAAGCAGCATGAAGAAAAAGATGCATTGCTTTCAGAAAAATGTAAAGATGATAGCAGATTTCTCACCAGTGAAAAGTCAAACTTACCCTATAAGTCAAGTAATGGTATATTGCTTAAATGTAGACTGTGATCATTGGAAGATACACACCATAAACTCTAAAACAACCACTAAAATCACACAACAAAAAGTTAACACAAATAAGTTAACAAAGGAAATAATGTTGTATTGTAAAAATTAGCAATTTACCTCAAGGAAAACAGAAAATGAATAACAACGAACAAATGGAACAAATGGAACACAAATAGCAAGATGGTAGAATTAAGTCCATCCATATCACTAATTATTAAATGGAAACAATCGACTACCTCAACTAAGAGTCAGAGATTATCAGATTAGATTTTTTTAAAAAAAGCTACCTAAATTCTTCTTACAAGAAACTATCTTTAAATATAAAAATATAAATAGATTAAAAATAAAAGACAGCCCTGACCAGTGTGGCTCAGTTGGGCATCGTCCCACAAAGCAAAATGTTGCCCATTGGATTCCCGGTCAAGACACATGCCTGGATTGTAGGTTCAGGTCCCCATCTGGGGCATGGACAAGGGGCAACCAACTGATATTTCTCTCACATCGATGTTTTTCTCCCTTTATTTTTCCCTCCCTTCCCCTCTCTCTAAAAATAAATACATATATAAGATCTTTTTAAAAAAGTAAAAGACATATCATGTAATTTCAAGTAAGTGTCCGGAACAAGAATGTTATCAAGGATAAAGAGAATCAATTCATTATGATAACAGGATCAGTTCATCAGGAGGACATAATAATCCTAAATGTTTATGCAGGTAAAATGTGAGCATTGAAATGCTGATAGAACTATGAAAAGAAAAAGAAAAAAACACAAATACAATAGGAGATTTTAACACATTTCTCTCAGAAGCTGAAAGAGCAATTAGAGAGAAATACCTTTACACTATAGAAACCTTCAACTAAATTATCCACCAACTAGACCTGAGTGGCATTTATAGATAACTCTATACAACAACCATGGAAAACATTATCTCAAGTGCACGTGGGACATATGTCAAGAGAGACCATCCTCTTCATCATAAAACAAGTCACTATATTTAAAAGGCTTTAATCATATAAAGTATTCCCTTATATAAAGTATTATTACTGTGAAATTAAATTAGAAATCAATAACAAGAAACTTTCTGGAAAAGTTACAAATATTTGGAAATAAAATAACGTACTCTAAATAACCCATGGATTGAAAAGACATCAAAAATAAAATTAGAAATCATTTTGAGTAAAAATGCAAACATAGCATATCAAACTTTGTTAGATACAACAGAAACAGAACTAAGAGGGACATTTATAACCTTAAATGCCTATGTTAGGAAAGAAAAGATATCTCAAATAAATAATGTCAGCTTCCACATTAAAAATTAGAATAAAAAGAGTAAATGAAAGTGAAAGGAAGCTTCATACACAAAATAAAGAGTAAAATATGAAATAAATGAACATGAAATATGAAAAGGACCAATGAAATAGAAATCAAAAGAAAAAAAGAAAAAGTGAATGACCCAAATGGTGTTTTTGGTAAAAAAAAAAAAAAAAAAAAAGTAATCGATGAATCCATAGCCAGACCAATCAGAAAGAACACAATAAGACATAAATTTTCAATATCAGGAATAAGAGAAGTGGCAAAAGTAATGATTCTATAAATATTTAATGGATTAGTGGTTATCATGAAAAATTTTATGGCAATAAATTCGACAACTTAGGTGAATAAATTCCTTGAAGGACACAAACTACCAAATCCCACCTAAAAAGTAACATATGACACCTAAAGCTATTACAAAATAATATTGAATATAAACTGTAATTATAAAAACAAAAAATAAATAAAAAGTAATAGATGATCTTAATAGCCCTATATCGATATAATAAAATGGAATTTATAGTTAAAAGTCTTCCAAAAAGACATCTCCAAGCCCAGATGGCTCACTGTTGAAATCTATCAAACAATTAATAGCAGTTCTGAAAACAAACAAAAAAGAAAAGTGAAAACCACTTTGATGTATATCTCACTCCACCAGATTTAACTTAAAATATATCATAGACTAAAATTTAAAATCTAATACTACAAAATTTCTAGGAGAAAATCTTCGTGACCTTCACTTTAGCAAATTTAATTATAGCACCAAAAGTATAATCCATAAAAGAAAAAATTTGATAAGCTAGTGTTCATGAAAATCAAGAATGTGTGCTCTTCAAAACACACTATCAAGAGAATGAAAACAAAAACTACAGATGGGAAAATATATTTGCTAAATAACAACACAGTAATGAATTTGTATCTAGAATATATAAAGAACTTCCAGAAATAAAGAATTAAAAATAAACCAATTTAAAAACTGACAAAATATTTAAACATACGTTTTACCAAGGAAGATACATGGATAGCAAATAAGCTCATAAAAAATGTTCAACATTGTTATTCTTTAGGGAAATGTATGTTAAAGTATATTAAAACCACAATGAAATGCTACTTTATGTTTATTTAGAATATTTAAAATTCTAAAGACTAAACAAATCAAGTCTGTATGAGAATGAATAGCAACTGAAAATTTCAATAACTGTTGGTGGACATACATAATGATACAACCACTTTGGAAAATCATTAGGCATTTCCTTAAAAAGCTAGATATACCAACTATATAAGCCAGTCTTTCCACTCCTTTACCCAAGACATATAAGCATATGCCCATATAAAGACTTGTATAGACATTTTTATGACAACTCTATTTGTAATAGCTGATTATGGAAATAACTCGAATGTGTATACCACAAGGAGAATCAATGAATAATTATGGTTTGTCCCAAACAATGGAGTACTCACTCCACAATAAAAAGGGATAGATTATTGATACACCCAACAACATGGAGAATTTTAAGATTAAAACAAATGTTAGAATTAGAAGAACTGAATGAGTTCATATAGAAAACCTTGCAAGAATTTTGTTGTAAAATAACTGAATAAATGAGGAACTTGGTACAGAGAGAAGTGAAGATAAAGAGATTTTATTTTTAAGGTAGAGAGGGCTCCTACTTGGATGCATGACATCATGAAGAAGCTACAAGGGGGGGGGGTATTGTTAATACAGAAAAAAGATGATGAAATTTCTGAAGCAAGTGGAGGAATTGGCCTTAACAATGACTGAGGATTTATCTATCATAAATAGAGGTTAGACAGAGCATGCAGGTACTGTTGCTAGTAGATTGGTAGAAATGGTGGTTATTTTGAAAGGTTTCTAATTTGGAGTTTTCTCACAAAAATAATAAGGATGGTCATTTTCTGAGAATTAGAAGAGAAAGAAAAGAGGTGTTAAGTTTGGGGGACAGAAGAAATTAGGAGTGAGAGAGTAGATGGACTAAATATAATGATTGTCAAGTAGCATTTAAGAGTCCACGTAAGGTTATTAATTTAAAATAAAATGATCATACACCATATACAAGAATAAATTCAAAATGGGTTAAAGACTTAAATATATGACTCAACACCACAAAACTCCTGGAAGAAAACATAGGTAGTAAAATCTCTGACATTTCTCTCAGCAATATTTTCTTCTGATATATATAGATCTCCTCAGGCAAGAGAAACAAAATAAAAAGAAACAAATGGGACTACAACAAACTAAAAATGTTTTGAACGGCAAGTGAACCCATGAACAAAACAAAAAGACAACCCACTGAATGAGAGAAGATATTCATCAATGATACATTCAATAAGGGGTTAATATTCAAAATTTATAAAGAACTCATACAACTCAACACCAAAAAAAGGAACAATCCAATTGAAAAATGGGCACAGAACCTAAATAAACACTTCTCCAAAGAGGACATACAGATGGCCAACAGACATGTGAAAAGATGCTCAACATCACTAATCAACAGAGAAATGCAAATCAAAACCACAATGAGGTACCACCTCACACTTGTCAGAATGGCTATCATCATTAAATCAACAAACAACAAGTGCTGGTGAGGATGTGGAGAAAATGGAAACCTCATGCACTGCTAGTAGAAATGCAGACTGATGCAGTCACTATAGAAAACAGTATAAAGTTTCTTCAAAAAATTGAAAAATGTAACTGCCTTATGATGAGCAGTGTTTCCACTTCTGGACTATCTTGTAAATGAAAGCAGGATTTTTTTCATTTTGTTTTGTTTGTGAGCTTTGAAAAATAAATTGTTTACCTGTTGAAAAAAATGAAATCAAATGAAACAGCCATATTCTGCTATAAAGGTGCAGGCACAGAGGAGTGTGGTCTCACCAAATGAGGTAAGTGAATGAAACGAGGGGCAAGAACGTTGAAGGTGAATGCAAGGGAGTAAATATAATGACTGGGCTGAGAAATGTAAGCTGATAAAGAAATGAGGATGAGCCCTGGCTGGTGTAGCTCAGTGGATTGAGCGTGGGCTGGAACCAAAGGGTCGCCGGTTCGATTCCCAGTCAGGGCACATGCCTGGGTTGAGGACCAGGTCCCCAGTGAAGGCCATGTGAGAGGCAACCACACATTGCTGTTTCTCTCCCTCTCTTTCTCTCTCCCTTACCCTTTCTCTAAAAATAAATAAAATCTTAAAAAATATATTAAAAAAAAAAAGAAATGAGGATGAGAGAGCCCTGACTGATGTAGCTCAGTGGATTGAGCGCAAGCTGCAAAACAAAGGGTCGCCGGTTTGATTCCCAGTCAGAGCACATGCCTGGGTTGCAGGCCAGATCCCCAGAGGGGCCGTGTGAGAGGCAACCACACATTGATGTTTCTCTCCCTCTCTTTCTCCCTCCCTTCCCTTCTGTCTAAAATAAATAAATAAAATTAAAAAAAAAAAAGAAATGAGGATGAGAGAGAAGCAAAAGAAAAGTATGTGGTAAAAGCATCAGATGAAGGGAATCAGGAACAGAATTGATGGATTTATGAAATGAGGAAGAGAGAGAGAAGTGGTTCTCAGAGACAAAGGTAGCTCTCAGGGGGATGTTTGAGACTGATATTTTTAAAGTTATAGATATTGATCCTGACATTTATAGGGTATGATCAAGCGATTGAAAGTTCCTGTGAGATCGATGAATAAGAAGATCAAGGAACTGAGAGGCCAAGATTTTGAAAGTATTAGCCACGTGGACATTGAAATCACTAAATGTGGTTTTAGAGTGACAATAACTCTGATGTAGATGCTTTCAGGATAAACTGTAGGAGTGGAGGGGGTAAATTATGACCCAATGGTAGGCACATTATTGCAATAACAAAGATAATGGATATTGTCTTGTATCTGATATTAAAAGTTAAAAAGTCTTAGAGAAGACGGAGTGAGAATGGTCTAGAAACAGCAATTTGTGTCAAGGACAACACTCACCCTCTTTTGGGCGCAGTAGTATGAGAAAGGACAACAGAGGAAGCAGCGTTCTCAAAAGAGATTTAAATTTCTATTAGAGCAGGAAATAAAGGCAACATTCACAAAAGCTTGAAAATAGAGGGAACTTATTTTCTAGTGATGTGCTGTGTGTTCAAGGGGACTCAGTGGAAGGCTTTCTGGAGCTAGGGATGGCTCCGAGATAAAGAAAGAACTGGAAGTGGGCACTGTCTTCGGTGACACTGAGTGTAGAAGACAAGGATGACCTGGGAGTGTGGGCCTCCATCTCGTGGTCACTTGTGCAATCAGGACAGAGTCACACTGATACTATTTTTGGTGGACTCAAGACAGAAAGTGGAGTTAAGGCCATAATTCTTGGAGAACAACTGGGATTAGTGTAGCCCAGTGGCCTCCCCTACCATCTTGTGTTAGGAAAAGGAGTGACTAGAAGAAACCTTACATCCGGAGGCTCCCCTTCACTCCTGTGGATGGAGGCTTGGAGGTCCAGAGAGCGTCCTTCTTACCCGAAGTCCACAGAAGTTCCCCTTGACTCCCACAGATGAGGTTAATTTCCCTCCTAAGTGACTTCAACATCACCACCTGAATTTTACCTAATGATTCTTTTTCAACTCCAGTAACCAAGCGGTAGAGCCAAGATTTCTTTTAGCTCCATTCATCTCTTAAGACATAATTAAAAAGTTTTCCTACAATTTGCATTCTTTTTTTTCCACTCTATTAGTTTCTTCATGCTAATGCAATAACTCTATTATCTCTTACCCATGTAATGCCTAAAAAGATGGCCATCCAAATTCAATATCCATTCAAAAGGAAAAGTCTAAGTGGGCTGGCATCTTTCCAAGACACACAACTATCAAGTAGAATTATGGAACAAATAAGTGTATTATTTTATAACCCACTGATCCCTTTATCTCTGCTGAAAGGAGTATAATTGTGTGGCTATCGATGAACAGAGAATTTTAAAGATACCAATAATAGCTTAAACATGAGAATGGGTTCAGTGACAATATTACCACCAAAATATTTGTGTAACACATTGCAATTTACACTGTAATTTCATTTTGATTCTTGCACAATACCAAGTACATGTTATTTTTACTGCTTTGCAGACAAGAAAAATTAGTTTCAAAGAGGTTAAGGGCTTACAAGTGTGCTGTGCTGAAGCTCAGGCTCTCTGACTGCATTGTGTTTTCCTTTGCAGAGTAGTCAGTACACCGAGAGAAAAAGGCAACCTAGAGTCTGGGTCTCAACTCCCGCAGCAGTCCATGACTTCAACTCTGCGTGCAAAGGATGACTTGGAGCATTTGGTTTCCCTGCATCACCCATAGTTGATTTAATATACACTATTTAAATTACTAGTTTTCTTTTGATTTGAATGGGTCAGCTTTATGATATGTTCACTCATTCTCTGTCTGTGTTTGGGTGTGTCCCCCACCTCCAATATCTTTTCTGTTTATTTCACTATACTTTATTCTATTATTTTAACTTTAAATTGTAAGTGATAGATGTGAATGATAATAGATATTCAGACTGTTTTTCAATGCCTCTAGAAATTCATTTAAAAAATCTCTGGAGTGACTGATTTGGTTCAGAATGCTCAAATCATGTTAGTTATACATGTCTCAGAGGGTGAATATAATTTAGAAAATGTTAACATGGAATTTGCATATAGACAGTATTTGGTTATTAAATATATTAATTACACTCCATGAATATATCTCCATTTCACTTTATTTATGGCAAGAATATGATTATTCTTGCACTTATAAAACACAAAAGCACTAGCCCTTTTTTTAAATTTTGCACTACTACAAATTATAGAGAAATATATTCATACATACTTATCAATGCATTAGAGAATAAGTAAAATTTTATGATAAAACTTTCCTAGCTCTATGTTGATGTAAAAGTTTCTAATATATAACACTGTAGCCTTGAGAACATTGATACCCCAGTTAGATGTCAGGTCAAAGAACAGGAAGGGGTTCATTGTAATAACCTATATCAAATAGAAATACATTAAAAAGGAGTGCCACGTTATAGCTTTTTTTCTTCATAAAACCATACAATTAATTCAGTTCCACTTAAATAATGATGAGTAAGTTATTCACAAATAGGGACTTGAAACACTCCAACCTGAATATTTGAGAAATAAATTAATAGGTAAACTACAGGCAAATCATCCACATGATTAGATTAGCTACGGAAAGTATTCTTTTCTAAAAGGTGAGACACATATGCAAAGTCTACCACCTCTTAATATTATTAATTTTATTTCAGATCCAATGGAGGTTCATAGTCCCAAGCAAATATTTCTTGGATAGCGACAAATATTTTATTTCCAGAGAATTATTAAGAATCACAAGGATTACAATTCAACCTTTGGGGGGAGTTTTACAGAACCTTTGCCAGCCTATCCATTTGGACATGTTATTCATGTAGAAAAAAGATTAGCATTTTTTTTTTTTTACTCAGAAACACTATCCTTTTTCCAATGTTCTCTGACTTCTTTTCCCACCACTTAACTTGGCCACCTTAAAATAAATCTAATGGAATGAACTGTAATTCTTCCTGGGACAATGAGTTTACAATATATACATAACCATCTACAAGAAGGGATATGATGTCTACAATTTAGCAACAAGCCACAGATGATAATGAAATCATTAATTCTGTCAATATAAATGCTAATAGAAAAGGAAAATTGGATCTATGCTTGGTGTCACATTTACCCTGATAGGAAATTAGAGCAGAGAAATTGACAAATCTTAGCCTTTATAAACCACCATCAAAACTGCAGTCTAGAGTACACAGTAAACGGCAGAATGCTTCTTAATTAAACTGTGCTTTTGTTAGGCCGGGATGAATAGTGTCCGCCTGGCCAACAGAGTGGTACACGATCTCCCAGGGAGCGATTTTTAATGTTTTACATCTCATAGCACATAAACTAATTATTTAAATTCTGCAGCACACCAAAAAATATATTTTTTGTCAATCTCACAAAAAAAGATAAATACAATTTTGATTTATTCACAGCAGATGGCTATTGTTGTGTTGGCTGTTGCCAATTTTTTATTTTGACAATCTAAGGGAAAAAAGGTCAGTGCCTCTGACTAAATAGACAGGTAGTAAATGTTTTAAATAATTCTTGTGGCACCCTGGTTGAAAATCACTGTTCCGGAAGGATCCTTGAAAAATATAATACAAAAATAAAGGCCATAATGTTAGCAAAAATCAAGCTAACAGGCCCACACTACTTATCTTTGGTATTACAGCCCTTCTAATAGTGCTACAGTCTGAAGGATAATATAGGTGAACTTACTAGCAATGTCATGAACTGATGTTTGTAAGGGGAGCATTTATTGTCTGCTGACCCTTACATAGTTCAATATTCATAGCAGCATATTAAACAGGGATCTAATGTGATTTGTGAGCATATTTTTAACCTCTTGGTATAAATTAATTCATTTGTGAAAAAACAGATATAAAGAAATTGGAGAGTACATAAGATTTTTAAGGACAAAGATCAGTCAGCTGATGAAATAAGTATGTTTAAAACGTTTCACTTTTTTTTTAAGTTTTTATTTATTTATTTATTTATTTTTTAGAGAGAGGGGAAGGGAGGGAGAAAGAGAGGGAGAGAAACAGCAATGTATGGTTGCCTCTCACGTTACCCTCACTGCGGACATGGCCCACAACCCAGGCATGTGCCCTGACTGGGAATCGAACCGGGACCCTTTGGTTCCCAGCCTGCGCTCAGTCCACTGAGCTACAGCAGCTAGGGCTAAAACGTTTCACTTTTGAGAAAGGACTTGCAAGTATATTCAAAGTCAGCCATGGAAATCTTCCCATTAAACTTTACCTATACAAATGAACAAAAGCTTTGTAATAGGTATAGGGATATATTTTAGCTTTTTCTATAGTTTGATTCCAACTACTGAAATTTGAGCTTATTTTAGTAACACAATCAAAATTATTCTAGTGTTTTATATTAAAATATTGTATGATTTATGTGTTAAGAAAATAACAATAGAATAATCAGTATTACCAGGTTTGATGGAGTACATTTTTTTTAATTTTTTAAAGATTTTATTTATTTATTTTTAGAGAAAGAAAGGGAAGGAGAAAGAAAGGGAGAGAAACATCAATGTGTGGTTGCCTCTTGCACATCCCCTACTGGGGACCTGGCCTGCAACCCAGGCACGTGCCCTGACTGGGAATCGAACTGGCAACTTTTTGGTTCACAGGCCTGCGTTCAGTCCACTGAGCTACACCAGCCAGGGCTTGATGGAGTACTTTTACTTTAGTTTTTTTTTTCCTTGCTTATTTGTGTGCAGGGATGTAGTTGAATTAATCAGGAACATATCTGTTCTATTTTTATTTGGCCATATCTATTTCAGTGCCCTCCTTCCCACGCTCTGCCCATCTTACACAGGCACAACAGATATAATTCAGAATCTGTGTAAGTGTCCAACAAGAAGCCTCATCACCGTTGGATAGCCGCTATTTTCAATGACTGGTAGTGACACACTAATAAGGTTTTAGTTCATGTATATGTTACACGTAGTGCTGTCTCCACTTCCCTGTAGTACTTTTCCACAGAAGTTTTCCTGTAGTAATTTCCTGCAGAAATTTTATTCTCATTTTACTCAAAGTGTAATTTTAACTAAGTGATTAAACAAGTTATGAGTTTTTCCTATCTTAAAAAGCATTTTACTGGTCATTTTCTATAGTAAAATTTTGTCAAAAACATTTAATTTTAAAGACCCTAAATCTGTAAATTGCCTTATGAAGACAAAGCATATGTTTGTAATCTTTACCTTGAGTGTGGCGTTTCTTCAACTTCTATGTATTTCTCACAAAGAAAATTAATGAGCCTTTTTTATTATTGTTCAAATACAGTTGTCCCCATTTTTCCCCCATTAGTCTCCCCCTGTCCTCCCCACCTCCCACCCTCAATCCTAACCCTGTTGTCTTTGTCCCTGGACCCTTTATGCATGTTCCTTGAGTTTGCCCTTCCCCTTCTTTCACCTGTTATCCCCCTCCCCCCTCCCCTCTGGGTACTGTCAGTTTGTTCCTTATTTCCGTGTCTCTGGTTCTATTTTGCTTATTTGTTTTATTGATTAAATTCCTCTTACAGGTGAGATCATATGGTATTTGTCTTTCACCGCCTGGCTTATTTCAATTAGCACAATGTGTCTGTTTTTTAAACAAATAATATGATTCATACTATATGGATATTAAAAAGGAATTAGCTATGAGAGTAAAATGTATTATGCTTCCTTAAATTTTTCATTAAATTATATTACATAAGTTAATCCATACTCATTTCAAACATATCATTTTCCCCCTAGCCATTTAATATCTAAAACAAATAGTAACCTGTATCCATATCAACAAATAAAACAAGTATGAATACATAGCTTTATATAAAAGATAACACAGAAATTTAATAGCTGTTTCAAAGCATTTCATGTGCATGTTCATAATGCAGTATTTGTGAACTCTCGTGCATGTTCTGTCTATGTATATGCCTATACCTGAATTAAGAATTTTATAGAAGGGTAGTTATAAATTTGAGACTACGGAGTAGAATTAGTATATCTGAAGCTTACAGAAAGTCTTAGTTAAATACCTGGAAAATAAAACAAGTTCCATATTCCCTCCCTAGTTGCCTTTTAGAATTCTAGTAATCTTAGAATTGGTATAGAGTTTTAGGATGGAGATTGAAGGAAAGTATGACCTTGGAAGACTGTGCTGCCTCACCCATCCTACTTCCACCACCTACACCTAGTGAGAGCAGCTGAATGAGTCTAGACCTTCATCCGGCCAGAGCTGTCCTGTGGCACGTGACAGGGAGGGGCTCTGAGAGAACAGCTCCTCTTTTTCTCACTGCTTAAGACAGCGATTTTCAGCCTTTTTCATCTCATGGCACACATGAACTAACTACTGAAATTCTTTGGCACACCCCAAAATATATTATGTTTTTTTGCCGATCTAACAAAAAACAATAGGTATAATTTTGATTCATTTATACCAGATGGCTATTGTTATGTTGGTTGTTGTCATTTTCTTTTTTACTCTGACAGTCTAAGAGAGAAGAGGTCAGTGCTCCTGACTAAATAGTCAGGTAATGTGTGTTTTTAAAATTCTTGTGGCACACCATTTTTTTTTAATCAAAATAGTTAAAGTTCCACTTTTAAATACCTCATTATGTGATTGAAGGAAAGGGAATCACTGAAACTATCTAATGAGGTTGCTGAATAAATTAATACAAATTAACTCAAGCATTTTAAAAACATGGCTTACCTTCTAAAGACAAATGAACAATGAAGATGTTAATAATTAATATACATAAATAGGTTTATTATTACTTTCAATAAATAAAATTGCCAGAAATTCCATATATTGTACAATCAGAAGAAAGCTTAAGTGTTTACTTTTGGCAAAAAAAAATTATGATTATTAAACTATACCATAAGTGGTTATCAATTGATGATACCTAAGAAACCTCATAGATATTCCCCCTCAAAATTTGTAGTTAACCAAGTGTTTGTTTGTTTGCTTGTATACATACATCTCATTTTTAATATTGGGACACAAAAATCCAAGAAAGCTAAAGAATCATCAGTAGAAAGCAGAGAGAGACTCCAGAACTTCAGGAAGACATGTGAAGGAGAGGGGAATGGAAGAACTGGACAAGAAGGGTATTTTATTTATGTGTATATATATATATACATATACATAAATATATATTTATATATACGTATTTGTATATGTACATAAATAAAATACCCTTCCTGGAGATAGATAGATATATATATCCAGCTTATGGGGAACGAAGAGGTCAGAGTGTTCTTGCACTGGCTCTTTCTTAAGTAATTTTAATTAACAATAATGAATAAGGATAAGGGCCTGGCTGGGTAGCTCAGTTGGTTAGAATGTCATCCCCATATGCTAAGGTTGCACTTTGATCGCCCTTCAGGGTACATGCAAGAAGCAACAAATACATGCACAAATAAGTAGAACAACAAATTGATGTTTCTCTCTTTCTCCCTCTGTCTCCCTCTTTCTCTCTCTAAAACTCAATAATTAAAAAGTGAATAACATGTCATTATAGAATATCCTGGGGCAGCCTGCCCTGGGCCCTACAGCCTGCACCACGATCATCGTCTTGCATTGGCCTGGGAAAGCATAACCTCGGAACAAACACATACAGTGATGGACACAGGGAGTGGCAACTGGACCTTTAGGTTGCCACAGACCCAGCAGCAAATTCTCTTGAATGCAATATAAGGTGCACCTTTCACAAAGGATAACCTGAGCCCTCCTCTAAGGTCAGATCTTAGGCTAATCTGTACATGAAATTCCCCTCTGACTGTTATTGGTCCAGGAGTACACTCATGATTTCTTGGCCATCAGACTGAAAGGAAAGAGTGATAGCTCATACCTATGGTGGAGTTTCTCCCAGCCATCAAAAAAAATGTACAGATTCTAAATTGCCACTAGCAGATCCCTATGAACCATGAACAGGATAACCTATGAACCATAGCATCAGGATAAAGCCCATGTCATGTGATGGCAGAATGGCCTGCAAACCATGACACATGGAGCCTGTTGCCTCTGGACTTCCAATTACGTGTGGTCAGAATCTGGGTATTTTTGGTCCTCTACATCAGGAAGCAGCCTGCAGAATTCAATTTTTAATGCTTTGCTGATATAGGTATGTGCTTTCACCTACGTAAGGTAATAGCTGCTGAATGTCCCAAGCAATCTATTCTGCGAAAGCTCAACAAAACTTGCATCGTGGCATTTTTTCTTTCAACAAGTGTACTTCAACCTTTATGGATCCAGGAGGCAAACAGCAATGAAATACATTGAGAACAGTGTTTACAAAGAAATCTTATCTAGCAAGCTTTTCCAATCATTCTTGCAAATATTGGCATATTTTGACATTGTAGTTTTAATAAATGCAAGAACCTTCTACAGTTGATTATCTGCTTTACATTTGAAAAGTGTATCGACCACTTGACTTGAATTAATGATGCAAGTTTCTTAATTGGACAATCAGAATCAGGAAGCTGGATATATGTTCAAAGACAAGAGCTTCTCCGTTATTGACTTCTTCATAGACACTAATGAGATTATCATTTAGGGTAATTTTGCTTCTTCTACTGATTGAAATATTATGATTGTACAATATTGACATTCCTTGATAATAAAATGCAATTCAATTATTAAAACTCATTTTAATGACTTGGGATTTGCTCTGTAATTTATTGTAGACAGACTTGATTATTTTAAGGAGCTATAGTTTTTCTAATTACTAAAAACTTTATTTTCTATATAGAATGGTCTCAGCCAACTTTATTTGTAAAGTCAAGCCATTTAAATTTAAAATATAAAAGATGCTGAATTCAAAGCATTAGGCCTTCTCTAAAAAGGTAATTCCAAAAAATTCTTGAGACTATGATTGATTATCTCCAAGGTCTTGATGACAAAAAAAAAAGAGAGAGAGATTCTAAGGAAATTAGAAACCATGGTATTAAGGACAATGTCACCCCTAGAATTTCTACTTCTTTTTTTCTCTTTCTCATTCACCATTTTTATAATCTATAGCACTCCTGATTGCATATGTATTTTCAAAAACATCCAGATATGTCATTTCATCTGTATTCCAATTTGAGGGAGGTGTTATTTCAGAGAAATTTTATAAATAAAAGTATTGAATCTCAGGTAATTTGATATTTGCTTTAAGTCAAAGAGTTTGTTGATGGCAGACCCAGAATTAGAATCTGTAGCTATTTTCCCCCTAGGTGCTTGATGGTCCATTCCAGGATCTTTTCATCAGACTACAAATGGATCAAAAATTGCTAGTGTTCTGGCTTATATATGCATAACATATGTAATATATTTATATGATACATTTAGAAATAAATATTGTTATTCTTATTTCTAGTTGTTTTTTTCAACCTATTTTAATATATATCCATTTGCTCAGGCTACTCATAACCAGCATTTACTTTCAGATGTGATTTGAAACAAGTAGATAGAAATTAGATTTTCATATCATTTATTTTAAGAAGAGCTACCATTATGGAAAGATAAATAAAAGTCCTCCTCCAAGTGATAATTTTTTTCATTTATTTATTTTTTGTTTTTACCATTGTTTCTAATACAACTATACCTTCAATACATGGTAGAGAAGGAAAATGAGAATTTGGCATAAATTTTGATATCCTAGGGTCCAGCACACATTCCCACAGCATAGAGCAGACAGAAAATTAGTTTATTACTTATATTCTATGTGTTTCCTAGAAAGTTGGGGAAGCTAGGGGTCCAGGACTATTCTAATTGCTTTCTAGGCATTACTTTATTAGATCATAATTATGTTTATTAAACATGAGTTCATTGAATCACAGAAATCATTTCATGGGACTTATAATGGAGATCACTCATCCACTCATTGCTAGAAATGATTTCCAGAAGCAAACAGTAGGTTAATAATATTCCTAAAACACAGAATCAGCAATCTCTGATTCCAGTATCCAAAACCTCTGTAGCCAGTTAGGTATCACAAGTGGTATGTAAAATAGCCCCAAATAAAATATTGGTATAATTAAGCCTTTAATTCAGAAGGTATTTATTCAAGATATCTTCTATACTGTCTGTCAATAAATATGTGATTTCCAGGTATGGGGAGAGAGAGAAACAAGTTCATTCTCATTCTGCAAACACAAATTTAAGGGGCAAATGTGGGCAGATCGCATTCTTTCTCTTTGACAAAGCAATAAGAGGAAAAAAACATACATTCTCTCATTCAGAGAAAATCTGAACCATCTTTTGGTTCTTTCAGCTTAATCCATCATCATTATATTATCTGCATAAAAATTTCACCAGTTACCATTTTTTAATTTCTTATACGTATGCTTCAGTAAGACTTCAACTGACCCACATGTTGAATAATATCTAAATGACAATGCAATGACTGAAGAACTGTTTCCTTTAACAGAAAATAGTTTTCTTTACTTTCATAAAAAAGCCAAAATCATCTTATTGTTGAAAAATCATGCTATAATATGGTTTAATATATCTACTTGAATATGATGGAGATCAAGTTGAACTATATCTACTAGAATATGTTAAAGATCAAATAACATCTCTATTTATTTACTTTCCTATTCAACAAGTATTTATTGAGTTCCTACACTCTATTCAAGTATTGCTTGGGATTAATCACTGAATAAAACAAAGATCTCTTCTCCCTTCATGTTACATTCATATAAATGAGCAAATTTATATGGGATAAATCGAATGAATTGTATACTGACATAAAGGTGGTACTCAGGCCATCACCTTGTCTTTGCTAGAAAAGTCCCTATGTAGAATAAATAGGAAGTTTCTAGGTATTGAAGACTAAGCATAAATAATGGGAGGTGGTATAAAATTTCTTTCAGATGCATCAGAAGAGGGATTAAGTATGGTGCATCAAGAATTTCAGGGCTTTACCCTGGACCATATGGTTTCACAGGAGAATTCTACAAAGCATTTAAGGAGGAACTAGCACCTATCCTTCACAGACTATTCCAAAAAATCCAAATTGATGGAAGACTCCCAAACTCTTTTTATGATGCCAGCATCATCCTTATCCCAAAACCAGAAAAAGACACAACAAAGAAAGAAAACTTCAGGCCAATATCACTGATGAACATTGACGCTAAAATTCTCAACAAAATATTAGCAAACCGCATCCAGCAATACATTAAAAAGATCATTCACCATGACCAAGTAGGTTTCATCCCAGGGATGCAAGGATGGTACAACATTCACAAAACAATAAACGTAA
>PVJI01000620.1:0-88412 GCA_004026765.1 Micronycteris hirsuta
CCTCCCTTGCTTCCACCCTCCCCCTTGGTTTTGTCCATGTGTCTTTTATAGCAGTTCCTGAATATCCTTGTCCCCATTCTCCCCTTCCCCCTCCCCTCTGGTTACTGCCAGATTGTTCTAAATTTCAATGTCTCTGGTTCTATTTTGTTTCTCTGGTTGTATTTTGCTTGCTTACCTCACAAGCGTCTTGGCTGTGGCTGATCTGAGTTCCCCGGTAGCTGATCTGGCCTTGGTGCCTTCTCTCATGAATTAAACCCCTTAACATTTCACATAGTAAAGGCTGCGTGATGATGTACTCCTTGAACTTGACCTTATCTGAGAAGCACTTTATCTGCCCTTCCATTCTAAATGACAGTTTTGCTGGATAGATTATTCTTGGTTGTAGGTCCTTGCTTTTCATGATTTGAAATATTTCTCTCCAGCCCCTTCTTGCTTGGAAGGTCTCCTTAGAGAAACCCACTGACAGTCTTATGGGAATTCCTTTGTAGGTAACTGTCTCCTTTTCTCTTGCTGCTTGTAAGATTCTTTCCTTATTCTTGACCTTGGGTAATGTTACTATGATGTGCCTTGGTGTGTTCCTCTTTGGGTCCCGCTTCTTTGGGGTTCTCTGAGCTTCTTGGATTTCCAGGAAGCCTATTTCCTTTGCCAGATTTGGAAGTTCTCGTTCATTATCTGTTCAAAAATACGTTCAATTTCTTGGTGTTCCTCTTCTCCTTCTGGCAGCCCTATGATCCAGATGTTGGGTCGTTTACAAATGTCTCTGAGGTTCCTGAGTCCCTCCTCATTTTTTTGAATTCTTGTTTCTTCCTTCTGGTCCACCCCATTGGTTTGAGTCCCAGCTTCCTTTTTTTATTGGTTCCCTGTAAATCTTCCTCCATTATCTTTATCGCATTGTTCATTTGTTCAACTATTTCTTCCAGTTTTGTGAGCATCCTGATTACCAGCGTTTTAAACTGGGCATCTGTTAATTTGGCTATCTCTTCGTCCGTTAGTTGTAATTTGTTCTGATCTTTCGTTTTGGCCATTTTCATTCTTTTTTATCTCAGCGCACCTGTCGGAGTCTTAGGTGTTTGTCGGTGCCTGGCAACCTGGGTCGCTTTTTTGTGACGTTTCCTCTGGGGGCGGGGCCTGGGAGGGAGCAATGGTGTCTGCCATTCACCGCCACTCCCTATCGCCCTCTGCTCCCCAGTTCCCCACTGCCTTTTCCGCCAGTCTCGGCCCTGCTGGTTCCCACTGGCCTCTCCAGTTACGCCGCAGGCCTGCGAGGTTCACCGGTTGCTCGGGGTAGTGTTTTGTTTAGGCGCTCGCGGGGTGAGTTCCTCCGGGCAAACTGCCTCTCACTCCGCTCCTCCGCTCGGTTCTGCCCCGCTTACCGGCCTGGATGTACGTCCTCCCCAACTTCCTGGGTGTCGGACTTCCCTTCAGTTCGTTTCTGTCCGTTCTGGTTGTTTATTTTTCGCTACTGAGTTCGTTGTTTAAACTCTCTGGTTGTGAGCGGCGGTGCAGTGCGTCCACCTACGCCGCCATCTTGGCGGAAGTCTGAAATACTTAGAAGGTTCTTTCCATCATATCTGCACATCATTCACTTGAAGCTATACACTGCACATCCCAGCCATGGCCATCTTTCTGTGGGGGTCATGTCTCCTCAATTATATATATACATAGTTTAAGATTTTATTTATTTATTTTTAGAGAGAGGAGAAGGGAAGGAGAAAGAGACAGAGAGAAATATCAATGTGTGGTTGCCTCTCACATGCCCCCCACTGGGGACCTGGCCTGCAACCCAGGCAAGTGCCCTGACTGGGAATTGAACCAGCAACCCTTTGGTTCACAGCCCACAATCAATCCACTGAGCCACACCAGCCAGGGCTCAATTATATTTTTAGCTCATAAAGGAAGAAATGCAGCCTCACGCCTCCCCTCGACCCCGGCCACAGCCAGCTCTGCCCAGGCAGCACTCGTGAGTGGTGACCCCGGGCCTTTCTCTGCTGGGAAAGGCCCTCCTCTAGCCTCGATGCAGTCCAGCCTCTTTTATTATTAGTTCTTCTCAACCTTCCTCCGCAGTCGGCACCATCCACATTTTACCAATCAGAAAACAAAGGTACACAGAAGAAATATGAACAGTGACTCAGTGGAAGATAACAATGAGAACTCAAGACTCAGTTCAGAAAAACCTGCTGAGTCAAGTGTGGGTCTCCTCTAAAGCTCCTCCTTCCCCGCAGGGAGACCCAAAGTCTCAGCAGTAGGAGCGCATGGGGGAAAGCGCTGCAGACACTGCCCAGACAAGGAACCGGAGGGCCTTCCTGCTCTCTTTGTCAGAACAAGTCCCTGCTTGACAAGAGCGAAGCTACCACGAAGGAGAGCAAGAGTCAGTGAAATCAGAAGAGCCCGTGCAGTTTGGGATGCAGAAGGAGAGAAAAGCAGTGGCTGTTCCACCTTCACAGAAGCCCAGGGAGAGGCACGTTATCACCGCGCTATCGAGAGGAAGTTAGCGTCAGCAGCAGAACACCGGGGCCTCTCTTTCTTCCCGCTTTGCTGAAACCCTCTGCCACCTGCCACACAGGCCGCTCGAACAGCTACAGGGCCCTCGGGCGCCAGCCACCTCCCACTCACCTGTGCTTGGCTGGTGCTATACTGCCTTCAGGAATAAAAGGTCGCCTTATTGTGCCCATAATCACTACCCGGTAACTTACGTTCCAGAAGCGCAGGCCTCTGCGTAACAGCATAATCGTCACCACGAGAAGACAGCGCTCTCCCTCACCCCTGCCTCCAGCCCTGGACAAGCACAGATTAAATTAAGAATTCTCAAAATTCCCAATGGTGTCAAAAGCATTTAAAGTTGCCAGGTCAAAGACTCGTTTTTGCAGCAGACAACCACAAAGGATTTCAGTGTTACATACAGTGGAAATGATTGCAAGAAATTCTAAATATGGACAGGCAGTAATTTAAATTCTTTTTCTAATGGCTAATACTATTTTCTCAGTTCAATATCTGATTCTAAGTCAGGCTCCAATTAAGGAAAGCAAGACCCAGTTTTCTGGTTCCACTGGGATTTACTTGTTCAGGGATTACCTGGTCTGCCAGTTGCGAACCTGCTTCCAGCACTGCTCTGCCGGAAACCCTGCCATGACTAACAGACGTGTCTCAGAACTAGGAAACACCCCAGTGACTCGGAGTCAAAGGGGAAGTAAGGCCCCAAACAAGCAACTCTCACTCCCTGCCTGGTGCTTTCCCAGCAGGCCTGCCACCGTCTGCACCAGCTGCATCAAGTTGCCAAATGAACCTACCTAGGTTTTGATTTCCTTTTCTCTACCGACTTACTCACAATAGCCAAAAGGTGGAAACAACCCAAATGTCCACGATAAAGAGAGAAACATGGGGAAAAAAACAGTCCCTTTTTTTCAGGTGTATATTCTGGTGTTTATCTGTGAATTACTACAGACTACCTGAGACCATGGGGAGCCAGCCAGGACAAGCCAATGTGCTGAAGATGGAAGGGCAGGAAGAGAAAATGAACTTGAGCCACTGAATTAACCAATATTGGATTCACCCTATCTCCAGACTTCTTGTTATTGGAAATACTATGTGTATGTTTAAGTCACTGAGTTGGCTTTTCTGTTTCTTAAAGGTGAAAACATTCTAACTGGTAACACCATTGACCTAAAAAGTCTCGTGCATCATGAGACTCATGCAGCAGTGGAAGGCAGAGTTGGATCTCTATAATTAAAACAAGCAAACAAAACAGAATACCCTGTTCTGGTTATTAAAACCTGAAACAGGGGTTAGGCCAGGTCAAGAACAAGGTTCCAAGGAAAAGTGCAGTCAGTGGACCCACACACTTAGCAATTCTGTAAAGACAGTCTTTGTGTCCACACAACGAGGTAGTTACTATTCGCATCACAAATGAAAGAACCCCAAGCACAGAGCGGCTAAGTAATTTGCCCAAAGTCACCCCATTCAGGCACTTTTCTCCACCTGGAAGTCTCCCCTGTTTTCCCTAATTAACTGCTACACATCATTCTGATTTCAACTTAAATACACATTACCTCCTTAGAAAAATGTTGCTTTGAAGTGTCCAAACAAGGTGCAAAGCTCCTACTCTATCTGATGCATTCCGCGCTCCCTCGCAGCAGCACTGTGTACGCTCATGGCTGTTTAAACATCTGTCTTCCCCACCAGGATATACAGGCCCTGAGAACATTCTGTCTAACCCAGCACCATGCAGCATTTCCAGAGCTGAGCACCAGTGAGTGCCTTGCCCTTAAGGGGCTCCCCCGTCTGACAGACAGCAGGTAAGCGGTTCCTTACAACGCAATGGGAGGCAGAGAGAGGTACGCATAGGACTCTAGAAGCACAGGACAGAGGGTGCAGGAAGGCTCTGTAGACACGTCCCTTGAACTAGGCTCTGAAGGATAAGTAAATCAGGAGAAAAAGAAATGAGGAGAGCCCTGGTTGGTGTAGCTCAGTGGATTGAGCGCGGGCTGGGAACCACAGGGTCCCGGTTCGATTCCCAGTCAGGGCACAGGCCTGGGTGCTGGCCAGGTTCCCAGTGAGGGCCACATGAGAGGCAACCACATATTGATGTTTCTCTCCCTCTCTTTCTCCCTCCGTTCCTTTCTGTCTAAAAATAATTTAAAAATCTTAAAAAAAAAAAAAGAAATGAGGAAAAAGGTGTTCTAGGCAGACAAAGTGTAGGTAAACGTTTAGACAAGAAAGAGGCCATGAAATTAAGGGGAACTATCACTAGCTCACTTAGCTCACTAAGGCTGGAATTTGATATTAGGTAGTCAAAAATTGAAGCTTCAGTCTATATTCAAAGACAGCAATACCCTGTACAGACCTATAAAAACATCTAGGACCAACAGGCATGACGAAAGCGCTTACCATACATCAGACACCAGGCTAGGCACTTCGCCTGCATAATTTCATTTCATCCTCACCACCCCTCGAGTAGTGTGATCCCATGAGGAAGTAAAATCACACACAGCAAGTAAGTACACGGCAAAGCCAGGCTTTGAACCACAGCTATGTTACTGTATTTTGCTGTGTTTAATGTGCACTTTTTTGCCCCAATTTTTGAGGGAAAAATAAGGATGCGCATTATACATGGGTAGTACCTGAAATACCTTGTATCTGTTCTTGTGTTTTGTACTTATTAGTTCCATAAAACTTCTTGTACCACAATATGTTAAAAAGTAAATGCTAAAATTCCTTTATAATAACAAAAAAACAAGTATCTAAAGATAAATAAATAATTGAATTGAAAAATTAAGATGAAAGATTTTTTTCCCTTTCCCTGAAAGTTTGGGCCAAAAACATGGGTGCGTGTTATACACGGCAAAACGTGTACATGACCGCAAAGCCTCTTCTCTTCACCCCGCAGTCTAACCCGTGCCTCGCTCGCTGGGCACTGGCACAGAGCACAGTTGTGTGTAATCCAAACCATAGTTGCCTTGGTTCCCCTGGGAAAGCTGCCTATTTAAAGAAAGCCCACATCTTTTTCATTAAGCAAATCATAAACACAAATATTTCATACACTGAGTTTGCTTGAAAAATTATATAATTAGTATTCAATACACTTTTATGAAGTAAGATCAAAGGAAAATTATTCAAAGACAGAAAATGCAATGTCCTGACTACGTACCTCTCATTCCCATCAAAAATTACGCTAAACAAACATTAGACACTCCTTGGTTTAAGTCTCATCAGAACTAAGCTTCCTGAGAAGTGAAATTACCCCTTAAACAACTCAATAACTGAAAATGAGCAGATAGGAAAGAAAGCTGATATACAGGACTGGTGATGGGACCCACAAAATCTCCTCCCCACCGTCATCTGCTTTCCCCACAGCAAAATGGTAATGTGACTGAACGTGTTTACGAGGCTAGACATATACTTCATATGTCAATTTCAGATAAAATATGAGCTAGAAAATTTACCAGTTAGGAAAAGTTTGGGTTCAAAGAACTCAGTGTTTAGGAAGCCAGCTATCAGCAAGAACGCAAATGTACTAAGTCACAGCTGATGGGCTATTACTAAATCATGAAAACAAACTGCAAGGAGATCTTTGCTTTTCAAAATGTCTCATAATATCAGTAAGAGTTCACAGACTGATAGTAATTACCATAGTTACACTAGATTAAATACATTAGTGCCAAGAGGTTTTTTTTACCTTTTTATTGACTTTACTGGGTGACACTGGTTAATACAATTACATGGACTTCAGGCGTACAACCTACATCACATCATCTGTACACTGTGCTGCGTGTTCACTGCCCTGAGCCGTCCGCCTCTTTCCATCACTGTTTACCCCCCTACAGTGCCAGGAGTATTAGGAACACAATCTCATTTTGTTCTTGTAAGGTTCTTCTCATAGCCGCATTTTCGGATGAGCTAACTAAGGCACAGAGAGCTTAGATCAGCTGCTCAAGATCCGCTGGGTAGAAGCGACAGAGTAGGATTCACACACGGGTCTGTCTGAGGCCAAAGCGCCTGCCCCCTCCACCGTGCAATGATCACGCTCGGTCCCTGCTGCGCTGAAAGGCACCTGGAGATGATCTAGTTTACTCACTCGTCGACCCTATCACTTGGAGAGACTTGCGAGGAAGTTCAAGGACTTTCCTGATGTCCTTTGGCTAGTTTACAGTACAGCTGGGAGTGGACCCCATGTTACCTAGCCTTCAGGCAAGCACATCTTGACTCGAGCCAGACACTCTCTTTTTGAGGAATATTTAAAAATCCCCATAACTAAATTCAAAATAGACAAAACAAGAAGGAGGAAAGTGCCTGGCCCTGCGCACTGAGGTGTGTGTGCGCCATGTTTTAGTGGGAGACAGGAAAGGAGAAGCCTCAAGCACTTCCTGTGCACACTTGCAACCAGCCAGCAGCAGCTAACCGGGTTTCATGCACTCCTTTTGACTACCAACATTTTTTCAGCCTCTTGCATGTCATTAGGGCATGAAAAGCATTAAAGCAGAAGTTGGCAAACTTGTTCTATAAAGGGCCTAACATCTGAGGCGTGTGGTCACACCACCTCTGTTGCAAATATTCCACTGTACCACTTCAGGGAGAAAAAAGCAGTGGCGGACAGAACTTGAATGAGTGTGGCTGTGTTCCAATAAAGTTCAATTTATGGGCCCAGGGATTTGACTTTCAATACATTTTCACAAATCACAAAATATCCTACTCCTTTTATTTATTTATTTTTTTTCAACTACTTAAAAAGGTACAGCTTGTGGGCCACAGAAAAGCAGGTTGTGGGCCAGAGAGCATCTGCTGACCCTGCATTAAACCAGCGAGGTCCCTGCAGTCAGAAGAGATCAAATGAACAACGGTGAGCAAGAGCAAGGCTACGGCTTCCTTCTCGACTCAGTGCTGGTGCTCCTGATTCTGGAGGCCTTCCTGGACCAACCCCCGCCCCCCCGCCCCCAACTCCCGCTTCGGGGAGGTGTCCCGCTGTTGTGTTCTCATGAAAACTTATGCCTATTCTATCCTATCACTTACAATAATATATTCATTTGATTATTCCACTGTCTGTGTCTCCCCAAATCAAGAACAAAGCTGCTTTCATTTCTAATCTACATTCCCAGCTGACACGATGCTCAAGAAATCAAAAACAAACACTGGGGGAAGGGTGAGAAGGAAAGAGAAACCATCTCAAGGTGTCTTGCCCTGACACAGAGAGCAGGTAGCAGAGCGAGGTCCTGCTAGTGGCTCAGGGGCATATACCTAAGGAGTTAAGTTGGCGGCTCACCCACTCCGGCATCTGTCAACAATTGCTTACATCCCGTGATGTGCTCCAACCCCTCAATCTATTCTCTTTACTTCTGCCTCCCTCAAGGCCAGGCGTCTAACTTGTTTAGACTAATCTGGATGAGAAAGGTCTAGGCATTAATTTAAAATGACCACTGAATCTCCAGAACAGACGCGGGGGTATCCCGGGGCTCTGCAGAACACGAATGGAAAAACGACTGCCCTACAACACAAGCCTCAGAAATGAACGATGGCTTCAAATCATTTAAAGAAAACCCAAAAAGCCACAATTACCAGATATAATAGGAAAATCAACATGGAGGAGGCTACCTTATCATTATCGTATCAAACATAGCAGAGAAATAAACATATTTCAATCCCACACGCATGGATGGATGACCCTCTCCTGCCGGATCCTTAACCTTTTCTATGCCATGGGTCCCTTTGGCAGTCTGGAAAACCAGTGGACCCCTTCTCGGAGCACTGTTTTGTGTGGGTTTTTTAAAGATTTTATTTATTTATCTATTTTCAGAGGGGAACGGAGGGATAAAGAGAGGAAGAGAAACATCCACATGTGCTTGCCTCTCACAAGCTCCCTACTGGGGACCTGGCCCACCACCCAGGCCTGTGCCCTGACTGGGAATTGAACCAACGACCCTTTGGTTCACAGGCCGGCACTCAATCCACTGAGCCACACCAGCCAGGGCTCAGAACACTGTTTTTGAATGCATCGAATATTATGCATAGTTTTGTTTACTTTTTAATATTTAAGTGTCTTTTTAAATTTTTAGTTGATTTTAGAGAGAAAGAGAGAGAGGGAAGGGAGGGACAGCGATTTGTTGTTCCACTTATTTATGCATTCACTGGTTGATTCTTTTATGCGCCCTGACTGCGGATCAAACCTGCAGGACGATGTTCTAGCCAACTAAGCTACCCAGCCAGGGCTATGCAATTGTAAAAAGGAAACCCGCCCTGACTGGTGTAGCTCAGTGGGTTGGGTGTCATCCCACAAAGCGAAAGGTCATCGGTTCAATTCTCAGTCAGGGCACACATCTGGGTTGCGGGCCAGGTCCCTGGTTGGGGCATTGTGAGAGGCAACCAATCAATGTTTCTCTTACACATCGATAATTCTCTCCCTCTCTCTCCCCTCCCTCCCCTCTCTCTAAAAATAAATAAATAAAATAAAAATAAAAAGGAAACCTGTAGGGCACTTGCAAGCCAGGCAGCAAATGGTGGGGTGAGGGAGCAGCACCCGCTATAGCCCCACGTTGTTGCCCCTGGCCTATCTGCGCGGCCAGATGGAAAATAAATAAATAAGAAACTCATTACAATAATAACTAAGCCACACTACCTCCTCTGCCACGTCCTGTTTTCTTTTCCTGCTTTATTTTCTCTGTTTAGCCTTTGTCGCTCTCACGGTATTGTACCTGTGCTCTCTCATGTAGATGTTTCCCCAGCTAAAACCTGGTTTCCATGAGGGCAGGGAAGTGTACCTATTTCGTTCACCGCTCTATTTCCCACACCTACAAAATGCCTGATATATAACAGATACTCAGCAAATATTTCTTGAGTTATTAAATAAACTTCTTATGTCCTAGGAGCTATACCCGAAGACAAATCAAAGGCAGCTGGACTTTTGAGTCATCCTTAGGAAAGATAATAGACAATACTGCACATACAAGTATGGTAACTTCTTGGTAGACACTGGAGCCCTTTTATAAACACAACCTTGTTCATCCACAATAAGCTTAATATCTAATGACTCGGCAAAGAAACGATGCGAGGTAGGGGAGTCAAATGTCTCAAGGTTAGTCAGTGAACAAAATCCATGAGCCAGGTCTCCTGCTTACTAACTCTGTCCCTTCACTTTACCCTTTGCCCTCTGAAGCTTTTGCTTCATTGCCTTAAAGTACAGTCTCCTCACTGAAGGAATCTATTTGCACACTAACAGTAAGAGACACTTTCAGGGATCTGAGCACACTCATTTGTAACAAACAGCATTCCTCTGCAACAAGGTTCTAGGATTTCCAAGTCCTTGCCAAAGCAATTGTTGAATTGAGGAAATGTTTTTCTTTTAAAATACATCTAATCAAATAAAAGGTTAACAAGAAGTTAAACCCTCAGACATAAAAGGTTGTTTCATATAGTCCCAAGAGGAAGGAAGCTTAAAGCCAAGACAACTCAAACCACCAGAGAAATGTAGTAATTCCTACCAACTGCAACACCTTCACTCTACAGTGTGTGACAAATCAGAAACCAAAGAAAGAACGGGGGGGAGGGAAGATGAGAGTAACAACAAGGCCACGTAATGAGATTAAAAATTGTCCTCAGACTGTTTCATAACTAAGCAAGCAGTCAAAACCTAACAGGAAGGCAGTCTGGCCCTTCTTGGGTGGCTAAAACAAATGTCAGCTTGCTCTCCACCTCTGCTCTTTGCCAAAAAGCAGAGCTGAGGAAATGTGCTCTGTCATGAGAACTTCTGAGATACTCAAACCCCTGTGCTTAAAATGCAACTTTCTAATTCTGCTTATACATCAGGGTTTTCCATATTTGTGGATCTTCCTATACACAGGACAAGAAAATGTGAAGAAACAGATTTCTTGTGTATTTGTTTTTAATATTTCCAGTGTTAATAAACCAGCAACAGCTGGTCAATACAGGATGACAGAAAGTTCCACAGCAGTGATGTATATTAATAGGATTTCAAAATGAAAAAAAAAAAAAAAAAGGAAAGAAGGGGGACATTTTTCACATATGCTTGACTCCAGCTCCATGGGAAAATATTAACCCTCTACAACTAAATGCTGGCTTCTCGTACAGTTCTAGTGTAATCCTTAGAGATGTATGCTTTTGAACTGACCAGGTAAAATTTTAAGATAATTTTCTAACTACTTATAGTTGCTATGGCTTTATAACCACACCTGAGAAAGCCCTGAGGATACAATGATAAATAAAAGCCACAATCACAGAGAACTTATATTCAACCATCTCTTGCAAAAGTCTGCAAACAGTGTTGTTTCAACATTACAATATCAGAGAGGTAATTCTCACCCCCATGAACTTTTTAAAGAGGTAGTATAAATAATTACATAACCGCATTATAAAGGAAAAACCCTCACAAATTATTTATATTATTCTAAATTCATTTTCTGATTCACTGTTAGAGTGAAAATTAGAAGTAAACTAAATATTCATTTAGTGGGATTAGTTAAATGAACTGTGTTTTGTTCATTCTTTGGAATACTATACAGCCATTAAAAAGAATGAGAGAGACCCCCCTCTCCCCCAAGCACAGAAATGGAAAAATCTCCAAGATACCCTGTTATGGGAAATGAGCACGCTGAACAAGTCTTGGTGATTCTGCTTATACAAAGTATTTATATGAATCTGTATATATATTGCATTTAAATGTTTTGGGCAAGATCTAGAAGAATACAGTAGATGCCAAATTCTTAATTGTGATTTAGTCTGGGGAGGGTGCAAGAAGTAAGGCAGCTTTGGGGAGGATTTTCACATCATACTCTATATACAGCTTAAATGTTTTGTAAGGTGGTATGCATATATCACTTATGAATTAAAAAAGTATTCATTAAGGAAGAAAGGATTAGATGATTCCATGGAGAGAAAAAAATCAAAATATGAAAACTTGCTTGATACTAAATTCCATTACTGTCAGAGCAAGAAGTTGATCACTAGACAGATTTCTAGCTGCCACACCTCAATGTAGATCATTTTTAGTTCAGCCTCTAAATTAATAGGAACAGAATAAATCATAAAGAATAAGATTTTTGAACTGGTTCATCTACAATATAATCAAAATATGCACATCATCATATCTAAAGCAACTGAAAGTTTAAACTATTAATATTTAATATTAAATCTCTTAATATTAAACAATTAAAATATTGCTTAATATTGTTTAAGAAAACATTCACTTGTTTATGTCTTCCTATCAAGCTAAATGAACTGCATTTTCATTTCTTGTTGTACTGTAAAATAGCCATACTTCTCTTGGAAGTACTTGTTCTTTGGTATTGAAGCCAAACTAGCCAAGTTCCGATAGAACATCTGAAAATAACCAATAGCACTGCAATTAGAAAGATGCTTTGCCAGCTAGAGATAGAAGACAAGAGACCCAAAGGATGTTGATACTCATAAACAAGAATGCCAGCATGACTAGCATGAGTCAGCAGGAGGCTAGGGGACCTTGAAATTTAAAGTTATCTGCCCAAGAAGCAGGGAGGTAAATAAGACAAAAGAACCCCAGTGTTCTTGCATGCAGGCACCAGAAGATTTTTCATCAACTTTATTGAGACATAGTTTGTATGTAATAAAATGGACTAATTTTAAGTTCTTTTTTAAAAAGACTTTATTTCTTTTTCGAGGAAGGGGAAAAGAGGGAGAAAGAGAGGAAGAGAAAGAAAAGGAGAGAAATATCAATGTGTGGTTGCCTCTCACGTGTCCCCAACTGGGACCTGGCCCACAACACAGGCGTGTGCCCTGACTGGGAATCGAACCAGCAACCCTCTCGTTTGCAGGCCGGCACTCAATCCACTGAGCCACACCAGCCAGGGCAAAATGGACTAATTTTAACTGTACATTTCGGTAAGTTTTGATAAATTTATACACCTGTGTAATCACCACCCTAAAGTTTTCATCACCTGGAGACCTAATTTTCTTGGCCCATCCCCGTCGGTCTGCTCCCACCCCTAGCCCCAGTTAAGCACTTTCCTGTTACTCCAGACTAGATTGTTTCTTTTAATCTGCACCTGAGGAAATGTTTGTTGACTTTTAGAAAGAGAGAGAGAGAGAAATATCTAGTGGTTGCCTCCCACATGCACCCTGACTGGGGACTGAACCCACAACCCAGGCATGTGTCTGAGATGATACCCCAAAGCCACACGGCTAGAGCTAGATCTGTCTTTTTCCGAATTTCATATAAATGGATTATGTGCTGTTCTGGTAAGGCTTCCTTTCACTCAGTATAATGTTTTTAAGGTTCATCCATGTTATACTATGTGTCAGTATGTCTTTCCTTTTTAATGCCAAATAATAGTCCTTTGCTTATCCATTCATCTGTTGGTGAACATCTGGGTTGTTTACAGTTTGGGATCATCATGACTATGGCTGCTATGAACATGCAAGGCACCTTCGTTTCTAATTCAGCGCTGTCCATACACTCTCAGTTCACCACAACTACAGCCCTTACATTGGCCTGGTGCACAATGGAGAAAGCAATCGCTTATTCAACAAATATATAGTAAGGACCTACTGTATTCTAGGAACATTTGGGCACCGTGGATACAGTAACAAATAAAACAGTATAATCGCCCTTCTGTTAAAACTTACAGTCTTTTGGAGAGGTGGGGGTGCAAAAGGGAAGACAAACGAAAATAAAGATAATTTTGGATAGGATATGTAACAGAAAAAAATTAAAAGTAACATAGTTTTAAAGATTTTATTTATTTTACTTTTAGAGAGAGGGGAAGAGAGGGAGAAAGAAAGGGAAAGAAACATCAATGTGGGAGAGATGTGTCGTTCAGTTGCCTCTCACACCCCCCCAACTGGGGACCTGGCCTGCAACTCACGCATGTGCCCTGATTAGGAATCGAACTGGTGACTTTTGGTTCGCAGGCCGGTACTCAATCCACGAAGCCACCCAGCCAGGGCTAAAAGTAATATATTTCAAAAGTAACTAAAGGCACGTATGTCTAAGTCAGATGCAGCAGCCAGGGAAGGCTACCTGAGCTGAGATCTGAATGACGCAGGAGACAGCCATACAACTACCTGAGATCAAAGCACTTCCGGCAGAGAACTTCAAGTGCAAAGGCCTGAAGGAGAAAATGAACTCCTATTCAAGAAGCAGAGAAAAGGCCAGTGTGCTAGGAATGCAGTGAACTAAGTGAAGGGAGGTAAGAGATGAGGCTGGAGAGGCAAGGAGAAATCAAGCCAAACAGAATCGTGTAGGCTATGATAAGAAGTTTGGGTTTTACTGGAGAGTATTAAGCAGGAGAGTAAAATAACCAGATTTGCATTTAAGATCACTCCTGCTGGGTAGGGAACAGTAAAGGTCGAGAGTGGATGCAGACCAGTTAGGTGGCTACTGCATGAGGACAGGTGCTAATGGCTCGGACTACAGAGAAAGCAAGGGAAACACAAGAAATGGGAACGGTCTCAAGGTATCTTCAAAGTAGAATCAGCAGCTCTTGCCAATGGATTAGATGTGGGAGGTATAAAAAAGAACACAGGAGAATTCCTAGGTGTTTGGCTTGGGTGACCAGGTGGGTGACTACCATGTACTGAGATGGGGGAAACTGGAGGGAAAATAGGTCTGTGGCTGCGGGGAGACTCAAGAGCCCATTGTAATCCCGTTGAATCTGTGATGCCGACTGAACAGCCAAGTGCAGGCCAAAGTGGCACTGGATACGTGGGTCTGGAGCTAAGAGGAAAAGTCAGTGCTGGGTATGTAGCATTCGGACTAGTGCGCACTGTACAACTAAGAGGATTACACAGTTTTGCTCCTGGAAGTAGTACGCACACACCTCAGTGCACCAGGATCACACCAGGGAACTAGGACTCCAAAAGCAGATTTACTTGGAATCGGGGTCAGGGGGGTAGGGAGGAATGATTTTATATTTGAACACACACACACACACACACACACACACACACACACAAAGAGCAAAACGCTGAATTTACAGTTTTTCAAGGTTAAACATAGGATTCCAAAGAAATTTTGTGTCTGTAGCAGGCAGTCTTTGAATTATACAAGACCCCTAGTGATACATTTTCATCTGTCTCTTGGAATGTTTCAGAAAAAAAGTTAGACAGACGTCAGAATACACAACAACTGATCAGCAAATATTTAACCTACAGACTGGACCACTGAGCCTTCAGCTGCGGAGATTATGAAGACAGCAGTAGAGTCGTCAAGGACATGGACTTGCATACAGACTTTAGAGTCAGACAGACCTAGGCTCAAATCCTTCCCTTGCTGCTTACTAGCTGTGTAGGCAGGAACCCTCACAGGGGGTAAATGACAGAGTAAATGCAATGCACTTCAGCACTGCCTCCAATTAAACATTAACCCCCATTATTTTCTCTCTCCAGGGTCTCAGGGTCTCAGTGTCTATTGAGACTCATAAGACATACATTTATAAAAGGATAATAATATAAGTTACACATGAAAAATGCTGAATATGATTGGTAGGCATGATCAGGAAAGCATTGAAATTTGGGCTGAAGAGGACTAATTAAGAGAAAAAGAAAGGTTTTTAGCTTTATTTCTTTTTATTTTCTTTGGAGGGGACTAGCCGAAGGAACAAAAGAAGGTGAGCCCATGCAGGGAGGCTGTGAACCGCCATCACCGAGCAGGAACTGTCAGCGCTGTGCCTCTCCGCCTCTCGGAGGCGGTTCCTACGTTACACAGCTCATCCGCTTGAAGCGCACAGTTCAGTTGTCGGTGCTGCAGTCAGAGCTGTGCAGCCAACACCACAATCCGTTTCAGAACACCTTCACCATCCCCCAAAGAAACCCCACGCCCATTAGCTAGCGGTCACTCCCTACGTCCCCCCCAATCCCACAGGCCCTAGGCAACCACTAACCTGCTCTATGTCGCTATAAATTTGCCTATTCTGGACATTTCATATAAATATAATCATAAAATACGTGACCGGATTCTTAATTATATTTTATTGATTATGCTATTAGTTGTCCCAATTCTCCCCCTTTGCCCCCCTCCACGCAGTACCCCCCACTCCCTCAGGCAGTCCCCACATCTTTATTCATGGCCATGGGTCCTGCACAGAAGTTCCTCGGCTGCTCCATTTCCTGTGCTGTGACCTCACATCCCTACGGCTCTTCTGTAACCGTCTGTGCTTCCTACCCCCCCACCTCTCACCCATTCGCCCGAGGCGCCCCCCGCCTGGCAGCTGTCACAGTGCTCTCCTTATCCGTGGTTCTGGCTCTGTTCTTGTTTGCTTAGTTTGTTTTGTAGATTCAACTGTTGATGGATGTTTATTTATTGCCATTTTATTGTTCATAGTTTTGATCTTTTCCTTAAATCATTTAGCATTTCATATAATAATGGTTTGGTTATGATGAACTTCTTTAATTTTTTCTTGTCTGGGAAACTCTTTATCTGCCCTTCAATTCTAAATGATAGTTTTGCTGGGTAGAGCAATTTTGGTTGTAGGTCCCCACTTTTCATGACTTTGAATATTTCTTACCAATCCCTTCTAGCTTGCAAAGTTTCTTTTGAGAAATCAGCTGCCAGTCTTATGGGAAGTCCCCTTTAAGTAACTAACTGCTTTTCTCTTGCTGCTTTTAAGATTCTCTCTTTATCTTTAACCTTTGGCATTTTAATTATGATGTGTCTTAGAGGGCCTCTTTGCATCCATCTTGTTTGGGACTCTCTGTGCTTCCTACATTTGCATGTCTATTTCCTTCACCAAATTAGATAAGTTTTCTTTCATTATTTTTAAAAATAGATTTCCAATTTCTTACTTTCTCTTCTCCTTCTGGCACCCCTATGATGCAGATATTGAAATGCTTGAAGTTGTCCCAGAGGCTGCTTATATTATCCTCATTTTTTTGGATTCTTTTTCTTCTTGTTCTGATTGGTTGTTTTATGCTTCCTTATGTTCCATATCATTGATTTGATTCTTAGCTTTACCCACTCTACTGTTGTATTCCTGTAAATTGTTCTTATTTCAATTAGTGTATCCTTCGTTTCTGATTAGATCTTTTTTTATGCTGTTAAAGTCCTCACTAAGTTCTCTGAGCATCCTGACAACCAGTGTTTTGAATTCTGCATCTGATAGATTGCTTATCTTCATTTTGTTTAGTTCTTTTTCTGGAGTTTTTATCTGTTCTTTCATTTGGGCCATGTTTCTTTGTCTCTTCATTTTGGCAGCCTCCCTGTGTTTGTTCTTTTGTATTAGGTAGAGCTTCTTTGACTCCGTGTCTTGGTAGTGTGGCCTATTGTAGTAGGTGTCCTGTAGGGTCTGGCACAGTCTCCTCTATCACACAAGCTGGGTACTTGAGATGTGCCCTCTGTGTGGGCTGAGTACACCCTCCTCTTGTAGTTGAGCCTTGATTGCTATTGGAAGGCCAATGGGAGGGATTTACCCAGGTCAGTCAGCTGCAAGGATTGGCTATGAGCACTGACCACCAAATTCTGACCTCTGTGGAGGATCAGCTGCTCAGGGGCAGGGTGGTGGTACTCTGATGTGGTCTGTAGTTGTCCACAACTACAGGATGCACAGGCTCTGGGGTTTCCTGGGTACTGCAGGCCAATGTCAGCCCCTACTGTATGTCTTCCCAGGGTCACCCTGCATGAGCTACAAAGCAATCTGCAGAGGGCTGTTACTTGTGCTGGGCTTAGAGGTTTCCAGGTGAAGTCAAGCTGTGAACCTAGGCTAGCCACTGCTAGAGCCTGGCCTGGGGCCACTTGGCAAGAAGTACAGGCAGCTGGGGGTTCACTGAGGCCAGCTTTTGCTTATTTAAGAGAATTTAGGAAGTTGTGAAGCATGAGTCAAGACCAGACATTCATATGGAAAAGCCACTGTTAACAGCTTGGGTGAGCCCATAAGGTGGGTGAGGCAGAGCCTCAGGGTATCTCCAGGGTGGAGCAAGCAGTGTTGGCCAGGTTGATGAAGTCTCAGATATAGCAACTGCCTGCCTGCTCTGTGACTATGGGGGGAGGGTTCAGAGAAGGAACAATGGCCTCTGCTGGCCTTTCTGTCTGGGAGAAAGCTGTTGTCCCCCAGCACTTGCTTTAATGCCAGACACTTCAGTTCCTCCCTGTATGCCACTGGTGCCATTCAAGCTACTTTCCTGGTGCTGGAGCTCAGAGGGAGCGAATCTGAGTAAGTCTGTGTGCTGGTTCTTTAAGAGGAACTGCTTGGGGCTCCAGGAGTTTCTCCCACTGACGCAATCCTCACTGGTTTTTGCAGCCAGAAGTTATTGGGACTTACCTTCCTGGCACTGGAAACCTGAGCTGGGGTGCTGGTGTGGGGCTGAGATAGCCCTCCTGACTTTTATTCACTACACATGGGTATGGGACCAGCCTGTTTCGCGTCTCCATCCCTCCCTCCTATCAGTCTGGATGGATGTGGTTTCTTTAATTCTGTAGTTGTCAGACTTCCATTCAATTTGATATCTGACAGTTCTGAGCAATGGTTGTTCTATACTATACAGTTTAGTTGTAATTTTGATGCGGTTGTGTGAGGAGGCAAGCTGTGTTTACCTACGCCTCCGTCTTGACCAGAAGTGACTGGATTCTTTCACTTAGCATAACGTTTCCAAAATTCATTCATGTTGTAGCATGAATCAGTACTTCACTCTATTTTATTACTAAACTGTATTCCACTGTATGGATATAACACATTTTATTTGTCCTGCCATCAGTTGATGGACACTTGTTTCTAATTTTTAACTACTGTGAGTACTGCTGCTATGCACATTCACATACAAGCTTTTATATGGGCACGTGTTTTCGTTTCTCTTAGGTATATGTCCAGGGGTGGCATATACCTAAGAGAAATGGTTAAACTCTGTTTAATCTTTGAGGACTGCCAGACTGGTAAGAGTCAGTACAGTGAGCTCCAAATAGTTAAACGGTGTTAACTAATTTCCAACTAACCCCTTTGGGGATCTGAAATTACTTTCATTTCTCATACTTGCAAATTATTCAATGATTTTTAAGTTTGTAGTAAAGGGTCTACAGGAAAAGGTGAGCATCAAGAAAACAGAGTGATTAAAAAGCCAGAAAAAGAGAACTCTAGACCTTTACTTGCTCCTCACAACACTGAAAAGCTTTATGAGACAAACTAGGTACAAAAGCCAAAATTATATTTATTTAAGAGAAAAATAGGTACTAAATATCAATTAAGTGCCTCCATGTGTTGAAGTTGGGTGTGTATAAATCGGAAAGTTAGAAAACCAAGTGAAATTTTTTGCCAATTTTTCCATTCTTCCAGACTAACTTTTAAAAGGCTCCTTCTGTATCTCTGGTTCTCTCTCACGGTCCATTATCAAAGAAACACATTGTCTCTTAACTACATCAGCCAAATCATTGATTTATGGTCCAGAACGTCTTCATCACCAAAGAGTCAGAAAGTCTGCATTTTCAATAAATATTACAACTGCCTGAGCAGTGTTATCCTGCAACAAGACACCCTTCTGGGGCTCCACAGTCCAATACGGTAACCATTTCACCACGTGTTACTAAGCACTTAAAATGTGGCAGGTGCGCCTAAGAAACTAGTTTAAATTTTGATTTAACTTTAATGAATTTAAATTTAAAAACTGCAGCAGTAGAAAATTCTTTCATTATATTGATTACATTTACTTTAGATAAAGTGGACAAATAAATAAAATTTATTTTTAAAATGAATTTCATCTGGCCCTGACCAGTGTGGATCAGTGGGTTGGGTGTTGTCCTGCAAAGCAAAAGGTCACCAGTTCAATTTGGGGTCAGGGCACATGCCTGGGTTGCAGGCCAGGTCCCCAGCTGGGGATGTGGGAAAGGCAGCTGATTGATGTTTCTCTAGAACATCGATGTTTCTTTCCTTATCTTTCTCTGTCCCTTACCCTCTCTCTCAAATTAAATAAATAAAATCTTTTTTTTTTTAAGATTTTATTTATTTATTTTTAGACAGAAGGGAATGGCAGGAGAAAAAGATGGGGAGAAATATCAATGTGTGGTTGCATCTCATGTGGCCCCTCTGGGGACCTGGCCTGCAACCGAGGCATGTGCCCTGACTGGGAATTGAACCAGCGACCCTTTAGTTCGCAGCCCACGCTCAATCCACTGAGCTATACCAGCCAGGGCAAATAAATAAAATCTTTTTTCTTTTTTAAGATCCTATTTATTTTTAGACAGAAGGGAAGGGAGGAAGAGAAGGAGAGAAACATCCATGTGTGGTTGCCCCTCACGTGGCCCCCACCAGGGACCTGGCACGCAACCCAGGCATGTGCCCCGACTGAGAATCAAACTGCGACCCTTTAGTCTGCAGCCCGCGCTCAATCCACCAAGTTACGCCAGCCAGGGCAAAATAAAATCTTTTAAAAAATAAAATTAATTTCATCTGTTGCTACTTCTCTTTTTAATATGGTTATTAGAAAATTTAAGAATACGTATGTCTGTAAATGCTAAAATCCAATGGATTGTACATTTTCGATGAGTGAATTTAAATGAATGTATGGTATGCAAGTCACATTTCAATGACGCTGTGTTTTACACTGTATTTCTATTTGACAGTGACTGTTTCTCCATTTCTGAAGTTACACGAGTCGATTACAGTAATATGAGAAAGAAAGAAAGAGAGAGAAAAGCATATCTGTTTCTGTTTGTATAATAGCATTTGTGATAGACCTATTTATAAAACAAGTAAAATTCTAAAGTTAATAAAAAAGAGAAGCATCTACTGAAGAAATTAACTTCACTAATTAGAAGTGACAGTTAACAGAGTATTAGCAAATACTCCGTGTGAGGACAGAAAGGAAAAGTGGAAGACGGAAGAAACACGTTAAGGCCAGGGCTACAGGGAAGAAGACAAGAAGGTCCCACAACAACTGATACCCAGTAATGTTCAGTAAATGTCAGACGGAAAAACAGAAGAACAGATGGATGGATGAACGAATAAGGAAGGATAAAAGGGCACAAAAGACATTTAAAACTTTTTTAAAAGCCTCTACTACACAATTATAAAAGGTACTGAAACTGAGTTCAACTTACCTATCAGCAGATCACCAGTGTGGGGAAGAAGTTAACAAGCAGGACGAGAAGCATGAGTAACAGACTTGGGAATAGAACCAACAGAAAAGGACCACAGAGAATACCCATCAGACTCCCAGTATTCTGTGGAATGTGCTATGGAGTAAACACATGCCATTAAAATCCAGAGGCATTTGGTAAGAGCTTTGGTAGTTTATCGAAGGATCGTGAGGCAATAAGGCATGTGATAAGTGCCTTTTGATTATTTCAAGACCATGAACCATCAACGAGACTAAAGCAGGAAAAGGCTACTCCCTCTATCTCTGTCCTATTAGAGAAATCAATTATATTCTCACACATGTGCCTCAGCACAGGCAGGAAAACCAGCTCAAAGTGTACGGCAACCAACCTCACAGGCAAGAAGGGGCTGGAAAGAAGTATTCGAAGTCCTGAAAGGCAAGGACCTGCATCCAGGATGACTCTATCCAGCAAAGCTATCATTTCAAATGGAGGGCAGATAAGTGCTTCCCAGATAAGGTCAAGTTAAAGTTCATCATCACTAAGCCATTGTTACATGAAATGTTAAAGGGACTTATTTAACAAAAAGAAGAGCAAAACTATTAACAGTAAAATGACAACAAACTCACAATTATCAACTGAACCTGAAAAACAAAAACAAACTAAACAAACAACTAGAATAGGAACAGAATCACAGAAATGGAGATCACATGGAGGGTTATCAGTGGTGGGGGACAGAATGAGGGAAAAGGTACAGGGAATAAGAAGCATAAACGGTAGGTACAAAATAGACAGGAGGAGGTTAAGAATAGTATAGGAAATACAGAAGCCAAAGAACTTACATGGACGAACCATGGACATGAACTAAGGGGCGGAATGCTGGTGGGAGGGGGAATGCAGGGCGGAGGGGAACAAAGGGGAGGAAAAAAATGAGACAACTGTAATAGCATAATCAATAAAACATACTTAAAAAATAAAGTGTATGGCAACCAAGACAAACTTAATTTAATGTTATGTGTATCCCTCTGAGGAGAAAAAAGGAATGTTGGCTTACTATGTAAGGAATTCTCTGGAGTCATAACTTATCAAATTACTTGTGCCACTTATATCGTGAGAACTTCACAAAATGCAGCATCAGTAATTGCAATTTCATAAGCAGAGTATTATGCTGGCTGACAACATCCTTTTTCATTTATTAATGGCAACAGCAGGCTCCAACAGGAACAGTTTCCACTTACCACCAGAAATTGCCTTTGGAGAGAGCTGGGCTCAACTCAACTTAAGGAAAAGAGATTATGAAGAAAAAGTCAGTAACTTTCAATAGAGTATGACGAGCAAAGTCATTGGTTGTTAACAAGTAAAATGCTTGGGACATAAAGAACAAGAGGCCCACATGGCTAGAATGGGGTGACCTACAAGGAAGTAGTAGGTGGTCAGACTAGTAAACCTGGGCAGGGAATTATATCACGTAACTCTTGTGACTACTGGGAGGACTTACAGTTTTATTTTAAGTTAAAATAAGGTACTTCACCATCTTCCCATTTGCTACGCCTGGGAGGTAATATTCCCTTAAAGAGTAAGCTTCTGAAACTGTGAAATCTTTCTGTATTTTGTTTTGTGCTGCCCCAACAAGACACTCAGATGAAGCTTAGAGGCAACGCCTGGAAACCCAACTATATATAACCTAGAGATGTAATTTGGTAGGACAAACACAAATCTATTTAAATAAAATGACTCCCACACATCCTTGGGAGAGGAGAACAAAAATTTTGCACATGGAGAAACAGAGGTACAAAGAAAAGACTTATCCATGTTTTTAAAGGCAGCCCGAAAGTGACATGGGAAGAAAGCCAAATGACTGTTCCAAACGACTGAGTGAATCCACAAGAAAAATGCCGACCAGACGTGCATCTCTGAGTAAGAGCAGGGAAAAACACCAACATAAGACATTATCATCTAGACCACTCCTTTCCACCACGCCTATTCATGCTCCACTTCAAATAAAAGGGCTTTTGTCTAAATGAAAACTTATAAACCCAAATCAGGATGCTTACAGGCATACTTGAGCTGGAAGGCATACTGTAGTTGTTATCGAGGGATAAAGCGAACTACCGACCCATAATGCCCATCGATCTTTCCAATGCTGAGATTCCATACAAACTCTTATTTCTGATTACTGCATTATTTGTGATCCACACTAAAGTTTAGACTTCTGGACAGGGTGCAGAGATGGGAGGTGGGGAGGGAGGGAGGCACGGAAAAATTATATATTTTAAAATTCATTACTGAAATGAGAAAACAATGCAGGCATCCCTCACTTTATTGCACTTTGCTTTACTTCCCTTTGCAGATATTGTACTTTTTTTACAAATTGAAGGTAAGACTCTCCACCAGCAAAAGGATTACAACTTGCTGAAAATTCAGATGATGGCCAGCATTTTTTAAGCAATAAAGTATTTTAATTAAGGTATGCACGTTGTTTATTTTAGACATAATGCTACTCTAAACTTAACAGACTACAGTGTAATGCAAGCATAACTTTTAGATCCGCTGGGAAACCACAATGCTCCTGTGACTTGTTTTACTGCAATATTCACTTTACGGCGGTGGTCTGAACCAAACCCACGATATCTCCAAGGTATGCCTGTAGTATTTTAAAAAATGTTGAAGAGAAAAACACCCCCAAAACCCACTGTCTTAAAACAGTGACTTCATTTTTGCATTACCTTCTAGTCTTTGTCCATATTCACATGTATTTTAGAGAGTCAATGTGTATAAGGTTTGGACCCATCATAAACATGTTCCCACATTTCTACGGTCTCCATAATTACTAGTTTTAATTGCTGCTTAAGACTTCATTGTATTGCCCTGGCTGGTGTGTTCAGTTGGTTGGCGTGTCATCCCATAGACCGAAAGGTCACGGGTTTGATTCCCAGTCAGGGAACATACCCAGGTTGCAGGTTTGATCCCCAGTAGACGCATATATGAGAAGGCAACCAACCGATGTGTCTCTCTCACATCGATGTTTCTCTCTCTCTTCCCCTTCCTCTCTAAAAGCAATGAGAAAATGTCCTTGGGTGAGGATTAAAAAAAAAAAACTTAAGACTCCATTGTTTCAATGAAACAATTTTCTAAAATTTGTTGGGTGGAAATTATAACAAATTTATATAATAGCATCATTGCCACCTAAAAATATACCATCCTTGTCCCTCAAAGACGCTCACTGTCTAATGCAGAAGAGGAGCAGAAGAACTAATGCATTCACTCATTTCTTCAACAATTACCTACTGAGCGCCTAGTAAGTGTCTGGCACTGATCCACACTGGGGATAGAGCAGTGAACAAAAGACATGAAAACCCCTGACCTTACCTCTAGTGGGCGGAGAAAGACAATGAACAAAATAACCAAGTAACAATCAAACAGGAAGAGAAATTCTCAGGGAAACTCACTTTTCCTATAAAGGGCCAAGCAGTAAACACTTGGGGCTCGGCAGGCGGTAGGTCTCTGCTGCAGCTACTCCACTCCGCCATCGCAGGGCGAAAGCACCCACGTGAGGAAAGGGATGTGGCGGCGTGCCAACCGAGGTTTACTCACAAACGCTGGCTGAGAGTAGGACTTGGGTCGCGGAGCCTGTTCTAGACGGCTCAGAATGACCACTCAAACACTGCTGACCAGAAACCCAGGGAAGACACGCATGCTGTCCTCGGCTGGAAAATCCCATTGAGTTTTCCTCCACAGTGACTCACACTTGCCATTTCCTTTCCACTTCCATTGCCACAGCCCTGAACCAGACTTTTACAGCCTTTCACTTCTGCACATTTCCCTGCTTTGCACACGCTGTTCCCTCACCCTGAACCCCCTTTCTCTCATTCACCACCTATTAAAATCTTCTCTGTGAAGTCCAGCTCAACTGACTGTAAATTAGAAATTAAGGACTTACTGTTAATTATTTTAGGAGGGATAATGGTATTATTGTCATGTATTTTTAGAAGTGTCCCTATCTCTTAGACATACATACTGAAACTGTTATAGAAGAAATCCTATGATGTCTGGCATTTGCTCCAAAATAATCTAGGGATGAAAGTGGGGCGGGGGGACAGATGACCCAACCCTGAGCTGATAATGAAGCCGGGTGATGGGTTCATAGGGATTCATTACCCACTTTCTCTATTTTTGTGTATTTAAAAAGAAAATTTCCAGAATAAACAGTTGAAGACAAAATTCTAGTTCCAATACCAGATCCTACAGAGGAATTAACACCCTTTTCTCCTGGACTCCTCAGCATATACCTCTGCTTCTCACTGATTTCAACACGCTTTGTATGCTGTTAGCTGTTTACACCAAGACAGCGGGCTCTTTACAGACAGGCCTGTCACATACTCATCTTTGTAGCTTTCCCGGCATACTTGACATATAATTGACATCTGATACTGTCTGTTGAAGTTATCAGAAAAACAACAGGGGTACCTTTCACTTCCCCTCCCCTGATCAAAATTAAATCAATAGGACTTCTATCATTTCAATTCTACCATTTACACAGAGCTCGTGGCTGTCTCCAGCTTCGAACTTCAGTAATCCAACCTAAAAAAACGACCATCCCTCTTAACTTCCCTGGAGCGGGGATTGGGGAGGGCTAGATTTTTGTTCCTGAAAAGGAGATGGCATTGCTATTTTCCACTACTGACTTTGAGGACCCCAGTATTTTAAATATCCTCACCATCCCAATGGATCAGTGTGGTTACCAAGGCTTAAGAGTCTCAGTAGAATAACGGGTCTGTCCCACTCACTACGCATCCATTACTCAGAAACCCTCTCTCTAACATAAAAGAGAATTCAATGATGCTAATTACACAGGTAGCCTAGGTTGGTTTCGTTTGAGAGATCAAGGAAGTTCCAATCAGGTAGCTCTGGGTTCAAATTTTAAATGTCTCATATTGTTATATTTAGCAAAAGATTCTCTCAGCCCATATTATATAAAATAAAAATAAAAACTCTGCTTCTAAAAAAATGGAAAGCTTTTTTAAAGAACAGAACTTAACTGCATCACATGTAAATACACAGGATCCCAGCCTGGAAGGAAGAAACTTCATCTTCTGGGTCTACACTAACCAAGGGTCCATCAGCGAGACGCAGCCCTCTGTCAGGGATCATCTGCTCTGCCTCACCGCTGTGTCTGCCAGCTCCAACTCCAATCCTACCCTTGCACTTGTGCGCATGACCTGTTCTCCGATTGCCTGGTATGCAAATTTACTGTCGGCAAAAACATTCATTCTCAGACAAAACCAACTAACACAGCTCCCCATGACATTTTTTTAACTGCCCTGTCTCCTTAGGTGACAAGATCTGCTCTATTGAGTGCTCCTCTCTGTCTCATTCTGTCTACCTTTTCTAGAAAGCCTCTCCCATTCCATCCTTACTCCTTGAATCCAGTCTCCTATCCCTTTAGGATCAAACAATCAAATCAGAAAATAGAATGTGTGCAGCCATTAAAAACAAAGTAGAACAAAAACCTCTTGACTTATAGTGATTTCTACAAGGTGTTCAGTGAGAAAAAGAAAGATACAGAAATCAGGTTTTTTAAAAGCCCTGACGGGGCCCTGGCTGGTGTGGCTTAGTGGACTGAGCGCCAGTGTGAGAACTGAGAGGTTCAATTCCCAGCGGGGCACAGGCCTGAGTTGCCCACCAGGTCCCAGGTTGGGGGCGAGCGAAAAGCAACTGAACAATGTTTCTCTCCCTCTCTTTCTCCCTCCCTTCCACTCTCTCCAAAAATAAATGAATAAAATCCTTTTTAAAAAGTTAAACATACACCTACACTGAGAGCTACCATTCCACTCCTACATATTTACCCCTAAAGAAATGAAAGTGTGTTCATAAAAAGACTTGTACAAGAATCTTCAGAGCAGCTTTATTCATAAAAACCAAAAACTGTAAACAACCCATATGTCCATCGACAGGAGAATGAGTAAACAAACTGTACTATCTGTCTCAATGAAATGCTACTTGAAGATAAAAAGGAATGAACACACACAATGTGGATGAATCTGGCAACAGGTCAACACAAAAACACATACTATATGACTCCATTTATATTAGGTTCGAAAACCAACAAAACTAACCTGTGGCGACATAAACCAGAACGGGGATTGCCTATGAGAGGCGGGGACTGACTGACAGAGATAAGAATGTTCTATATCTTGATTAAGGTGTTGGTTACACAAATGTATATGTTTGTCAAAACCCATCAAACTATAAACCCAAGATCTGTGCATTTCACTGCACTTAAATTTTACCTCAATAGAATAAATGTTTAGGTCTATATTAATAAAAGAGCGCCCGGCTCGTGTAGCTCAGTGGATTGAGCGCGGGCTGGGAACCAAAAGGTCCCGGTTCGATTCCCAGTCGGGGCACATGCCTGGGTTGTGGGCCAGGTCCCCAGTGAGGGCCATGTGAGAAGCAACCATACACTGCTCTTTCTCCCTCCCTTCTCCTCTCTCTGAAAATAAATAAATAAAATCTTAAAAAAAAAAAAAAAAAGCAATTTAGCATGGTAGGTAAGAGCACAGATCCTGAGGCCAGACTGGCAGGGTTTGAACTCTGACTATATCACTTCCTAGGGCAAGTTACCTAACCTCTCTGTGCCTCCCTACCTATCTGATAATTAAATAAATTAACACATGGACAGCAATTAGAACAGCGCCTAGTACATATTATGTATCCAATTAATATTAGCTATTATTAAACAAAACTAAAAAGACAATTATTAATGCTAAGAAAAATTAAAGTTGGCCAGAAAAGGAAAAATCATAGTTTACTACACAGCTCAACAGTGACTTGCCTTTCTATATTCATAATAATAAAACCCTGAATAATAATCAAACCAAAATTAAAATTTTATTGGGAGGATGAGGTAATGGTGAAAAAACAAACAATATTCCATATTTGGGATTCACCAGATAACATCAAAAGATTGTTTTGAAATAAGCTCTAGAGAACAAATTGACTCTAAAATGTATGTACAGCCCTGACTGGCGTGGCTCACTTGGTTGAGCATCGTCCCACAAAGGGAAAGGTCGCCAGTTCAGTTCCCAGTCAGGGCACACGCCTGGGTGGCGGGCTGGTCCCAGGTTGGGGCACATGCAGTAGATTGATGCTTTTCTCACTCATTGATATTTCTCTCCCTCTCTTTCTCTTTCCCTTCCCCTCTCTCTAAAAATAAATAAATAAAATATTAAAGAAATATATATGTATAACTTTGGTTAAAAATAAATACAAGAAAAAAAACTATTAGGGGAATGTGGACTACTTAAAAAATAAAACCAGGAAGAAAAATCAAACACTGAAACTTCAAATAAAACCAAAATGCAATTTAAAAGAGCAAGCATCTGCCCTGACCAGTGGCTCAGTGGGTTGGGCATTGTCCCACAAAGCTAAAGGTCTCCGGTTCAATTCCCAGTCAGGGCCCGTGCCTAGGGTGCAGGTTCAGTCTCCAGTCAGGCACGTGTGAGAAGCAACCAATCTCTCCAGCGATATTTCTCATTCGCTTCAATGTTTCTCTCCCTCTCTTTCTCCCTCCCTTCCTCTCTCCCTAATAAATAAATAAATAAATAAATATGTTTTAAAATAAATAAAAGGGCAAGCATCTGCATTCTATAGGTATTTAACTATGGAGACTATCTAATAAGTATTGGGTATATTCCATATTAAAATTGCACAGACAGCAGTGGATTGAGTGCGGGCTGGGAACCAAAGGGTCGCAGGTTCGATTCCCAGTCAGGGCACATGCCTGGGTTGCAGGCCAGGTTCCCAGTGGGAGCCACGTGAGAGGCAACCACACACTGATGTTTCTTTCTCTCTCTTTCTCCCTCCCTTCCCCTCTCTAAATAAATAAATAAAATAAAATCTTTAAAATTGCACAGACAGTATCCTTCCTCCCTCACAACTTACTTTACAAAATCTTATCACCTTTTCATGCAATAACAAGCCAGGTATTTCTCAACCCCCTGGGCAATGACCTGAACACACTATTCATAAAAGACAATATTACAAATGGCTGATAAGTTTATGAAAAGGTACTCAACATAATGAGGGAAATGTAAATTAAAACCACTGGAGACACCATCTTTACCTTCAACCAGAAGGACTAAAAGTAAAAAGATAAAGAATATCAACTGTTGGTATTACTGAGCTAACCATACTTATACCCCCTGATCCTGCAATCCCACTTCTGGTTATAAACTCAAGAAAAACAAAACGAAATGCATGAGAGTGCTCAGATCCACCAACAGACATGTACAAGGCTGTTAGCACTATTCGTAACAGCTGCAAACTGGAAATCTTCCACATGACCATCACTAGCAGAACGGTTAAATAAATTGTGATGCAGTCACACACGGAAAGCTATGCAACCGGAATATACGAAGTGCAACTATATGCAATAATGTGGATGAATCACACAAACATCAGGTTGAGCAAAAGAAGTTAGATGCAAGAGTGCACACTGTATGAAATACAAAAGCAGGCAAAACTAATGCTACTAGGAGTGAGGATACTAGTTCTCTTTGGTGGAAGAGACAGGCAGTGATCAGAAGGGGACAAGGTAATGTTTTGGGGTCTTGGTAATGTTCTGTTTCCTGCTATGGGTGCTAGCTATGTGGGTATGTTCAATTTGTAAAAATTCATCAACTGTACTTATTCTATGTGTACTTTTCTAAGTACGTATTAAACTTCAATTAAAAGTTTTCTTTAGCCCCAGCTGGTGTAGCTCAGTGGATTGAGCGCGGGCTGGGAACCAAAAGGTCCCGGTTCGATTCCCAGTCGGGGCACATGCCTGGGTTGCAGGCCAGGTCCCTGGTGAGGGCCATGTGAGAAGCAAGCATACATTGCTGTTTCTCCCTCTCTTTCTCCCTCCCTTCTCCTCTCTCTAAAAATAAATAAATAAAATCTTAAAAAAAAAAGTTTTCTTTAAAAATCAAGTTAAGGGCCATGGAAATGGCAGGTGCTCGTGAAGGGCCTTGAAGCTTAAGCTTCATTAGCTTCACAATAAATCTGCATTTGGTCCTGCAGGACACATACGTATGTAAATAAAAAGCAGTTTATCATCACCTAAGCCTAGAACTAAACAGATCTTTACACTGAAACTTAACTACATTTTTCACCATTTAATGTACCTTGAATCTTCCAGGAACTATAAGTACTGTGTAAATAGAGGAAAGACTGTATTTGGTTTTGCGTAGACCTAGATGAAGATTTATTCACCATTCTAGAAAATCATGCCAATGGCATTGCCACATACTACCTGAGTCGCCCACGCAACACACCTTTACCGGCCTCTATTTAGGGCGTCACGTTCAGAGATAAGCTGTGTGTACTTGCAAGTACCTGGCGGCTACAGTTTCTGATGTGCTGTGAACACTTACAAATGTCTCCTGGGAATCTGCATTTAGAAATACACATTGTATAATGAATAGCCCTCCTTTCATTTTTCCTTTATATTACAATTAAGATGTTATAAATATGTTGGTCAGTTTTATTATCTGGGAATTTCATTTCAGGATAGAAAAGAGGCCACAAAGTCTGAGAGTGCTGAACACCAGTTACAACCCATCAGCCTATCAAAAGAACTGTAAAGAGAATTCTAACTCCTGAACTTAGTAGCTGCTCTTTCACGCTAGTCACATTTTCCAAATCACAAGTTAAGTAATATACTTATCTAAAAAAGAAGAAAGAGAAGGAGAAGGAGGAGGAGGGGGGGGAGAAGAAAAGCCCAGCTGCCATTTTCAAGAGTAATTACCTAAATATATCTATCATAAACTTGATCTAGAGGTAAGCAGAACAAGAGGAAAATAAGAGTTCCAACCACAAGACCTGAGTCCTTTTCCTTTTAGATCAGTGAGACTCAATTTGGCATTCACAAGCCAAGGGCTCCATTATTTTTCGGTTCTCTTTCAAAAATAGCTCCACCTTCAAGATTACACAAATTCGATCAGTCTGCAGCAGGGTTCCTCCCTACAGAGCAGCTCCCAGGAAGCAGAGAGAGGCTGTCTACCGTAGCAAACCAGTCATTTAGGGGGAAAACAGATGCTTTTTACTTTTCAGTTTCCTTGGGTTACTGAGAAAGGATGTGTGCTATTGCTGTTACTGGCTTCTGCAATAGAGCTCCCTCATCAAAAACCATCCAATAAGTAAGATTCACAGAGGAGATACCAGATTAAGCAATTATGGCAGCAGAATAATTAGGGGTGTTAAGACTCAGCTGCTCCAATAGCATCAACATGGCCCACAGCATTAAAAAAATCTAGATTTTTAATGCAATCAATTACCAACCTATGGATTATTCCATCACCCAGTAAATTCCCAAGGAAATTTATTCCCAGTTACTTACAGCAAAAATAGAAATAAATTTCCTCAAGAGCTTTGAAGACTTCTGTAACAGATTTCTTATCTCACATAATGTCACTTAAGGCAGAAATGACAACAATAATTAACTTTGGTAAAAAACAAACAAGAAAAAAAAATAGAAAACTGACAAAAGGAAGTTAAATGGAACTTTGAAGTCATCCTTGAATCCTTTTCTTCTATCATATCCCAAATCCAATCCATAAGCAAATTGTTTAGTCTTGAAAATACACCCGAATCTGAAGAATTCTCATCTCTGCCACCTCCGCCACCCTGGGCCAAGCCAACATGAGCCCCCACTACATCATCATCATAACCCAGATGGACTCCCTGCTCCACCCCTGCCCGTCTTTCCAGGCTCTTCCACCCACAGCAGCCGGTAGTTCTTTTAATGTAGAAGTCATCACCATGCCCCTACTCTGGCTGAAACCCCCAAACGGCTTCCCATCTCACTCAAGGTCAAAGCCAGAGCCCTCCAATGGCCAACAAGATCTGGTCCTGTTTACCTCTCTGACTTCCTCTCCCGTTACTCTCCGCCTCGCTCGCTTGGATCCAGTCCACTGGCCTGGATGTTCCTGGAATCTACTAGTACTTGCTGTTTCCTCTGCTGACTTGCCTAAGTATGTGCTCCACAAGGACTGCTCATCTTCTGAGGTCTTCCAGATCACCTTATTCAAAACTGCTAACTCTCTCTCTGCCCCTCTTATCCCCCTTCCCCACTTTAATTTTCCCCATCTGACATACCCTGTAACATTGGCTCACTCATTTGCTGCCCACCCTACCTGCTCCCTGGAAGGTAACCCTCAGGAGAGCTAGGATTTTGTCTGTTTTATTGACTGCTCTCTCTTCGGCGACTGGCATGTATGCTCCGTAAGCATCTGCTGACTAAATGAAGTTACTAACAGGTAGAGGAAGAGTTACAGACGCTTACCCAAACCCACGTGGTGCAGTAAAGCCAAATAAGAAACCAAATTCTGCCCTGGCTGGTGTAGCTCAGTGGATTGAGCGCGGGCTGGGAACCAGAGGGCCCTGTTCAATTCCCAGCCAGAGCACATACCTGGGTTGCGGGCCGGGTCCCCCATGAGGGCCATGTGAGAGGCAACCATACATTGCTGTTTCTCTCCCTCTCTTTCTCCTTCCCTTCCCCTCTCTCTAAAAGTAAATAAATAAAATATTAAAAAAAAAAAAAAAAGAAACCAAATTCTAAAGCCAAAGCATTTTGGGCTCATGGTTTAAAAAAAATTATAGCAACTAGCTGATATATTTTTCCTCCAGATATATTATAACAATAGCCTGAGGAAATACTTGAATGGGCATCAAACAAAACAAAACAAAGCAAAACAAAGCAAAACCCAAACAGAGTGTCATCCCAAACAGTCCTTTGTCTATAAGATCTTCTCTTAAATGAACTCAAATAAGATGACGCCTAACCATACCAAGACATGGCATTCGTTTATCAGCGAGGCCTCCTGAGAACTAAGTAAACATCTCACTTGGCCTTGGTCCAAAGCAGGACAAACTAATCTTACGCCAAATCTTGGTTTAGAAGAGCACTTCCCATTTCCAGCCCGTTTTTGTTTCTCCAATGAGATTCTTTCCTTTTTCTCCATGGAGAAAAAAATCAACCGAAAATATTAATGAGCAAAGTTTAATAATATTATAGCTATTCCTTTTTATAAGTATTTTAAAGGAAAGATAAAGGGAATCACCTACAAGTAATAAAAACAAAGTGATAACGATATTACATACAGTTAATGAACAATTAACTGGCAAGGGCATAAACAATTTATTGCACATTTTGGTGGCAGAGAGGAAATACAATTAAATCCATTAATAGCCACAAGAGTTTTCATGTTCCCAGAGGACCTTGGTTTCCAGAGTCGCTTACTCATTTTCATCCACAGCAAACGTGGTACGTGGCAGAGATGACAGGATGCTGCAGACTACTTTCCACATCTTTTAATTTTGGTAAGACAATTTTTACATGATAGACTTAAGGTAGATAATACTGCCACATTCCACTGGATACAAGCTGAAAAGCACCAAGCAAAACCCTATCCGTGAAGCGATATACATGATGACTGTCGTGAATGAGGTCTCCCACAGGTCTGCCGTTACACTCACGGCTTCACCGACGTTACCCAAAGACGTTAAGGTAACGATGTCTACGAATACAGACGCTCAAACATTTTACAAACGCTTTGTTTCTCTTCATAACAAATCAACAAGGCAACAACAACAAAAAAGTGCCCTTGCTTTTAAAAATCAGGAAGAGGCACCCTCTCGCTCCCAGGAGCACGGCCGCACCTTTCTTCCCTCTCAGGCGTGCGTCTCCCAAACTGTAAAGGTCCCCACGAGACTGAAACCAGGGGAGCGATGGGCAGCGGCACTTCGGCCCGGGCTAACCCTGCCTGCCTAGGCTCTCTCCTGTTTGTTGCTTCTTCTGTCCTGAGCCTTCCCTGCTTTCACTGTCCCCAGCTTTAATAAACGTAATCTCAAAATCAAAGAATACATAAATAAAATAAAAATAAAAATCAGGAAGAAAAGTGACTTTGCCCAGAGATAATCAAAAAAATTTAACCAAGCACAAGATACAGAGCTCTATTTACTAATCCATAATTCTCCAACCCAAGCAGAAAATTTGACTTACATCTCTAGCTGTATCTTCAACAGTGTTCCTCACTCCCTAAGACTTTAGAAGATTAAACCCCAACCTTAAACTCACCAGCAATCTTCCCTCTCTGGAGCACAACCTAAGTGAAGAAGTAAGCAGAACGTTTCTTCTCTGCCCCGAAAAGACCCCAGCTGTGACTCTCATGTTCTCAGTTTATAATGCTCATTACTCTTAGCCCTATATTCAAAGCCCATTCACTCTTGCATAGTGGTTAGACAGTACACACTTTACAAAATGAGCCCTCTGATATTTCAAGAATCCACCTGGCACCATCCATAGTTTCATACTGCAATATTATCGACTATATTCCCTGTGCTACATTTTACAGCCCCTTGATTTCAGAGCCTATTCATTCTTAACATATTTGATTATCTGGTTCTTCAGCCCATGGTACACTATTAGAAGCAACGAAGCAGAAAGAAGGCATATTGACAGCCAGGGAGAGAAACAAAGACAAAAGCAAAACTAAAAGAGCAAACACGAGTTTAAAAATAGTCACGCACCAGGTACCGGTCTACACTCCTCATTTCAAGCCCTGATGATCACTGAGAGGACCTCATTCATCGTGATTATCCGCCCTTGAGAAGAGGCTAGTTTGCTTTATTTCTCAGGAAGAACCAGAAACGTGTAATATTCCTGTAGATTTCCAACCAAAATGGGAAAATGAAGGCTTGGTGCTTATTAATGGAGAAAATTAACATATATACAAAGATTCAAATGTTTCACGATAGCCCTTACATGTACTTTCAGGTTTCTCCTGTAAAAGGAGAGTGCTTTTTCTACAGTTTGAGACATAAAAAGGAAAGCTTAAGGAAACAAGAGAAAAATATCAACTCTATTTAAACCCTCAATTTGCCTTAGAGTCGCTCAGCTTTTATTGGTGATAAATGCCTAGCTATAAACTGGTTTAGTTGCTCCTCTGGCTGCCAAAGCAGAGCTAAAGAAGTCAGCAGGTAGAATAGGGAAGCTGTCAAGTCAAGTTGGCTCAAAACAAAGCTGTGGTTTGCAGGCGGGGCCTGCGCCATCTCTTCCGTTCATATAAGCTGGCAGGATGTAGAAACAGGATCCCGACCCAGCCGCTGCTTCAGAGAACCAAAATATTTTGCTTTGACTTTCTAGTCTATTAAGCTTGGGGCTTGGCAGGATCTGTGTCTAAAGTGAACTCAAGACCTTGTTATGGTCCCAACGAGGAAATCAGAATACTAACAGAGAACTGCCCTATTTCTAGAAAGAAAGCAGTTTTTGGAGGGTGTGGAGGAGACAGAGATGCTGGACTGGCATTAAGATAGAAATAATAGTAATGGCTAATATTTTAAAGTATTTTCTATATGCCACATAGGCATTGAATTTGTATTAATCTCACTTAACCCTCATTATAAATGAGGGCTAGGGCCTTGGCTGCTGTGATTCAGTGGATTGAGTGCCAGCCTGGGAACCAAAGCGTCGTTGGTTCAATACCCAGTCAGGGCACATGCCTGGGTTGCAGGCCAGGTTCCCAGTGAGGGCCATGTGAGAGGCAACCACACATTGCTGTTTCTCTCCCTCTCTTTCTCCCTCCCTTCCCCTCACTCTAAAAATAAATAAAAATCTTAAAAAAAGATATACTTAAATAAATAAATAAATAAACAAGGGGTAGGGACAATTATTATGAACACTTCACAGATGAGAAAATTGAAGTATTAGAGAGGTGAAATAATTTGCCCAAGTCACTCTAATGGTAAACAACAGAGTCAGAACTAAAATCCTGGCTACTGGCTCCAGAACTGACACCCACAGTCACTAGGCTATGAAGCATCTCCTTGTCTGTAATTTGGCAATAGAGCAGTATTCCATAATTGTAACATGATAAAACAGAAAACATTAAATATTATATGTCAGCTATGAGAACCAGACAGGGCTTTGGGGACACCAAGTTTACACAGAGAAATAGCTCTGGGGTCAGACAATCGTGAGTCATGAAGACAAGTCCCTGCTCCGCCTACCTCTAAACTGTGTAGCCTTGCAAAAATGCCCTCACCTCACCGGACCCCATTCCCTTCCTGGGAAAGGGGTCTCAATCCCCGCCTCTGTAGGTTACTGCGGCACCTTCATTTAGTGCTCAGTTGGCCAGGTTCACTTCATTCAGGCATCAACCCAAATGTCACCTCACCAGGGGCGTTCTCTGACCACCCTCCTAAAACAGCCTTTCCCCCAACACTCTCAGCTCCCCACTCTGCCTTATTTTTCATCACGGCACTACGCACTATCTGATCATTTATTAAAGATCTAATTACTTTAATACCGTCGCCCTCCACTAGCAGGTACACTAGGAGAGGATGAACTTTGCTAATCCACCTGCTTGCTGCCGTTTTCCCCAACACCCAGAGCAGTGCTTGGTGCACCGAAATACTCAATAAATAGTTGCTAAATGAATGAATTGTGTATAATAGATTTTCACTCAATAAACATTATAAATAAATAGGCACTGTTCATTTAACAAATTTATTAAGCACCTACAAAGTAATAATTGTACATAAATGAACAGGATTATTTGTGAAGATTTATTGTATAAACTCCCATAATGGACCGGGCAGGTGAGGTCAGCTTTCAAGGTGGCAGGTCAACTGAATGATGACCTTAGTGATACCCAGGAGCCTGCCACATGATGATCTGGGGACAGAGCATCCAGACAGAGAGAACAGCAAGTGCAAAAGCCCCAAGGCAAGGGTGACAGCGCCTGGCCCAGCCTGCCCAGAGCCCGGGGAGAGTGGGGAAAGATGAGGGTGCAGACACAGGAAAAGCCACGCCAGGAAGATCTCCTAAGTCATAAAAGGAAGTTTTATTCAAAGAAACATTTGCTAAATGAATGAACTGGGAAGATTATGAGGAGGGGAGTGACATGATCTGATTTCCATTTTTAACTATCATTCTGAACGGCTACCAGCGGTTACCTTCTGGGAGGAGACCGGGCTGGCAGAGGGTGCGTGCGATCACGAACAGCAGAGTGCAGGATGTTGAGCGGTACCACAAAACAGAAAAAGGCTACTCTCTCAATCTCAAAGCTAAAAGCAATGAAGACTTGACCTTGGGTGAGGATAAAAAAAATTTTTTTTTAAAAAGTCAATCTCACCTATGAAAAGAAGAACAAAAGGAAACTCAAAGACAGACAGACAAATACACAAAGTGCTTTGGAAAGAAAAAGCTCCTCCCTGTATCTAAGCACAGCAACCAGTCCCAATTTCCTCTGAGACAATTAACATGCTGATTACACCCACAACGTCACCTGGGAGAAATCTGTTCACAATAACACTTTGAGACGCAGACTGTCCTTGGGAGGAGCTCTGCAGTCTACAGAGAGGGGAACAGGTGTTGTAGTAGCAATCAAGTTTTAAAACAGCCCCCTTTTCATATCTACCTATATCTGTATTAGGTCACACACAAAAAATGCAGGATAAACTACTCATAGTGTGATTTCTGAAACGCATGTCAGAGTTCTAATTTTTTTTTTTCCCCCAAAAGAATCTACAGAATATTCCCTAGTGTCTGTGTTTACAGAACTGAAGGCACCGAGGGTGCAGAAAGGGTGAATGAGACACAGGTGCGTCTGGGAGTTCTCGGGGCCGTGACTCCCACGGCGACAACGGGAAGGACAGTGAAATTCAGGCTCAGAAAAACTGGTGGGGCTAGAACTGAACTCGGGTATCTTGGCCTTTCGTGCACTTTACATTCTGAAAGAATTTACACAAACATTAAATAAGTAAACGTGCCATTATCAATATTACCTTACCACCTGTGCCTGCCTCACCACCCACCCACCACGAAAAAGCAATGTTCTAGAATGTTCTCCAGTCACCATTTTTGCTATCAATAAAAATGAACAAGCGATTCTAGGACCAAGAAAGGTAATGAGTGGAGTGAAACTTGAATCCCCCACGTCTTCATCCATTCAATATGTACTTTTTTACAGCTTTAGTGTGATATAAATTTGTAATGTTCATTCCTTTGAGGTGTACAGTCAAGTAGTGTCAATGTGCATTTTTAAATATGTATTTTAAAAACATTTACTGGTATTTCCTGTAATATATGTTTATTGTAGATAGTTTAGAAATCACCAAATAATACATAAAGACAAAAAGTAATATCACACATAATCCTACCATCTACACACCATTTTGGAGTTAATGCCTCCAGGAGGTTTTCTCAACAGATAGTAAGACCTAACAATGTGGGAAACAAATGGCAGGGAGGCACCAGGAAGCAAATTCCCTCCAGGATGGAGTGAGCAGACTAGAAGGTAACACCATTTAAAGGGAAAAAACTAACAACTGAAAACAAATGAGCCCTTGAATAGCGGAGAGAGGTATTTTATTTTATTTTATTTACTTATTTATTTAAATCCTCACCCAAGGATATATTTATTGATTTTAGAGAGAGAAGGAGGAAGGGTGGGAGGGAGAGGGAGGCAGGGAGACGGAGAAACACCGATGGGAGAGAGAAACATCAATCTGTCCCCTCCCATACACGCCCAGACCACATACAGCTAGCAGCTACTGTATTAGCACAGCTTTAAAGATAAAACAGCTTATGACCTAAGGACATAATTGAATGTCAAATGGAACGTTTCAAGGAAGTGTTTTCTAGAAGAGGTATAAGCTAAGTAACAATGTGTCATCTTCACTCTCCTTCCCTACTACTGTGCTTCCCAAGGCAGAGGCCGGCTGCAGGTCTGCCTACGTGGGTCTCTGAGCTGCGACTACAGCTATTCTTTGATTTGTAACAAGACAAAAGGGAATGCAGGCCCAGCAGGCTTTCTGACCAAACAACTGGCCTGTGGACGGCATTATGAGGGAAACACTCTAGAGTCGGTACCTAGGCACATCTTGGTTTTCTGAAGCCCTCAGCAGCTTTGCTGGTTATTTTTCTGAGCAGGCCTAGGGAAGGGAGGGCTCTGTCAGTGCTTGCCACTCTGGGACCAAACCACCTTGCTCAACAGACCGCTGAAAGATGATGTAAGACCAACTTCAAATCCTGTCTTTTCTCAAAAGCCCTTAATACCACTCCGGACCCAGACTGGAAAAAGACCAGCTCTTGCAATCATTCCCACATCTACCCTGGGTTCCCAAAGTACTCCCAGAATGGGATGCTACAGATGCAAGCCAAGCTGACTCCAAACTTCAGAAGACCCGCTGACTGAGCCTTCAAGTCCAGGCCAAGACCGAACGAAGCCTCCTGGGGCGAAGGAGTGCGAAGACCGCCTGCACGGTTTCTGACCCCCACCTCCCTCACACACACTGAGGCAAGCACTGAGAGTGACAGTGGCGGCTCACTGGTTCAGCTAAGAAACTGGAAAACTAGCTTAAAAAGAAATCACATAACCATTAATGTGTCCAAAAGATCTGTAAATCAATACATGTAAAACGGACTCTGTGAAAGTCATTCTCTTTCTACCTTAAGGAATCTGAGCTTCCACAGGAACGATGGATAGTATTACCCTGCCAGGGAGGATATTCTATTACAACACTCACAATGTGAAATTCAAATCTTCCAAGATACAAATACGCTTTTAAGACTTTTAATGCTAGGGAAATAACAGAAATTTCACCAGGTTTCTCTTATTTGATCAATTACATTTACTCTTTTTTTTTTTAAGATTTTATTTATTTATTTTTAGACAGAGGGGCAGGGAGGGAGAAAGAGAAGGAAAGAAACAGCAATGTGTGGTTGCCTCTCGGGCACCCCCCACCGCGGACCAGCCGCAACCCAGGCCTGTGCCCTGACTGGGAATTGAACCAGTGCCCCTTTGGTTCACAGGCCGGCACTCAATCCACTGAGCCACACCAGCCAGGGCAATTACATTTACTTTATAGCTATCATTCAAGTACTTTTTCCTGTGAAGCTGTAGCTCCTACTATATAGGGTCCAGCAGAAGCAATGCTTGCTTAGGTGTGGTTGGTAGGGTAATAATATGGGTGTAGTAATTTATAGTTTTATTTGAACATTTCACCTAAAATGTCATATGGTGTGCTTGAGTGTGATATTGTTATGTTACAGAATCACATGCTTATGAATTTGCAATAAAAGATTTTATAATAAAAAAGAAGCGTTATTTGTGCCAGACTCTGTATATTTATTGAGTATTTTATCCGCATCTTAGAATGGAGAGTAAATCAAAGTATTCCCAAGCAATAGATGAAAAAAACTGAGGTGTGGAAGAGTTCTCCCTAGCACACAATAAGAACACAGAGCGAAACTCCTAGCGCTCTGTGGTCAGAGGGGCAACTGCCCCCAAGTGCCTCCGTGAAACACTTCTGCAGGCCAGCCACGCCACCTCCTTCGGCTCCGACACTGCATACAGTCAGGCTTACCTTCAGCACCCACTGAAAAACGTGGTCTGAGGAGAAATGTGACTGATACTACTGAGCTCCTTCCCTCAGGAGACACACAGATAAGGACATGCGAATGCACTCTGTTCAAAGACAAAGGTGACACAGTTTGAGTGACGCAGCAGGGCATGTTTTGTCCCTAATAGTTTTACGCCACTGAGGGAATGCTGTATACTTCTGAAATTTAATAATTTTAATCATTGTTCTGCCCCTCCTACCTAAGCAATTCAAAATCGGAAAACAGTATCGGGAAAAGCTTCATATACAAACTGAAGAGAAGGAATCAATATGAGACTCTAAAACCATTTCTTTCACGAACCAAGCAGCACACCACACGGTGCCCACAGCGGTGCACACCACCACCCACGTCATGGACCATGCACAGTGGAAAAGTACCACCTGGTACGGCAGGGAAACAATGCCGACTTTGAAAGGTGTGAGTTCCTGCCAGGCTGGTGCGGCTCAGTGGACCGAGAGCCGGCCTGTGAACCAAAAGACTGCCGGTTCGATTCCTATTCAAGGCAGGTGCCTGGGTTAGGGGCCAGGTCCCCGGTTTGGGGGTCTGGCAACCAATCAATGTATCGCTCACACAACGATGTTTCTCTCTCTTTCTCTCTAAAAAGTAAAATAAATAAAGTCTTTAAAAAAAAAAGCTATGAATTTCATAAAACTATAATAGACCTACCTACTCATAATGGAATTATAAAGCCAACTGTGTTTCCCTGTGATTATCTCCAGGGAGTGAGAACAGAGATAGGATTAGCGCTTTTTCCTTTACACTTTCCATTTTCCTGTACTGTTAAAATTTCTCATCTTGAACATGTATTAATCTTTTTATTTAAAAAAATGCTGGTAAAAATGGCAACGACTAGAATAATTTAATTATTTTAAAGCCAACTATATGTATGCTCTTCATCCATAAAAAGTTTTTTAAAATGACTATGGGTTCTGAGGAAATTTAGGAGATGTTAAATAAAAGCAGACTACAGCCTTGCCGGGTGGCTCCACCGGTGGGAGCGTCGTCCCGGACACCAAAAGGCCAAGGGTTTAATTTTGGGTCAGGGCACATACCTAGGTTGCAGGTTCAATCTTGGGGTGCACATGGGAGGCAACCAATCAATATTTTTCACACCGATGTTCCCCTCTCTTTCTCTCCCCACCCCCAACTTCCTGTCTCTAAAATAAATAAACACACGCACACACAAACACACGCGTGCGCGCGCAGAGGTCCGGCACAAATAACGCCCCTTTTTCATTACAAAATTATAAACATGTAATTCCATAACATAACAGTATTACACTCAAGCACATCGTATGACATTTTAAGTAAAATGCTCAAATTAAAACTACAAATTATTACACCTATATTATTACCCTACCAACCACTCAAGCAGACATTACTTCTGTCAGACCCGATATTTACCAGCTCTATGGGGGAAGATTAAAAAAAAAGAGCACTGTATATTCCTCAAAAACAACTACAATGCCCATCTTTATTTAAATATCTAATAAAAGGGAAGGAATTTTTTTCCAAAGCAAATTATATTTCTTTTTTTAATCTTTTTTTAAATTTTATTTATTCATTTTTAGACAGAGGGGAAGAGAAGGAGAATAAGAGGGAGAGAAACATCAATGTGTGGTTGCCTCTCGTGCGCCCCGTACTAGGGACCTGGCCCACAACCCAGGCATGTGCCCTGACTGGGAATCGAACTGGCGACCATTTAGTTCCCAGCCCGCGCTCAATCCACTGAGCTACACCAGCCAGGGCCAGATTATATTCCCACAGGGAGCAAAGAAAGGAGCATGACCACGCCAACACTCAACTTTTCCACTCTCTTCTCTGCACTAGGTGGAGAATCACATTTCATGAGACTGACCCCCATAACATTCTTCTACCACAATCACATCTACTTGTTTTAAGAGCATATATCTCACATTTGTGTCTCGAGTTACACGAGACAAGAGTGTTATCCTAGACTCCATACAGAGTGCACACGGCCAGTGTGTTCTGAACAACATGAACAAGCACACCAAGGAGACCTCAAGTTAACCAGATGACTCGAATAATTCGAAGGACCAATAGCAAGCCATTTCCCCCACAGGGTGTTACTTCCGTCCTGCAGATAAAACAGCGTGCTCCAAAGGGCACAGGTGTTCCACGGGGAGCCAGGAAAAACACAGTCAGAGCAGGACAGCTGACAATCTCACGGACTGGTCACAGACATGACACACTACATACTCCCTGCAGGTGAAAATAAGCCAGCCTAAGCCTCCCTCCTCTCACACCAAGGTAACATAATAATTACCAACTGACCAGGAAGACTGGCTGTTTCTTGGGCTAATAAACGAGGACTTTTCCGAGGAGCAGACCCAAAATCAATAGCAATCAGTGATTTTCTTTACACACCTTACACACACCCTCCACCCCGCAACCCTCCCACCACCCCAACTCCCACTGCACAGCAGCTTCTTGCCGGTCGGCTCATGCCTTCCCAACCGAAGAAGCTAGAGAAGGCAGCTGCAGCTGTCCCAATGTCACCAGTCAGACACAGAGATCATGTGAAGGAAGGATGGGCAAGCACATACCAACACACTAGATTCACGTGGGAAGGGTCCCGTGCTTTTATGTTTCAAAGAGGTAGTTCAGAACACTTCATCTAGAGATGAGCCTATATAAAGAGAAGCCTGCTCAGGGCCAAGGGCTTTGATAGAATCAAATCCTAAACTCCCACTTGAGTTGGGCGTTGTGCTAGGGTGCTGGCCAAAGCAAACTAGACTAATGTGGCTCCTGATTACCCTAAGGGAAGGACAGAAAAAAAAGAAAGTGTAAGTAGGTAAAATGAATGATGAAACACAGTACCTGAAGAGCAGAGTGGAGCGAATGGAAAACAAACTAGTGTTATCTTAACAGATTCCCAACGCATACCCTGCAGACACAATTCCACCCTGCGTATAAGGGCAGCCGAAAGAAACTTTTGCAAGGAACACCAGGAGTCCTGGACAAAAATATTTACAGCATGACTGTTTATGTTAACAAACAGGAAACAACCCAAATGTTCATCAAAAGGAGAATTATGACACATTCACTCAGTGAAATTGTATCCATTAGTGAAAATGTTTAACCTACAGTTAGCATAAAACGGTGATTATCACAAACCTAATGTTAAGTTAAAAAAAAACCCACACTGAAATAGGTCATAGAACACAGAGTATAATAGCATTTACATAAACTTCAAAACCATTCACAGTTTAAAAACCTTAGATAGAGAGGCACACACATGATGAAACTAGATTTCAAAGACAAGGGAAATGATAAGCACACAGTTCAGGATGATGTTTACCTTTGTGGGGGAAGAAGGGAACGTGGTCGGGAAGGGGTACCCTGAGGGCCTCGGCATAATTGGTAATGCTCTATTTCTTAGGCTGAGTCAAGGCTCGAGATGTACTTCTCATCCTTTTTTAATAGTCTATCTAGGACATATAATATAGACAAAATTTTGTACACATGAAATAACTCAAAATAAAGGGGGAGGTTGAAAAATACAGCTGAGGGTGGAACCACACAGTGCTCCCTGTCTCCCCACTTACACAGCCATCTGCCCAAGGCTGGGCTGACAGTAACAAGTGAGCCCAAGACTCCAGGGCAACAGGATCAACTCAGAGGCGACAAAAAGATCACCGCCAGGCACCTCCCTGCGCTTGCTGGGCAACACCTGCCCCACCGTGCCTGTTCCAGAGGAAACGGTAAGACGCGGCACACGGCCCCGCAAGAGTTGCAGAGCTGCTGCCTTGCCGATACAGAAGCAGAAAATATTCCAAACTCGAGCAAATTTTACCAATGGAAGGAAAGTCCCCAGATGGTTCTAACAGACAGGGATGGTCTGGATTTAGGAGCAAGGCGGTAATGTTACGCAGCCCTACAGGGCTAGGAGAATTTGTTACCAGTTACTGGAGGGGAAAGGAGGGGATGAAAACTACACTTGAAGACACACTAAACAGGACTTCTACAAGACCACAGAGGCCGGGATAGAATGTGTGTAATTTTAAGCTCGAACGAACATGTGTACTGACGACTAACTAGAGGCCCCTAGGGTTAATACATGGGCTTTCGCTGGCGGAAGGTGACAGCCGACTTTGGCACATGCTGAGTATATTGGGAAATAATAACACCAACAGAGATCTATACCACATCTATGTAACGTATGTAGAGCCCCCGGGCACCGGCAAGGCAGGGGGAAAAGTCTGATTTATGCGGGGAAACTGTCAGGAAGGCCGGATTCTGTCAGAGCAAGGAAAGGAAGGCCGAGGGCTTGAAAATCCCGAAGGCCCCGCTTTGGGAGGGAAGAGGGTGGTCCCGGCCCGACACAGAAGGTGGGGCTGCCAGGAGAGGGCGGGGTCTCCGCGGGAGGAGTCTCGGGAGGCCAGGCAGGGGCCAGGCGGGGCAGCGGGCAGCCAGCCGGACTGTAGAGAGGTGGTGTCTAGAAGGGGGCGTCCCCTTGGGCGATGGGACAGAGAGGAATCGGAGGCGGGGGCCTATCACAACCCTGGCCCAAGGGCCCGGTCCCCCCGCCCAACTCTCACCTGGGCACGCAGCTGGACGAGCTCCGGTCCACCTCCCAGGTGGCGTACAGGTTCATCTGCACCGGGGCAGGGGTGCGGCCTGGCCCCGGGCCGCCGGGAGGCGCGGAGCCCGAGGCCACCGCGACGGCCATGGAGGTGGAGGTGGAAGAGGACGAGGAGGAAGCGGCCGCCGCCGAGGTGGACGAGGACGACGAGGTGGCTTGGGCCAGCTTGGGGGGCGTCGGCTGCTGCGGCGTTGGCTGCTGCGGCGCTGGCTGCTGCTGCGGAGACTGGGCGACCCCAGAGCCCCGCTGGCCGCTGCCACCCCCGGCGCCTCCAGGACCACCGCCCACCCCTCCGCGTTCCGCCATGGCCCTGATGGGGGTGAGGGGCTCGGGGGTTACGAGAATCGAGGCGACGCCCAGCGGACGCCCAGGAATTTCCCCCAGCGGCAGCAGCGGCGGGGGCTCGACTCGTCTCCTCAGCCCGCCCGCCCGAGCGCGCGAGCCAGCGAGAGGCTGCACGCAGGCGCGGGGCCTCCCGGCGCGCAGTCCTCGCGCTCGCCTGCCGCTGCCTGTTGCGGCTCGCGCCGCCGAGACACTGGGTGGGCGTGTCCGGGGAGGGGGCGGGGAGCCCTGCCTCGCGCGGCCCCACCCAGCGCCGAGGGGCGGGGCCCGGGCACTCGCTCGGCCGGAGGGGCTGCGGGCGCGCACCCGTCGCTCCCTAACAGAGAGGTCTGCTGCTTGTGCACGCACAGCAGGGCCCTCCCCTTAAATCCACTGCACGAGAGCGCAGCCAGGCGGGCAGTCCTCCCCTCCCCCGTTGTCCTCCCGGCCGCAGTGGCCGGGCCAGCGGAAACCCTGCTTTTCCGGGGCGCGGCTGCAGCCCAGGGAAGGGGGGCTGCCGCGAGAGCGCGCCTCAGCCCCCTCGGGTCTGCAGAGCACAGGCAAAACCCACTGCCGCTCCTAGCCCGCTTTCCGGTGGGCGGACCTGGCACCCCGCCAGGCAGCCCCTGGGTTTCTACATCAAGAGCAGCGAAGACCCAGCGGCCAAGCGCCCAAGGACAGTTAAGTTTTCGCTCCTGCTTCGCTCTAGTGTACAAAGGGGGGCTCAGGGACCTAGAGTCCAAAAGGCCCTTGGCACTGTGAATTAAAAAGCTAAGCCCTGGCCCTTACTGCCCCACTCTGCCAAAGAACCATTTCAGGGGCCCAAGGCTCGTCACCCCTGCCCTCAATTTCCTCCTCTTGGAATGTTTTTTTCTACTTTAAAAAATACCTAAAATTCTGTTCCCCCAAAGCCTTGCTCAACTGGCACATCCTCCGTGGGATTTCCCACACTCCCTGCTCCAGAAACCATCTTGAAGCTTCTTGAATACAGGCACCTCTGCTGGTGCACTTCCAGCACCAGTGGTACAGCAGCAGTAGGAGGCATCTCCCCAGCGCTCGGCAAATGCCTTTTAACCCACAGAGCAAGCCCCACGAGTAAAACCACCCATGGACCGCACGGACTCAGGACAATCTAGATTTTGAGCTGTGTCTCTGTGCAGTAAGGACTTGGGACTCTTCTGACCACAAGGTCTATTAGGAAGGCCTAACCTGGCCAACTTCCCAAGCCCACTTTACTTCCTTGGCCCAGCCCGGGCGCTAAGCTGGCTATTTTTAGCCCCCAAGGACAAAGTAGTAAGGTCAAACCAGATCTTCAGGTACTTCCCCCAGAGCCTTCCTACAAAGACGGGCTGTGGTAAAACAATTTCCACACAGCTTGGGGGTCATCACCAGTCTCAACCACACCATCTGATCCAGGTGCATGCCCCTGGTCACTGGGGCAGCCCTGAAGGTGCAGAAAAACGCTGTTTTAGTCCTTTCGCAGGAGGGGACTAAAAGGAGACGAAGGAGGGTCAGGAGTGTTACATATTCATCTCTTTCCTTGGGAAACAGCTTTATTTACAAAACAGGTCTAAAATAAGAACATGAAATGACAAGCCCTTGGGAATGTGGGAGAGCTGGCTCTTGGGAACCCATGTGTGAAGCCCAGGCATCCAGGCAGAGGGTCTACAGGAGGGCTGGGGGTGTGTGGGGACCTAAAATTTGAACTCTTTATATTTCTTGCTGCCCCCACGGCTGTCCTGGGGCTGAGCTTTCCGTTTCTTTTGCTAAAGGAGAGAAAGAGAAACAGGTTACAACAGGTTAAACACGCTGATCCCCAAAACAAGGGTGGGCAGCCTGACACAGCCACACACATCTGCAGAAAAAGTGCTGCAACTGGATTCTCAGACTTGGATGAGTTCCTTCCCCTCCCTGTGCCGGTTTCATCACCTTACGGAGGGCAGCCCACCAGACCATTTCGAAGGTTTCAGCACCAAGGGAGCTCAGGGCAGCAGGTCCTGAATTGTCCCTCACTCTCCCCACTAGAGGACACCACTCCACTGAAAAAAAGAGTCCCAGTCCCCAGTCAGGGGTTCTGCTGTGAGCTCCTACCTTCTGTTTGGCAGCATGCTCAGCCACCATGTCACTAAAGTCTTCCTTCTCCACTTGTGCCTGCTGCTCCCGCACATGCTCCTCATACTTCTGGGTCATGGCCATGGGGTCCAGCTCCAACTCTTCAGGTGCCAGAGCCACTTCCACACCTTGCAGCTCAGGGGCTGGGCCCTTCCGGCTCATAACCTACAAAAGGGAACGGAGCCTTGTCATCTCCAAAGGGAGGCTCAGAAGCCCCCGCTTCTGCCCCCTATCCAGTCCTCAAAAGCAGTGTCCACAAGCACTCACCGTGGACATGTCGTAGATGTGGGTCGATCCCATTATGGCCCCCCCAACAGTGGCCGTTCTCTTCTCTGGCAACACAGTGAACAGCTGGGGCGTCTCACTTCTGCAAAGAACAAAGGGGTCAAGACCAAAATGAAAGGGAAGCAAAAAGACACAAACAGCACCTCCACCTAGCACCCAGCTGGAGAGATCCCGAGACACCCAGGGGGGAAATGATGCCCACGCTGCCTCCGCAGGTCACGGGAACCCATGAGAGGAAAGAACTGGGTTGGTGCCGACTGCGGGGGTACAGCCTGGAAAGAGTACAGAGACTGAGTTAAGGGATCCCCTGAACCAAGTTTAGGGGATCAGAGACCAAGACTGCCACATGCAAAGAAGGGTTAAGGGTCAGAGACTTAAAGTTTCCAAAAGATCTCTGACAAGGAGAAGCCAGGAGAAGAGAAGAGGCTACGGCAGCTCCTGCCCAATGCTGTGCCTGGAGTTTCAGCACACGGAACTCAAACTTCAGCCCTTCCACTGGTGTAAGCACCATCCACAGCCAATCTCACCAGCTACTTCAAGGACCCCATTTGAAACACAAGAGCAAATCTACCAATATCAACCCAGACATGGCTTCATCCCCACCTCTTCCCCTGGAAGAGGTGACAATCTACTCTCACACTGCAGTCAGAGCAAACGCCTTAAAAGGATGCCGTCCTTCCTGTGCTCAAAACCCACTAAGGCTTTTGATCACAATTTGAATAAAGTTCATACTCTTTACCATGGCCTAAAGTGTTCACAGTCTGACCCCTTCCCTAATTCCTGCTCGCTACACTCAGCCACAGTACCCTTCTTCCTTTTTCTTTCTTGAATATGCAAAACTTGAGACTTCTGCTTCCGGACAAGGCACAACAGGGACTAGATATACCCTCCCACCTGAAACAACCAAAAAAAAGAGGCAAAATAGATGTAAGTTTCTTAATACTATCCAGAAGTGTAATAGTGGTTTCCAAGTCCCTGGACATTAGACAATGAAGGACAGTGATTCCTGAAAGACAGGTAACAAATGAAGTGTCCTTCAATTGCCCTACTGCATGGAGAGTCTGCAGACCATAGAACAAGGAGGAGTAACCCATGTAGAAGCCGAAGGACTCCGAGAGTTGAAGAAATGAAGCTGAAAGTGCAGGGAGACCAAGGCAGCTACAGATCACAGGACAGGGTACTGGAGAAGAGAAAGCAGGCCCGAGACTCAAGAGCTCCAGACACCTGCAGAAGGTCCCCCTCACATACTCAGGTAAGTACTGCACGTGAGGAAAGTACCCGGGCCAGGGAGAGAACCACCTGGAAGGGTTAGTGGTAACAGTACCTGCCGCTCACTCGGGACTGAGAATAGCACCTAGTCCCACCAGGCAGACAGAAAAAGCCGCCTGGTTAACCAGGCGCTGGGTGGAGCGTGCAGAGCACCCAGTGCCTCAGTAGTGGAGGGACGGCCTCAGTCCCGCCCACCGAACCTGAAGGCAAGACCTGAAAGAATCAAACTGTTTCCAAGTACAGTCAAACCTTGGTTCTCAAACGTCTTGGTTCTCGAACAATTCAGTTCTCGACCAAACTGTTCACGGAAAAAAATGTCTCCGTTGTCTAAAAAAACTTTGAGTCTCGATTCTCTCCCTGAAAACCCTTTCATGTTGATACATGTGTGATCAGCCATGCATCTCTCAGGCGACAAAGGACATGTGGCTTTGAACAAATTGCTTGTCAAATAGTTTTCCAGAACAAATTAAGTTTCAGAACTGAGGTTCCACTGTACCTTAACTGTTTCTCTGAAAAAAGCTAAAGAAGATTTATAGGAATACAAAAGAATCCTGGATCTAACAAGTTATATTTTACGAAGTCTAGCATCCAATCAAAAACCAACAGGCAAGCAAGGAAGCAGGAAAATCCAATCCATAATGAGAAAAAGTCAGTTTAAATCAACCCAGAACTGGCACAGATGTTAGTATTAGCAGACAAGTGCATTAAAATCTTTTTTTTTTTTACAGATTTTATTTATTTATTTTTAGAGAGAGGGGAAGGGAGGGAGAAAGAGAGGGAGAAACATCATTGTGTGGTTGCCTTATGCATGCCCCCCACTGGGGACCTGGCCTGCAACCCAGGCATGTGCCCTGACTGGGAACCGAACTGGCAACTCTTTGGTTTGTAGGCTGGAACTCAATCTACTGAGCCACAAGCCAGGGCTAAAATGTTATTATAACTACATTCCATTTGTTCAAAAGTTAAATAAGAGACACAGAAGACATAAAAGACCCAAATCTGCCCTGGCTAGGTGGCTCAGTTGGTTGGAGCATCACTCCATACAAACAAAAGGTTGCGAGTTCGGTCCCTGGTCAGGGTGCACACAGGAGATAACCAATCAATGTTTCCCTCTCTCCCTAAAAATCAATAAACAGATCCTCACGTGAGGATTGGGAAAATAAAAACACAGCCCCAAATCACACTGTTAGAGATAAAAACTATAATGGATGTAATTAAAGTCAGATTAGAAACTGCAGAAAAGGAACAGAAATTTTCTAAAATGTAATACAAAGAGAAAAAATATATTTTAAAAATGAACAGAGCATCAGTGAAAAGTGGAACAACTTTAAGAAATTTAACAGATGCATAATTGGAGTTCCCAAAGGAGAAGAGAAAGGGAACAAAAAAAATATTTAGAAAAATGGCTAAAATTTTTTGAAAATAAAAACTATAAACCCAGATTCAAGATGCTCAACAAACTCCAAAGAAACTTAAAGAAAACCACACAATACACTGCCCTACAGTGCACAGGATAATCAAATTGTTCAGAACAGTGAGAAAATCTTAAAAGCAGCCAGAGAAAAGTAACACATGTACAGAGGAACAAAAGAAGGGATTTCTCATTAGAAACAATAGAAGACAACAGAACATCTTTAAACTACCTGAAAGGAAAAATAAAAAGTCTAGAATCCTGTACCTGACAAAAATCTTTCAAAAAGGTAAGCCAAACGAAGACATTTTTAGACTGCAAGAGCTGAAAGAATTCATGACCAGCACCCCCACAAGAAATGCTGAAGGAATACTTTGAGGCAAAAGGAAATGATACCAGATATCAACCTAGATACACAAAAAGAAAAGGAAGAACACGTGGTAACTACATAGGTTAATATATGACCCTTATTATTTAACTCTCTCTAAAAGATAACTGACCATTGAAACAAAACTAATAACCACAGCGAGCAGGATTTCTAATGTGTAAAGGTCAAACGTATGACAATGGCGCACAACTCAGGAGGCGAGAAACGCCAGTACACTTTTGTAAAGTTCTTACCACCACCTGGAAGGGGGCAACACTACTTGAAGGCAGACTACGATAAAAACAGATGTTCCAAACCCTAAGGCACCCACAAAATAATAAAACAAAGATGTACAGTCACTAAGTCAAAATAGGAGATAAAATGGAATCATAAAAAATGTTCAATTAGCTCAGTGAATTGAGTGTGGGCTGGGAACCAAAAGGTCGCCAGTTCGATTCCCAGTCATGGCAGATGCCTGGGTTGCAGGCCAAGTGTCCAGTGGGGGGCACACGAGAGGCAACCACACGTTGATCGTTCTCTTTCTCCTTCCCTTTCCCTCTCTTTAAAAATAAGTAAAAATAAAAACTTTAAAAGAAATGTTCAATTAATCCAAAAATGGGAAAACAGAAAAAAGGGAACAAAGAACAGAACATTTCATGAAAAAGAGGATCAATTCATTCAGATGTAACAATCCCACGTGTTTACATACCTAATAACAAGAGCTTCAGAACGCACAACTTTGCAGAACCTGTGCCCGCCGTAGGCCCTCAAGCTGTTCGCACTCACAGCTCCTCTGTCCCCGGTCACCCTGTGACTGGCCCCTTCCTCACATTCAGCTCCCAGCTCACACGCCTCCTCCTCCGGGAGGCCTTCCCAGAGGCCTCCCACCACCCAGCCCCTCTGTGTCCCACTACCCGGTTCCTCAGCTTCACCGCCCTGACCACGTCGGAAATGACCTTGCTCTCTGATGACTTTATCTGCCTGTCTTTTCAATGCTGACTGCCCTCTGCCTGGAGTAGTGCCTGGCACAGAGCCGGAGTTCAATAACTGTGTGTGAATGGGAGCGAGTGACAACAAACATCAGCCAGTCAACCTGGAAGCTGAAGGGAAGAGAAAGGCCTCCCCTTTCATCTGCTGGTTTCCTCACCCATCCATCGCCTCCTCGATCTTCTTCTTCCTCAGCTCAATGAGTTCAGGGGTCTCCATTCCAGCTGGCACCGAGGAGAATCCCCCAGGAGTGATGAGGCCACTGTGACGAGAGGAACAAGCCTTGGAGTAAAGAGAAGGTCCCCAAAGACAGACAGAGCAGTTCAGAGAGGCAGACTCTGCTTCCGCACCTGTCTGCAGGAGTAATAAAGCCTGTTTCATCTGGCTTGTCTTCGTCACTTTCCTCCTCTTCCTCTTCTTCTGAAGACTCTTCATCAGATGGTTCCAGCTCCCCCCAAGGGGTCCGATCAATCTCCTCTTCTTCAGTCTTGGTCTGAAAGAGACCGTGCATTCACTTAACGAACGTTTACTACCTATCCTGTGTCGAGTTGTTGTAAAGGGAAACTGGTAACTGACAGAAGAATAAACCACCTCTGCACAGAGAGAGCTCATATTCTAGTGGGGGGCTTGCGTTTGTATTACAGCTCAGAAAACCACATGCCCTTCTTCAGACTTTGAAAATTCACAACACCCAGCTCACTGGTCATGAAGCTATAAACCAGGGGTGTCCAAACCATGGCCCGCAGGTTGCATGAGGCCCAGGATGGCTATGAATGCGGCCCAACACAAAATCGTAAATTTACTTACAACATTATGAGATTTTTGGGGGACTATGGGTCACAATGTATTTAATGTGTGGTCCAAGACAACTCTTCTTCTTCCAGTGTGGCCCGGACATGCCAGAAGGTTGGACATCCCTGCTATACAGCAAATTTCTCTAAAACTTCATGACCTTAAGTAAGGCCAAGCTTGCCAGCCACGGCCCGCACCTGGAATTCGGCTGCATTGGTTCCAAACACGTCCCCATAGAGTGGCTTCCCCGTCTCATCTACCGGGGGTTTGCCCCAGCCACCAGCATGGTATCCAAAGGAACAGCTCTGCAAGAGAGGAAATGCAGTCAGTTCTACTCCTAAGCTCTTAAAGTATCACTGCAGGCCTAGAAAGAAGTCATGCTCCAGAGTACAGAAATAACACTTGGGAACTCTGGAAATGAGTTCGGAGAGGAGTTAAATGTAAAAAGGCATTATAAAGCAAAAGTAATAAGCAACAAAAATCTGGAGGCAACAGGGCAGAGAAATGAGAGACAGAAAGTACATGAATAACCTCAGCCTTTCTGGTAGCCCATACTGTCTAAAACTGAAACATATTCATTAAAAAAAAAAAAGACTCTCACGTCTTACTGATACTTTCCTAACTTTTGAAAAGCCTTTGGAATCTATTTCCCTTAAGAAATTCTGCCCTGGCTGGTGTGGCTCAGTGGATTGAGTGCTGGCCTGAGAACCAAAGGGTCACCAGTTCAATTCCCAGCCAGGGACATATCTGGGTTGCAGGCCAGGCCCCCAGTAGGGGGCGCGCGAGAGGCAACCATACATTGCTGTTTCTCTCCCTCTTTCTCCTTCCCTTTTCCTCTCTCTAAAAATAAATAAAATCTTTTTTTTTAAAGATTTTATTTATTTATTTTAGAAAGAGGGGAAGGGAGGGAGACAGAGAGGGAGAGAAACAGCAATGTATGGTTGCCTCTCGCACGGCCCTCACTGGGGACCTGGCCCGCAACCCAGGCATGTGCCCTGACAGGGAATCGAACCGGGACTGTCTGGTTCCCAGCCCGCGCTCAATCCACTGAGCTACACCAGCCAGGGCTAAATAAAATCTTTTTAAAAAAGAATTCTGAAGATGAACAATTACTTCTTTTTCATTTTAATGACTTTGTTGTCTGTTAATTTATTTATTTTTTTAATTTTATTTATTGATTTTAGAGAGGGAGGGAGGGCGGCGGGGAAGAGAGAGAGAGATACATCTATTTGTGGCTGCACCTATTGATGCATTCAGGAGCTGCTTCCTACACATGTCCTGACCAAGGATCAAACCTGCAATCTCAGTGAATCGGGACAGCGCTCCACCCAACTGAGCTGCCCAACCAGGGCAATGGTTTTTCACTTTTAAATAAAAATGAACTTAATGCCATTCCTGACATAAAATTATTTCTGTATCCACCCACGTATATACCAGGGAGATAGCTGGAAATATGTTCACCAAATGTTAAGTACAGTTATTCCTGAGTGATAAAACTGTGATGTTTCCATGTTTGTACTTCTCGATTTTGATTATTTTAGATGAGCATGTCAGGTTTTTTAAATAACAAAACCGATTATTCCTTTCTTACAAAATAAAAACACATAGTGGAATGAGAGAAAAAAAACCACACTCTAGTTAAGAGCAGAGGCAGCTAAGAACAAAAGACTGGAGAGCGCTCACCTCAGGGATGGGCGAGTTCAGCCCAGGGATTTTCAGGTTCGGGTACGACGGGGGTGGTCCGTATCGCTGCATGGCAATCAGCCATGGGGGAGGGACTTTGTGGGCATTCTGCAGGAAAGAGGGAACGAAATACCATCTGCCCGCCCTATCCCTTTGTCTCCCTTCCGCTCCGATTCCCACCCTCTTCTCTGTGTCCGGTCTGGTAACTGGCACTCACTGGTCCTACTGGCATCCCCAAGGAAATCCTCAGCTCATCAGACAGATCTCCTGGCTTCTTCTCCTTCAGTCGTGTCTCGAACTCCTTCCCCTGGGAAAGCAGAGCGCGCTACATTGTGAACACCAGACACACTCTGGGAACACAACAGCAAGAGGACGCGAGAACAAAGCCGAGAAGTCCCACTCCAGGCCCGACACACCCCCGCCGGGGCTGCCTCGTCCCCACTCCGCCTCCCACCGCGTCTTTCTTTCCCTGGCTAGAACGGGGCCAGGAGTAAAGGCCGAGAAGGGGGGCGTGGAAAGCAAGACTCCCAGCCCTCTAATCAGCCCACTGTGAGAACACAGGCAAGTTCCGGACCTGCTTTCTCATCTGTGAAATAAGGGCTTGTGACCGGATGATTGCCAAGATCCTCCCGCCTCAAAAATTCCAGGATACCATAGCCATTAATATTTTAAGAATCAGAAAAAAGTTTTCTCTCTCCCCCAATATTGTTTCCCAAAAGCATCTGCCTCTGTCCCTACACCACCCACCATTAACAAATACCACTTCACAGACACGGTCTACACCTCTCCAAAAAACCGCCTCAGTTGAAGATTTTAGACCCCGCCCCACTCGGGGAGTTAAGGGGCAACTCTGAGGCTGCAGGGAAGGGCCACCGTGCCAGCTTCAGGAGCCCTCCGACCAGGACTTACAGAGCCATGACCGAAGGCCCAGCCTTGCCTCCTCAGTCCCCACCCCAAACCTCATAGTACAGGTCCCCGTGGATGGTCAGCTTTGGCTTGGTCTGCCACTTGAAGAAGGCGTCATGTAGCTTCTGGTAGTCAATGTCGATCTTCCCCATCTTGGGCCGAACCTTCTCTCGCATTTTTGACTTCATAGTCTTCTGTTCTTCCTGTGGAGAATGGCAAAAAAGGGATTCAGCAAGTTCAACTCTTAACAGATCTGGCTCCCCACTCCCGAAAGAGCTGAAATGAAACCTCATTTATCTCATTCAGAAAGTCACCCAAATCCTTCCGGCTTGAACCCCTCAAAATTCCAGAATCCGCCCGGCTGGTATAGCTCAGTGGATTGAGCGCGGGCTCGGAACCAGAGGGTCCCAGTTCGATTCCCAGTCGGGGCACATGCCTGGGTTGCAGGCCAGGTCCCCAGTGAGGACCGTGTGAGAGGCAACCATACATTGCTCTTTCTCCCTCCCTTCTCCTCTCTCTAAAAAGAAATAAATAAAATCTTAAAAAAAAAAATTCCAGAATCCGTGCCTCTGAGAGCCTGGCTGGGAGGCAGAGGTTTCACCTGGCACTTTGGTACCTCCTGAATTTTTGCAGGACGTGCAACCGTTGCGTACTCAAAGTATTTAATTAAGACTTTTAAATGTAAGAAGTCACACAACTTCTAGCCAAAGTGTATCGCGTTCACAGCAGAGGCGGATAACCACAAAGCCAAAGCAACCGGCAGAGAAAGGAGGCACCGTGTGCAGCTCAAAGCCGGCTGGCCGAGTGCAGGCGCCGGGATGAGGAGACAAGGGGGACACTGGAGCCGCTCAGAACCAGGCGTCTCAGGGGCGGGGGACACGCAGGAGAGCCAGCTCTGAGTGCCGAGGGGAGGACTGGCCATCCTGCCGTGTGTCGCACACCGTGCTGACTTCTAAACCGGAGGTCGGGTAATTAGACGATTCATGGGAGGGTGGGTTTGGGGAACCAGAGCCCAACTTTGAAGCAGGCCCCTATTCAGGACAGGGCAGCTCTGAGCCCCAGCAGGCCGTCACCTTCTCCTGCAGGGCCTCCCGCATCTCCTGGATGCCCGTGCGTTTGATGAAGTCCGGCAGCTCGAAGGGCGGCTTCTCAATGCCGCGTTTGCCCTGCAGGTACTTGCGCTTAAAACACCAGTGGCGTGGCACGGGCACAGAATTCCGAGTGGCCTTGAGGTGGACCAAGAGCTTGGGGTCCTGTGCGGTCACATCATGCATCTCCACAACGTCGGGCCGAGCCACGAGCTGAAAAACAGCCACACACCTCAAAAAAGCCCCAACCTCTCCGGTCCACAGCTTTCTCCTTCTCCTTCTCAAAGGACTCATACCTAAGTCACCCGGGCCTCGTTCAAGGCTCTCCTCCCCAAAGCAAAGCTCCCCAAGGGCATCTAGGAGCTCCGCACCTGCTGGATCGGCTCAAGTCTCACCTGCTTCAGCTCAGCCACAGTGAAGCGATTCATTCGGCGCAGCTTCTTCTTGGACAGCTTGGGGGCTTCTGGCTTCTTTTCCTAGAACAGGATTCTCTCTTTAGAGCAGGACTCCTCGGTGTCCATCGGACTGCCGGGCCGACCCCGAACCTTCGGCCACCACGGGGACTCTCCCCCCGGCCGGTGTTCACCACCGCCCCGCCCCGGAGTCCCTGTCCCCCCGCCAGGAGGGCGCGGGCCTCACCGCTTCGTCGTCGCTGCTGTCGTCATCACTGTCCTTGTGCTCCTCCTCGAAGCCCTTCTTCTTGGGGGCTGCAGAGTTCTCCAGTTTGTCGAGTTTCTCTGGCTCCTTCTCCTTCTCCTTCTTCACATCATCGGTGAGCTGAGGAGGCAGACAATGTGGAAACCCCAGCCCTGGGCCCCTCCCCAGTTCCTGAACCCGGCACTGGAAAACGTCCCCCTTACCCCATCCCCGCCCCTTTCCTGTTCAACTCTGCCCCTTGGGAGGGCTGCTCCTTGTACCTTGAAAGCCTCAAAAATCCTCTTGAAGAAGATGAAGTTGGGCTCATAAATTTCAGGCTCTTCAGTCACGTACTCAATTTCAACATCAGCGGCTGGGGACTCAGAGCCGCGGGACCGGGCTGACTCTTTCTCTCGGTCCCCAGAACTCTCAGATGATGCCCCCCGTGACCGCTGGGGCTTTTTCTTCTTCTTTCGGTTCCTACGCTTCCGGTTTTTCTGCCAAAACAAGTAAAACCAACTGGGTCAGAGAATCCAAGCACCATGCCGGCCCCCGACCTCTAATGTCCCCCACTTCCCCAAAAAGCTGGTGGGCTCAGTGGGCTGGGCGTCCTCCTGCAACCCAAAAGGTCACCGGTTCAACTCCTGGTCCGGTTCTGTGCTTGGGTTGCAGACCAGACCCCCGGCTGGGCCGTGCAAGAGGCAATTGATCACTGTATCTGTCCCTCTCTTTCTCCCTCCCTTGCCCTCTCACTAGAATAAATAAATATTTTTTTAAAAAGAAAAGAGGCCTTGCAAGTCAGACTCCAAAGTTCTGCCCCTCTTGAGTTGCGGGCCTCTGGATAAATTACTCTACTTCTCAGAAACTCAGGTCTTTTAGCTTTAAAATGTAAACACGCGTTGTACTCAGAACTCAAAGGACGACCCTGGCTGGTGTGGCTCAGTGGATTGAGTGCCGGCTTGTGAACCAAAAGGTCGCCGGTTTGATTTCCAGTCAGGGCACATGCCTGGGTTGCGGGCCAGGTCCATAGTGGGTACATGAGAGGCAACCACACATTGATGTTTCTCTCCCTTTCCCCTCCCTCCCTCTAAAAATAAATAAAATCTTAAAAAAAAAAGAACTCAAAGAACTTCCGGCAATCGAGTGAAAAACACCTATGAGGAGCCAGGGACAAAACCGGCAGGAGAGCAGCGGCTGCGCGCTGAACACCGGGAAGGGGAGTCACCTAGCGCCCAGACCCCGCTCCGCACCTCTTTTTTGGATATAGACACTGTGTCCTCCTCAGTCTCTGACGCCGACTGGCCCAGGGACGAGCGCAAGTCTGTTTCCATTTCCTCTTCCTCTGTAAGGGAGGGAGGCGGCCATCAGTCTCCTGTCAGGGCCACCGCCCTGCTACGTGCTCCCAGCCCCCCTCCCCATCGAGGGCCAGCTTCTGTCCAACACCCTCCCCGGGAGTGGGGGAGAGGAACGCAGCACGGCCGCAGCCCCTCCGGGTCCCGTGCCCGCAGCCCTCAGGACTCGACAGCACGCTCACCCTGCTGAGAGTTCATCTCCTCCTGGCGGCTCTCCTTCAGCTGCAGGATCTTTTCCAAAGCCTGGGGGATCTTGGGGCCCACTGAGGGGTCATCCATCTGCCAGAGACAACCCAGGAAGAGGGGGTGATCTCAGCGCCTCCTTCCCGAGGACGTCCACCTCCTGTACTAGGACGGCCGCTGGCCAGATGACGTAAACGGCAGACAGCAGACAATCCCGACCGGCTCAGCGGCTCAGCCGCCCCTCAGCGTCCCTCTGCGTGAGCTGCAGGACCCCGCCCCAGAGACACCTCCCTGCCCGACCCAAACCTGTCTGAACTCCGTATGCTCCTTCCCCCGGAAGTTCTCCTGCCTTCTCTCAGAATCCCTCTCTAAAAACCCAGGAGTAGCCCCCTTCTAAACCACACTCTCCTCTCCCCAGGAAGAAACCAGCAATCTCACCTCTCTGTTCTCATCTCCAGGGGGCGGGGGAGGACCACGAGGCCGGGGAACTGGGGCCCCCATGGGCAGAACAGTGGGAGTGGGGCCCACTGGAGCAGCAACTAAGAAAGAAACTCAGTGTCAGAAGAAACAAAACACTCGTTTTAAATATTACCTTCCTGGCTAAAAGTCAAGGTGACTGTGCCCTGAGAGGAGTGGCTGGAAGGGAGCCAGGAGGACTTTTGGGGTGCTGGTTATGTTTCGGTTCTTGGTCCAGATACTCACTGTACGGGTGTTTGGTTTATGAAAGTTCACAGAACTACATACTTTTGACGTGTACAGTTTTTTAATGTGATATATACTTAAATAAAACCTTCATCACCATCCTCGCCCTTTCCTTCCATCATTGAGGTCTCACCTCGGGGACCCAGAGGAGTGCGAACACCAATCTGGCCCATGTCCTGCGGGGGCCGGGGGACGGGGGTGCCCATCTTGGCAATCTCCTGCTGCCGTTCTTGCTCCAGTAACACAGCCGCCTACAAGAGGGGAGCGGAAGTGGAGCCACGGCTTGGGGATCCACCCACAGGCAGCCCTGGCAGGCGCGCGCTCTCAGCCAGCAAACAGGCCCCAGGAGAACAATCGGGCACCACTGGAGTTCTGGCGTCCCCGCCGCCCCCACTCCCAGGACACTCATCCAAACGGAGGAGCCCTTCCCCTCTTATCTCACTCACTCACGCATGCATGCATGCATGCACCCTGGAAATAACACCGAGAAACACCCCAGGAGACTTCTGGTTCCTACCAGAGAATTTGATGTTTAGCTAAACCCTGATTTCTATTTTTTAACAAGAGTTTGGTCCAAAAGATTAAGTTATTTCTAACACACAGTGAATTCTTTACTTATATCTGCCCCTCAAGATCTAGCACAATCTGGGCAAAGACAGTACTCCATGAGTATTTCCACAGCTGCTGCTATTAATGCCTTTTTCCTCACGCTCCGTCAGGTAACAGCTGACATAAGACACCTGGGGGCTGAATGTCTCATGCATCACATTTAGTCTCAATCAGATACAAATGACTGAATTAGCCCAGAGTCCTCTCCACAGTACCCAAAACGACATCCTGTAAGACTAGGAGAGTCATCAGACTTTCCCTGTAACGGGCCAGACAGTCAACACTTAAGCCACTGTATGGGCCCTTTTAAACACCCGTGAAGTTTTCTCCTATAATTCTTTAAAAATATAAAAGCCTAAATAAAAACTTAAAAAAAAAAAGCGCTGGCTGGTGTGGCTCAGTGGATTGAGCACCGGCCTGCAAACCAAGAGGTCGCCAGTTCAATTCCCAGACACGGCACATGCCTGGGCTGTAGGCCAGGTCCTCAGTTAGCAGCACGTGATCTCTCACATACTGATGTTTCTCTCCTTCTCTTTCTCACCCCCTTCCCTTCTCTCTAAAAATAAGTAAATAAAATCTTTAAAACATATATATATGTAAAAGCCACTCTTAGCTTGCATTCCATACAAAACAAACAAACAAAAACAGGCTGCGGTCCGCGGCTCACCAGCCCCTTAGCCACGAGAAAGATGAAATTATTTGGGAGAGGCTGAAACTTAGTTGAGGACGAAGTAACCTGGAATGGTGCATCTTGTTTTGGACACGAAGCAATAGCAGTAACAGCCAAGGAACTGGACCATGGAGTCAAAGATTAAAATGAGGGGCATTACCCGCTTCTGCTGCTCCAAGAGCTCATGTTCCTTCAGTGAATGATCTCCCTGCTTAAAAAAGAAAACAAGCTCATACCAGCACCAATACCCCCCAGGCCAGTCCGCTACAGCTCTGCTTCCTGGGGTCCTCTTCCGTCTAGGGCCTAAGTTCTAGGCTTTGGTCCAGACCTTCCCAGAAGGCTTGGCCCCAGAATCCAGCTCTAAGACTCCACTTCCCCCTCATAACCCAGGCCGGGCTGCCAGCTGCCCTACCTGCTTGGCACGCTCCTCTTGCTGCATCAACAATGCCGCCTGCTGCTGGGCCAGCTTCAGCCGCTCCTCCTCTGACAGCACAGGCTCGCCCACCCGGAGAGGAGGGGGCCCCAAGTTGGGTGGGCGGGGTCCAACTGCCATAGGAAAGCCAAGGCCAAGGCCTGGTGGAGGTGGTGGGGGTGGTGGAGGAGGCTGCAGAGGGGGTAGTCCCATGGGTGGCGGTGGCATGGGAATCCCAGACAGCTGTGGAAAAAAATACGACCATAATCTAGGAAGCATTTATCTACTACAGACATTTGCTGGGGATCTACTATCACTCAGAGGCTGGGATTCAAAGTCTAATGACCCACAGTTCTTGCATTCAAGACAATACTCGACAGCAACAGCAAGAGAAGACATTAACTTTGCGGCACCAACCAATGAAAGCTAGTGGCACTCTCTCCAGAAAAGTATCTTGAGCACAGATTTTGCATACAACCTCAGGAGACTCGTGGACAGCTCTAAAAGGCCACCTGAGGACTCCTGACCCCACACACAGAAGTCAGAGGGCCCAGGTCAGAGCCACTGCTCTGGAGAAAAAATCGTATCCTGGATCAGAAAGGACAAGGAACTTGACAGGACTTAAATAAGCAGAAGCCAGTGTGCCCCAATCACTCACTAAATGTAGGGAGTATGAAGTCAAATCAAGGAGTGCCCTAATGTCTTAATGAATAACGCAGGAACTGTGCCCCAGGGGGACAAAGAGGGTAATTACTGCCAGCTGGGTGGGGGAGAATCAAGTCAAGCTTCCAGATATCTAAGCTGAATCTTAAATGATCAGTAGAATCTGGAGGAGCAGACACTGGAGAAGGAGGCAAGGACAAGGTCAAGGGAGAATTGAAGAGCTCCTAATTCTGTCACTGCAATACCTCCTTGCCCAGTCTGCTAGTTGCATCCCCAGCACACTACCCGTGAGAAGGGACACCCTAACCAGAAGGGACTTGATAAAGTGGGACAATCTCCCTACCTGTGCTGACATGGGAGGGGGAGCAGCTTTGTCCCCATCTTCGCCTCTCAGAACTGGACGATTCAGTACGATGCCAGTCTGCAAAAAAGAAAGGGCTCTAGGTCAGTCCCAGAACACGCATTTCCACTAAACGACGTTCGCTCCCGCTCATGCCACAGAATTTACCCAGTGCCTGTCTGCCAGAGCTCGAGCTGAGCGCTGGGGAAAACCAGTACGTGTACAGGAGCGGTTACAACAAAATATGTAAAGACAATAACTGCAAAAAGGGCAAGACCCGCTTGCTGTGTGGAAGTACACAAAGAACGAAGGCCTCCTTCAGAAGCTCGGCCTGTCACGACACCCTGCTGCTAACACTGACCTGGCGGGTGTAGGACTGCAGCCGTTCCACCAGCTCCTCGCGGCTCCCTGCTGGACAAACATAGGATTAATGGCGTAGCATATGCCGAGCAGGCCAGCCGGCCCTCGTCAAGCCCCAGCAGGCCGCCTCCGCCACCCGCCCCCGGGTCTCCGGGGTAACCAGACTCCGCTTCCCCGCAGGCCTACGCTGCCGGCTCGTGACCTCCTGTGCCCCTCACCCTGGATTGGAGCTCCGATCTCTGCCAGTTTGGCCTGAAGCTCCTGGGCAGCCCAGGCGCCATAGTGCCCAGGTGGTGGCGGCGGCGGCAGCTGCAACTCCCCTTTGGGAGGCTCGGGATGCTCAGCCGCCATCTTAGCCTCGGCGAGGCGCGCGACCAAACCGGAAACTCGGCCAGACCGGGGGCCCACTTCCCGGAACTTCCGGCAGCGCCGCCCGCCACGTCCCCTCCAGGGTTGGAAGGCCTTTCGGATAGAGACCCGCCCCCTGCTGTTCTCCAATTGTCTCTAGACAGCCTCGCCACGAAGCCTTCTGGGAGTTGTAGTACGGCGTCCGGCCACTGCTCTGGGCACACTGGGGACGGGAGCACGAGCGGGGCTGCTTTCACTGTCTGATCCGCGGGTGCGCGGACAGGCAGCACCCCCGGCCCGACTCCCAAAACGAGCGAGAGAGGCCCGGACGCATACGTTCCCAAGGACCCCTAAGGATTCATTCCCCGGCGGCCAGGCGTTGAGGGAAGTTCCCCAAAAAGCGGGAAGTTGCAGTCGATACCTGTGATAAAACAGTGTCTGATTGTCTGCCGCCCACCCCCGGCCCAGCTGAATGCGCTGAAATGGGATCACAGCCGGTAGAAGAGCGGACCTGCCCGGGCTGAGCTCCAGCTGCAGACCTGGGGGGAGCGCCACGCTTAAAGCCCTTTTTCACACCATCCAGGCCAGCTGAAATGTCGTCTCATTAGATCTTCTCCCGTTTTCCTGCCCTTTCATGGAGCTCCCATAACACGTTCAAACCTCCACCATTTGTTTCGAAGTCTTTCTTGCCTCTTCTCCCCACCTTTATCCCCAAGAACGTGAGCAGGGGCCTGCTGGCGTTCAAGAAATGCTCAATAAATGATTACTGGAGGGGAAGCAAATGGAAAGACTTTTCAGCAACAGGATTTGTGTCTTTTTTAGTGTCCAAAAAAACTCAGGAACTTTTCTTCCCTCATCCCCAGGAGCCTCCTGGGAAGTCGACCCTACCTCCTGCCCCTCACCACCACCAGTGGCCTGTGTGCCTGAGGGAGAAATGGGCAGGTACCCCCTTGCCTGCCCAGCTTCCACCTGTCCCTGTCCTGACCAGTCAATTCAGTTTCTCTCCCCACCTCTGCCAGCAGCTCCGGGGTTCCTCTGCCATTCTAGCTCCGTCTCTTACTGGCAGGTTCACTACCTATGTGTGTGTGTATGGGTGAGCTGGGGGAGAGAACCAGGAAACTCAGGTGAAATGGTCTCATTTCCCTGCAAACGCCCACACCCCTCAGATCTCTAGCATGCTCCATTTCACCCGCTGCCTCCAACAGAGAAATAGCTGGCAGCAGTGAGAAAAAGAATGGGGTGCCAGGTCCAGCGCAGCTGAGGTTTGTGAGAGACGGAGAAAAGGACTGGCTAGGAAATTCTCTTCGCTCCTGCCCCGACCTTGAGCCTTCCCACTTCTATCACTACCACCATCCCAGTCTCCTGCCACTCCCTGAGAAGCCACATCCAGAAAGGACAGAAGGAAAAGCATTGCTCCCCGCCCCCCCCCGCCCCCCGCAGTTAGCTTGTCAGCCCACGGAGCAGGGCCATTGCTGATACAAAGGAAGTGCCTCTCTGCTACCTGTAACTGGAGAGCCAGCGGCAGGTCATCTAAGGCAGGTGGCCCGAGGCCTGTGTGTGCGGTAGGGAAGGGGATGGGAGTCTCAGACGCAGGAAAGCTAAGGACTGATGGGCGAGGAGGTAGTGTAGCTTAGGCCAGAAATTGACAGCCCAAGCGGGGCCCCATTTTATCCTAAAAGCTCTGGGACCGGAGCAGGGTAGGACCCCCATTGTTCAAAGGGGAAGACTGGGGAGCCAAACTGGGACCACAAGCAGTTATCCTGATGCTGACGTCCCCTTTCCCTTCTCCTTAGTTAGGATCCTCACGCAATACCTATCTGGGTGGGTCTAGAATGGAATCCAGTCCCTTCTCCAGGACCAGCTTTGGGTGGCTGCCGCGGCTCTGGGATCCTTGCTGCACCCGGCCGAGAGGGCGGCAGAAAGCAGGGGTCCGGGAGAACCACAGAACTAAACGTGGGGTCTTGGTGTCTGGCGGGACTTTGGGAGGTGCTGCTGCCTAGCTCCCAGGCGGTGGGAGCGGAGAGCAAAGACAGCAGTAGAAAACTCAAGACCATCCCCCCCCCCCCCCCCCCCCACACACACAGGAGCTCATACAGAGCCTTCACATCCGACATCCCTGCTGTCTCAGAACAGCTCCCCTCCGAGAGCTGGCAGCAGCCAGGCCCAGACAACGTGCCCAGGCCCACGAAGGCTCTGGTCAGGAGTAAGTGGAGAGTGGGAGTGGGTCAGCAGCAAGGGGCTCCCTTGGGCTGGAGGGGAAGGGGTACCCAGGGGTGTGAGGGCAAATGAGACCAGACCCAGGGCTGGAAGTGGACGAGGAGGAGAGGAGACAGGGAGCATTGGATGCTTACAAATAAATGTATTTGTGTCTCTAACTCCCCCAGGACCCTCCAGTCCAGGGATGAAAAGCGGGGTCCAGGGTTGTCCAGAAATGCGGTCGTATCCAGATACCTTCCGGGGCTCAGTTTCCCCTTCTGTAAAGTGAGGGCAAGGAGCTGGCCACACTGGTGTCCGGACTCAGCAAGACTGCCGGGGGAAGATGCCCGCATCCGAAGATGCCGCCTGGAACAGTCTCTCGGCAGCCCGCGAGCCAGGGCTGCCCCCTCCCCTTCCCCTCCCTCTCCCCGGCGCTGCTGCCGGCCCCCGCCCCCGCCCCGCCTCCAGCGTGCGATGGGGGGCGGGCAGCGGGCAGAGTCGAGAGCAGCGAAGCCCAGCAGACGCTGCCACCTGATCCCATCCAGGCTCCGAGAGGCGAGCAACGGGTACTTGGTGCGCAGGGCCCCCGCACCCTCGGACCCACAGCGGATTTCAGGAGAAGGGCTGGGAGGTAGCGGCGACCACCCGCCACCCAGGTCGGAGGCAGAGCCCTCGCGCGTGAGTACTGCGGTAGTCAACCTGGGGCTGGGGGCAGGGTGGACCGGACCGGGATGGGGACGATGGGGTGGGCGGGAGAGTGTCCTGGGGATCCAGTGCCTGGAGAGCTTGAGGAGGTGGACTCACGGCCCCCTGGGAGTGAGAGAGGACTGGGTGAGGGGGCGAATCTGGCCTATCCCCTATGGTGAGCAGATCCCAATGACAGATCCCTGGGGGAGGATGTGATGAAACTGAGGGAATTGGGGCGGGGGGAGGTAGGTAGTGATGGAGAGAAGAGAGGAAGGGAATTTGCAGGTAGGGATGATGTGGGGATGGATGGCAGGGAAGGGGGCTAGAGGGACCTGGTGCAGGCTGGGATGGGGGAGGAAAGGAGGGGGGTGGAAAGGTACTTGATCTCCTGGGACACTAATTTGCTGCCTTCTCACCCTCTGGCCCCTTCCTCTCCAGTGCCAGGGGCAGTGTCCCCGTTCACTGGGCTGTGCCATCCTCAAGTAAGGATGGAGTCTCCAGGTCAGCCAAGGGTTGGTCAGGTCGTCGGGGCTCGGTGGTCCAGGCCACGGCACCCTCCTCCTCTAAATGCACCAATATCAGACCTAAAGCTTGGAGCGGAGAGAGAAAAGGGCTCATTTAGGGGTGGGGGGGTGGGTGTCCAGGTCAGTTTGCAGAGCTCTGGTTAGCTATTCCCTTTCTTCTTGGGTTCCCTGGAGAAAGAAAAGCAATTTGCAAAAACCGGGCAGCAGCCTGAGGTAGAGTGTTCTGCCTAAAATTAGCACTGATATTCTGATGAGGCTGGGCACACTGACCTGTCTGGGATGGCTGAGGGACACCCTCCCCGTGGAGGAGAGAGTGGGAGGAGCCGGGAAGTAGTCTGAAGCATATGAGGGGCAGCAGCCAGGGCCTGGCCCTAGCAGACCCACCCCACCCCAGCCTGGAGACTACAGAGGGAAACTCAGCCCCTCCTGGGAACCAGCGCCCTGACTCCGTCTCCAGAACAGGCACCAGGGAGTGAGCTTGCCAAGGGAAGGGAGGCTGCCTCCGATGTCCGAGCAGCACCTTCTGCGGGACCTGGAATGTTTACCTGGCCGAGTGCCCTCCCAGAAGAGACAGGGTTTCTGCTTTCAAACACCTGAAGGTCTGTCGTGGAGAAAGAGGGTCCACATGGTCTGGGAGGGCAGCGCAAGCAACCAGGCAGAGTGGAAGGTGGAAGGGGACAAGCCGAAGTTCCCAGCTGTCCCAGAACGAACTTGTGCACAGCCGGGGCTGCTCAGAAACAGACCAGGCTGTATCTGAAGGTGATGAGCGTCCTGTCACTGACTGTGGCCATGCAGAAACTGGTGTCCGGAGAACTCTTGTGATTATGCCCTGTTCCAAGTGAGCCTCACATCGGGCTCTAGCTGGCTGGCTCCCTGGGGCTAAAGGGAATGGGATGGACAGGGCCACCGGGCAGGCTGCTGTCCCTCTCTGTGGGGCCTGGTTGAAGCACCTCCCCAGGGGAAATCCCACTGTAGTCTCCTCAAGGCTTGACATCTTCGGCTGACCCAGAGTCCTCTGAAAAGTAGGGTGGCTTCGGTGAGTTCAGCAAGGATGGGAATAGGCTGGCCCCCATTGTGCCCCTTTGGGAAACTGTGTGTGGTCACCAAGTCCTCTGGGCAGGCTCAGTGACAAAGGGAAGGTCTGCATCCTGAGGCTCTGCCTTCTCCTGCAGGCTGCCCACCCAGGCAGAGCCGGCACTCCCCTGCCCCAGCCATCCTCGAAAAGACCCGGGATGAGGGGAACTTGGACTTTCTCTGCTATGCCCTTGGTTGTCCCCTGTGGTTGGACCCTTCACCCTCTTTGGCTCCAGACGGATTAAGTCTGTCTGCCGGCTGGTGGCGGAAACAAGGTGAAGGGGCCCAGAGAGAGGGGAGAGGCCTGACCAGGACATCTTTCTCCCAAACAGGTTTAAACGTAATCCAGGATTAATTGGGGTGGGGGGAAGGAGTTGGACTAGAAGCCAAGCCCTGGGCTGCCAGGGGAGGTGATGGTCAGAGTTTTCACATTACCTCACCCCTCCTGGGGCCCAGGTGCCCTAGTTCCACACCTGCACGTGCCTGTAAGGCTCCAGCCCCCCTCCCCTTGGAGAGGGGTGTATGTGAAGCAGAAGCCAAACCAGAACCTGGAGGCTGAGGCCCCTGAGGCAGAGACCCCACCCATAGCTAGGGGACAGGCATTGCTGCTGAAGCTGACTTTCCACTGGAGCTGCCAAGGGCTGCGGTGCCCTTGAGCCAAGGTGTTCATGTGTGGGGACAGGTGAGTGGCCGGAAAGCAGACCCTTTGGCCTCTCATACCGTCACTCACCGGGGATGTAGGCCCCACTTTCTCCAGGAGATTCTGAGCAGGACAACCAGCAGCAGCCTCTCTGCGCTCCCCACACCGCCGCACACCTCCCGCTGCCATCCCACTGCCTCGGCCAGTCTGCCTCCCTGTGGGGTGAGCTGGTGGGGTGGCCAGGGTTTCAGGTGTCTGGGGGTGGAATCCAGATAGGGTTCCAGGATTTCAAGTCCTTCCTTTCTTTCCCTCACGGATTTATTGGTCTTGGGCCCTCCGAGCAGGAGCCCAGCTAGGAGGGCTCAGGTCTCAGATGCGTGCAGAAGTGCCGGAGTCCAGGGAGGGTTGGGGAAATCAGTTCTCTATGGAAGCAGCGCCCCTGTCTGAGGTCACGGACTCTGGAGCCAGGAGGAGCAGGTCTGACTCCAGGCTCTGCGATACCAGCTGTGTGGCCCAGACAAGGGCATCATCTGTTAGAGCCTCAGTTTCCTTGTCTTTAAAGTGGAATACCTGTTAGGGGTTGGGCGACAGAACAGGATTAAGTAGATAATAGCGCAGTACACCTAGTGGCCTGCAGTACTGACCCTTCCCCCTGTCAGAGACTTGAGAAGGTGAAGGCTTGGTCAGTTTGGTCAGTTTCTGAGGAGCTCAGTTTCTGGGGCGTCAAGACCAACCCTTGGATGAGACCATCGGGTGAGGACCCTAGAGCAGGGAAACCTTGAGCTGAGGCTTCCGTGCTGAGCCAAGCCTCGGTGCTAAGGCGAGTCTACTGGGGAGACAGATACGAACGGCTGGGAGACAGAGACTGATTAGGGGCAGGCAGAGAAGCAGAGACGGGGGCCCAGGGGAGGCAGCGGCTGTAGCCTGCAGGGCTGGCCACACCCCAGAGTCTGTAATTCCACCCAAGACTCAGTTATCTGGAGCAATGTGGAGATAGGGTCTGGGTGAAGGGAGGTAGGAATCTGATCTTCCCTGGCCTCTCTGCTCACCCCACTCTTGGGAGCTCTCCTTTGCAGTAGTCCGCTGGGGCTCGGAGCCCATCTCCTCTGCCCGCTACAAACCTGTTTGCCTCCTTCTCCTGCCAGGTCTCTCGGAACACTGGCCCTGCGACCAGAGCCTCAGGAGCCCCCATGAGTGCCAGCGAAGGGTGTCCTGGATAGCGAGACCCTGGCCAGCTCAGGGGTGGGGACCCCATCATGCCTACCGTCCTCCAGCGTCTGCAGCAGGCCACGAAGATGATGAGCCGTAGGAAAATCCTGCTGCTGGTGCTGGGGTGCAGCACCTTGAGCCTGCTCATCCACCAGGGGACACAGCTCAGCTGGTAAGGGGTCCTGGCCTTGGGAGGGGGTGGGGCCCCGGGAAGATGTGGTTCTCCTGTGGCCAGCTGTCTGGTTAGCACCAGAACTGAGAGCGCTCCTCCCCATTCCACGCACCTGCCGGAAGACTCTGTCTTCTCCTGGGCTTTGTTCCTTCCCTCTCTCCTGAAAGTGTTTTCCGTACATCTTTATATCCACACAGCCTCCCAGGGCAGGGACTGATCTTCACGCAAAGGGCTGAGTGGCTTGCTCAAAGTCACAGAGTTAGTCAGTGACTACGCTGGGACCCTAATCTAGCCCAAGACCTCCGCACACATCACGGGGTGCCTCCACAGAGGACCGCAGACTGCTCACTACTTCTGTTGTGCCGGGAAAGTCCCCTCACTTCTCCGAGCCCCCGTTTCCTCATCTGTGAAATAGAAATGATGGTATGTGTGACCCAGCCTGCCACCCTGACTCAGGACACCATGTGACAACTAACAGGAGTCTTGACCCTACTCCTGGCTCACATGTGAACCCGACAAATCTCCGCACCCCGTCAGGGCCTCCACTTCCCCATTTCCTATGTGGTCTGTCTAGGACAATGATGTCAGTGGGCCCAGTAGCCCTTGCCAGATGATTGGCTGGTCTTTAATGTCTGTGTAGACATCAGTCAGCCACGGACAGGAAATCTCAATGGTGTTCTCAAAGCTGCTTAAAGTTGTCCTCCTGACATTAGGCTTAGCAGGGTAGAAAAGGAACTGGAGAGTGGCTCGCAGTCTGAAGAGAGCTTAGGGCTCACCTGTAATCCCTGACACCTTTTCAGGGTCAAGGACACAGAAATGAAAGCTTCCTGAAGACTAGCATTGTTATCTGTTTTTTATACTATCATGTTTCTGGAGTCTAGAACAGTACCTGGCACATACAAGATGTTAAAAAAATATATTGGCTGAATAAATGAATCAAGATCCAGAGGTCTTAACAGAGTCATGTGACAAATGGGTTGCCTCAAAGCCCAAGCCACGCCTCCACAAGGTGAGGAGCTGGGGACAAAGTAAACATGAAAAAGAAAACAGAGCCCGGGCTGGCGTCGTGGGCTCAGCGGACTGAGCTCCAGCCTGCAAACCAAAAGGTTGTGGTCAGTTAGATTCCCAGTCAGGGCACACGCCTGGGGTGCAGCTGGGTCCCCAGTGGGGGGCGCTCCAGAGACAACCACACATTGATGTTCCTCTCTCCCTTCCTCCCTCCCTCTCTAAAAATAAATAAATAAAATCTTAAAAAAAAGAAAGAAAGAAAACAGAGAGCAAGAGGATTTGGTGGCTTTTTCTGAGTTGCCAGACTTCTGTAAATGGGTTTTCTTCTTCTGGTCTTCACTCTGTGTCCGCAGAGCAGAATTCCTCAAGGATCTCCAAGAACCACTGGCCCTCTATTAATTACCTACTTCTGTGTAACTGAACGGCCTTAAAACTTAGCAGCTGAGCATATCAAGCATTTATTATGTCACTTCTGTGGGTCAGGAATCCGGGTGGGGCTTAGCTGGGTGCCTCTGGCTCAAGGTCGGTTATGGGGCTGCCGTGTCATCTGAAGGTCTGATCGGAAGGGCCCCCCTTCGAAGCTCACTCATGTGGTTGTTGGCAGGCTTGACTTCTTCAAGCAGGGTGATAGACTGAAGGCCCAGTTCCTCGGGAACTGTTGCCACGTGGTACTTCCCCTTAGGGCTGTTCACAGGATGGCGGCTTGCTGCCCGTTCTGCCTGAGTTTTCTTAGAGAAAGACACCAAGTGACATCCATCATTTCTGCCCTATTCTATTCCTTAGAGGCATCAGTAAGTCCCGCCCATACTCAAGGGGAAGGAAATACACAAGAGCATGAATACCAGGAGGCCAGCAGGGATCACGTGGGTCATCTTAGAGGCCGCCTTCCATACCCCTCTACTGCTCTGTGGGTAAAGCCCAAAATAAGGCACTCTGAGGCCCATCCCACAATCCTTGGGGAGGGGCAGAAGGCAAGCTGCACACTTCTCACACCCTCCTCCCTGCACCCTTCCCTGGATCCTGCAGGTACCCCAAGCTGTTCCCTCTGAGTTGCCCGCCTCTGCGGGACTCGCCACCACGCCCCAAGCACATGACCGTGGCCTTCCTGAAGACACATAAGACTGCGGGCACTACAGTGCAGAACATCCTCTTTCGCTTCGCCGAGCGCCACAACCTGACGGTGGCCCTGCCGCACCCGACCTGCGAACACCAGTTCTGCTATCCGCGAAACTTCTCTGCGCACTTCGTGCACCCGGCCACGCGCCCGCCGCACGTGCTGGCCAGCCACCTGCGCTTTGACCGGGAGGAGCTCGAGCGCCTCATGCCACCAGGCACCGTCTACGTCACCATCCTGCGCGAGCCGGCTGCCATGTTCGAGTCGCTCTTCAGCTACTACAACCAGTACTGTCCTGCCTTCCGGCGCGTGCCCAACGCGTCGCTCGAGGCCTTCTTGCGCGCGCCCGAGACCTACTACCGCGCAGGCGAGCACTTTGCCATGTTCGCGCACAACACGCTGGCCTACGACCTGGGCGGTGACAATGAGCGCAGCCCGAGAGAGGATGCCGCCTACTTGGCGGGCCTCATCCGCCAGGTGGAGGAGGTCTTCTCGCTGGTCATGATCGCCGAGTACTTCGATGAGTCGCTGGTGCTGCTGCGGCGTCTCCTGGCCTGGGACCTGGAGGACGTGCTCTACGCCAAGCTCAACGCGCGTGCTGCGAGCTCGCGCCTGGCCAGCATCCCCGCGCCTCTGGCGCGGGCCGCGCGCGCCTGGAACGCGCTCGACGCGGGCCTCTACGACCACTTCAACGCCACGTTCTGGCGCCGCGTGGCGCATGCTGGTCGTGCCTGCGTGGAGCGCGAGGCGCGGGAGCTGCGTGAGGCCCGTGAGCGCCTGCTGCGGCGCTGCTTCGGTGACGAGCCCGTGCTACGGCCCGCCGCGCAGATCCGCACCAAGCAGCTGCAGCCGTGGCAGCCCAGCCGCAAGGTGGACATCATGGGCTACGACCTGCCCAGCGGTGTTGCCGGCCCGGCCACTGAGGCCTGCCTCAAGTTGGCCATGCCCGAGGTACAGTACTCTAACTACCTGCTGCGCAAGCAGAAGCGCCGGGTCAGCTTGCGGGCCCGGCCCGAACCGGTCCTGGACAACCCCCCACCGCCTCGGCCCATCCGGGCACTGCCCCGCATCCCCCAGGGCCACTGAACTCCCAGAGTCTGGCCTGGAGCTGCCTCCAGGTTCTGCCTCATTTGGGCCCCAATTTCCAAAAGGATTAAGCCTCACGCGATACTTGGGGGTGCATCTCCCTATCTGAGCTCACCTCCCTGGGGTGGGCTGAACCCCGCCTTCCGGGAGGGTGCTGATAGGCCCGATGGAGGCCCAGGCCATCCTGTCCTGCTTCCTAACTGACGGGTGACTTTTTACAGGCAGTCTCAGGCCTGTCCAGAACTGTCCATTCTGCTGTTTTCTGGGTCTTTTCCCAGCGAATGAGCGCAGGCCGCAGAGAGGGGCGCTGCCTGCCAGCCTCCCTGGGCTCTTGCTCTTCCTCACAGGGGTCAGAGGCCCTCACACGATCCGTCTTCCAGGTTCCACCCTCGCCACAGACCTAAGCTGCTCTCAGACTCCCAGAACCAAGAGTCCTTGGGTTGGGCTTTTAGTTTGTTTGGGTTTTTTTTAAAATAAAATATCCTTAAAATGTGCAGGTTGGGTGTCAGTCATTGGAAGCCAGATTCCCCACAGTTGAGGATGAGGCAGATACCCAAGGATGGCTGTGGGCACCATAAGGAGGGGGACCCTCCACTGCTCTTCGCAGAAGCTCACCCTTGATCGACTGGGCTGTCTCAGCCCCACTCATTCCCTTTGAGGGAATCTAAATTGTTTTTTTTTTTTAAGATTTTATTTATTTATTTTTAAAGAAAGAGGAAGGGTGGGAGAAAAACAGGAACAGAAACGTCAATGTGTGGTTGCCTCTCGTGTGCCCCCTATTACGGACCTGGCCTGCAACCCAGGCATGTGCCCTGACTGGGAATTGAACTGGTGACCCTTTGGTTCCCAGCCTGCACTCAGTCCACTGAGCTACACCAGCCGGGGCAGAATCTAAATTATTTTCATTCCGTTCAGCAACATTTTTGGAGCACCATCTCTGTCACCTGGGACACAGGTGAACAGGGCAGCCAGGGCCTCTGTCCTCCGGGAGCTCACACAGGGCACGGACACGGGTAGAAGGACAGAGAGGAAGCACTGCAGGAGGTTGGAGCAGAGCAGCAGCTCCTTGGGCGGGGCTCGGGGAGGGGGAGGCTCGCTCCAGGTCAGGAAGTGCTGGACTCCGAATTGTACCTCCCCTTTTTGCGTCACCAGCTTCACCCCTGGCCTTCTTCCCGCCCGGAGAAGACAATCCTGACCCAAAGGAGGGCCGTTCCCTGCCTCTAATGTCCTCCGGCAGCAAAACTCTCTCTTAAGACCAGCAGAGAATCAGGACTGTTACTTTTCTACTTTACAATGTTCAGCTACACTGACATACCCAGATGCGTGAGCATAGCTAACGTGGTCTGCGGTGTGCCAGCCGCTTGTGTAAGGGGCGTAGATACCTTACTCTAGGAGACGGGCACCATTTTATGGGTGAGGGAACGGTAACTTGGAGAGCCACTAGGACCTGACCCCAGACAGTATAGCTCTGGAATCTGTGCACCTAGGTGCTGTCACAGGGCGCTTCGAATAAAGCAGCTCACATGCCCCCGGCTAGGCTGACCTCAGGGCCTTCTCCCCCAAAAATGGCAAGTAGAGACACCAAGGCAGTGCTAGCAGCTCCTCTTCATTTCCCACGGAGACAGTCATTGACCTGTTTGGGCCACGGAGGTTACAGCAGTTGGTTGACAGGTCGTACGACACACCCTGGGCTGGGACGGGGGCTGCTTTGACAGCACCCCACGTTTTAGCAGCAGAGCTCTGGAAAGGCAAGTAAGGCAGTAACCACAGGCAGGCAAATGTGCAATCAGGCTTTCAGCTTTAAACAGCAGTGAAATATTGCACTAGACTCCATGCTGGGGCCCCAGGCCAGGAAGGTGTCTGTCTGCAGCTGCCCGCCCCCACTCCCCATCTCCAGCCCTAGCCTCTGGTCATGTGTTTGCCAGGAACATCCCTCACCTTGCTCTGGATCCTCCTGGGAAACTCAACTTTCAGATTTGCCATGATAGGCCTCTCTGGCCTCCCTAACACTCAGGCGGGTGGGCTCTCCTTCACAAACCTGCACCACTTCAGCAGAGAGCACAACTCTGGACTCAGAGAAATCCGGATTCAGGGACTCACTGGAACCACCAGGCCCTGGGAGATGATTTCTCCATTCTACGCGGTAGCAAGGACAGGCCCTGAGCAGGCGCTGTGTTCAACGTCAGCCTTCGGTGGCTGAGAACGGGTCCCTGGGACACCTTGGTCCAAACATCTCCAGCTTCAGCCACAACCCAGGGGAACAGCCCTGGTACCCTGGCGCCCTGCAGAGAGGCTCCGTCCATCCACACACACGGGGTGCCGCTCACTCCATGCCTGCTGTACACGTTTCCAGGGCTTCGGCAGCGGGTGAGACGTGGTCACATCTGTCTCCAGCAGATGTGTAAGTAGCAACCAAGGTGACAACTTAAATGGAGGCGATTACCTCCTTAGATGCTTTGGGCTTCAAACCCTGGCTCTGCCACCTACCGCTTACATGGCCGTGGTCTCAGCCTTCAAGCCTCACTTTGCTTACCTTTGAAGTGATTACCACCCCCCGCCGTCCCCCCCCCGGGGAATGAACCGTGTTTGACGTAAGGTGCCCAGCACGGTGTGTGGCACATGGAAATGTCCCCAAGGCACTGATGTTGTCAGGGCTCCCCCAGGCCCTACACCTTTCACGTTGCAGATGTTACAGGTCGGCACATCAATCCCAAGAGTCTTAGGCAGGTGGAAGAAAGCATTTTGGGGTAAGGGTACCTTTTCCCACTTTGCCCTAAGGCACTGTTCAGGCCAGCGGTGGCCTTGATGTTGGTGGTTATCAAAGGATGAGCAGAGTGGGGGGAACAAAGAGGAGGACAGGAGTGTCTGCCAGAGTTGTCTGGAGAGGCTCCCTGGAGGAGGGAGGTCCCAGTGGAGAACAGGGACGGGGGAGGGTACTCCAGACAGGCACCAGCACCAGGCTATGGAAGGCCTCGAATGTCCTGCTTCACAATTCGAAATGTTCTGCATGGGACGCTGGAGTAAATGGGATGGCCGGAGGTGACCAGCAGGGGAAGCCAGGCTGTCCCCAGAGCGGAGGCCGTCACCATCGCAGCCCATCTGGAGCCCACTCCTGACACAGCCGCACCCGAGGGAGGGATCTCTGCTGCACAGGAGGGGAAGGCACTGAGTTGGCAGGAGAAAGGCCTTCAATAAAGTGCGAGCGCGGCTGAGAGGAGCGCGCCCGGGGGAGCCGGCACGCTTACTGAGCGCTCGCTGCGTGCTCGGCGCTCTTCTCCGGGCTTTCTGTATTTTAATTTACTGGATTCTTTTTTTTTTTTTTTTTTTAAAGAGATGCACTCATGCTCTTTTATTTATTTTTTCTTTTTAAAGATTTTATTTATTTTTAGAGGAGAAGGGAGGGAGAAAGACAGGGAGAGAAACATCAATGTGTGGTTGCCTCCACTGGGGACCTGGCCTGCAACCCAGGCATGTGCCCTGACTGGGAATCGAACCTGCAACCCTTTGGTTCGCAGCCCGTGCTCAATCCACTGAGCTACGCCAGCCAGGGCTATTTATTTATTTTTTAAGGATTTTATTTATTTATTTTTAGACAGAAGGGAAGGGAGGGAGAAAGAGAGGGAGAGAAAGATCAATGTGTGGTTGCCTCCCACGTGGCCCCCACTGGGGACCTGGCCTGCAACCCAGGCATGTGCCCAGACTGGGAATTGAACCAGCGACCTTTTGGTTTGCAGCCCGCACTCAATCCACTGAGCTACACCAGCCAGGGCTAATTTACTGGATTCTTATAGCGCCCTGGTGAGAGGGGTATTATTGTCGTACCTCTTTCACAGAAGGGGAAACTGAGGTACAAAAAAGGTGAAGTGCCCAGGCTTACCCGCTGGAAGAAGCTGATCTGGGACAGAAAGCAGAGTGCTCGGGCTCCCAAGCCCGTTTCCATCACGGGAACACACTGTCCCACCCGCTCACACACACCCAGCAGGGGCAGCTCGTTCTCAAGGAGCCCTCTGAGATGAGCACCCTATCCCATCCCCCAGGGGCGGGCTCGAGTGGGAGGAAGGGGCAGCGGTGAGGAAGGCAGGGCACAGAGAGAGGAAGCTGGCCATCTGCCACCTCCATTGGGCACCTTCCCAGGAGGTGCCGGGGGAATGGAAAGGGGGCTGGAGGGCAGGAGCACCTGAGGGGAGGGGATGTGTTGGGGGGAGGTGAGCATGGCAGCCCCTTCCTCGGCCTCATAAACCTGAGATTAGCTCCTGTGAACCAGCAGGATTACAGGAATCTGAGGACCCCATCCAGCCATGCCTCTCCTCCCCAAGAGTCCCTGGCACGCTCCAGTGGGCAAAGGACAGGACAGGAACAGCCTCCTCCACCCCCACCCCAATCTCATGGGATTTTCGTAACACGCAGGTGGGACATGGGAGTCAGAACCTAATACCCCATTACAAATGGGGAGACTGAGTCCCAGAGAGGGGATGTGGCTTCCAGAGGTGGTGACCTAGAGCCAGGCCAGAGACAGGAGTGAGGACACTCCCATGAGCTGGAGCCACGAGAGGCAAGACCCTGGCCCTCTGTCCCGGTTTTGTCTCTGGCCCGGAGCTCCCTTCCAGGCGGGTGTCTCTGGGCTCATCAAACGCACAGTGTTCAAAACCAAACGTCTCACCTTCTGCCCAAGCCAGCTCCTCCAGTGCTCTCAGTTTCAGGGGCTGGCACCCCATTCAAGCAGACACTCAAGCCCTAGTCCTTGGTCTCTTCAACGTCTCCTTCACCTTTTCCACAGCGCCACCTACCTGTCACCATGTCCTGTATGTCCTGACTCCTGAACAACTGGCATCTCCCACTCCTTCCCCACCACATCTCTACCTTTGTCCAGGCCTTCAGAGTTTCTCTACAGGTTACATCGACAGCCTCCTCACCGACCTGCCTGCCTCAGGCTCCCCGAAGCAAGCACAGTCTCCTCTCTGTGGGCAGAGTGATCCCTTTTTTTTTTTTTTAAGATTTTATTTATTTATTTTTAAAGAGGGAAAAGGTGGGAGAAAGAGGAAGAGAAACATCAATGTGTGGTTGCCTCTCACACACCCTCTACCGGGCACCTGGCCTGCAACCCAGGCCTGTGCCCTGACTGGGAATTGAACTGGCCACCCTTTGCTTTCCAGTCCAGCGCTCAATCCACTGAGCCACACCAGCCAAGACTATTATCTATACTCTTAAGGATATCTATATCTGTGGTATATGTCTGGTGGAAATCCTATAGAATCGTGTGCTCCTTATGCACATTTCACCCAGACAGTGTTCAGTGACCTCACACTGGCAGTGGGGGTCAGCCACGGTGGGAGTAGTTAGACTACAACTCCACAAACACTATAAATCAGAGATTGACTTATTGCTTCGTTGTTCATCTAGACCAGGGATTGGCACACTGCAAGCCAGATCCGGCCCACCACCTCTTTGTGTGAATAAAGATTTACCGGAGCAGAGCCACACCCACTCATTTGCTTATCGTCCTGTGGCATTTTGCACAACAGCAGAGCAATTGCAATGGAGAGTGTGTGTCCCCAAAGCCTAAAACATTTACTACTTGGCCCTTCATGAGAAAAGTTTGTTATTCATTAACAAAAATAAAAATATCAGCCAACACTCACATCAGAAGTACATGGGGAGAAATGGGTATTAAACACTCATCAGCATATCGCTGCCTGAAGGTGCTGCGCCCCTTCAAACCTCCATTCTGTGCCCACAATGCTTTTTTCTGCTGCTCCCCCTGGAGAGCTCGTACCCATACTTCAAAACCCAATTCAAGTGTCCCTTTTCCCATGCTGCCTGTATCAGTTAGCTGTGTGCTGCGTGACAAACCACCGCAAAATATAATCGCTTTAAAAAACTATTTCTCACTAGATTCTGGTTCTTCTCTGTGGTTCCACTGAACTGGGCTGAGCTTGACCGGTCTCATTTTGCTAAGCTCACTCATAGACCAGCTGCCAGGGGGGCTGGGGGCTGGGGGCAGGCTGGTCTAAGGTGGCCTCAGCCAAGGTGACTCAGCTGTGCTCCATGTGGTCTCTCTTATGTTTTCTGTTTGTCTGTTTGTTTAAATAGCAAACATTTATTTCCCACAGTTTCTGGAGCTGGAAGTTTGAGGCCAAGGTGCCAGTATGGCCGGGCTTTGGTGAGGGGGTCCCCTTCCAGGGTGCAGAAAGTCAGCTTCTCTCTGTAGCCTCATGTGGTGGAAAGAACACAGAAAAATCTGGTCTCTCTGATCTTTAGCAGATGAGCCTGGGCTTGTTCTCACTGGCCAAGCGTGGGTCCAAGAGAGCAAGGGAAACAGGCAAGTTCTCGCTTTAGCACTTCCGCCACATTTGATTGGCCAAAGTAAGTCACAAGGCCAGTCCGTATTCGCGGAGTAGGGACACAGATACTGTGAAGTCACATTTCAAGGGGCATTCTGGATAGAAGGCGGGGGCAGAACTGGGGCTGTTTATGTACTCACTCTACTCTCCCCTCTTTCCTCGAGCCGCAGCGCTGCTCCTGACTCAGGGTTCATGCAGCGCTGCTCGGAGGCAAAAAAACAAAGCCTGGCATCAGCACTTGGCTATCGTGAGGGGTCTACCAGAGACATCGATCCGTTTGCCTTTGTGCACAAAGGCACAAGACATGGATGGAGCACTGGGGCTCTTCTAACAAAGAACACTGGCAGTTTGTATGTCTTTTAAAGTTACCATATCAGCCAGGATTTGATCAGAGAAACAAAGTTATTGGGAGCAATTATATATGGGAAAGATGTATTGTAGGGAGAAGACCCTATGTAATTGTGAGGGTTGGTTATATAAGACTGTTGTCTCTTTAGCGGGTGCTGGAGCCTCAAGCAGCCGGCAGGCAGCTGGGATAAATGGGCGGTGGGGGAAGCGAGAACACACTGGCATCTGTGAGGATGAGCTAGAACCCACAGTACAGGCCAGAAGCCGCATCCCCATTCTGCTGCATCTCAGCCTCCAACTTTGATGACGCACAGGACCTACAGGAGAAGCTGGCACACTGCCAGGGAGCTAAACATACACCTGCAACAGGAGTGACAGAAGTTGGAGGGTCTGGCGACAGCTGGAGGAGCCGTGGACCCAGCTGCTGCCAGCAAGGTGAGCCAGCAAGGAAGGTCATTGCGAATGAGCTGTGACTGCTTCTGGTGGCCCCGTGCCAACCTTCCTAGTGCAAAAAGGATACAACTCCTGTTTCACTCCTACTCTCCAAATCTTGCACAAAATGTCACTTGTGGCCCCTGCTAAATCAGGGCTGTAGGGGAGAGAATTCTGGGAAACATAGTTCCAGCTCTGCTAAAATGACAGATTCACTGCAGCTACAGATGTTAATTTGAATATTATACCCATGGAAATCAATTAGGACCAGAGGCCTTTAGAGACCCAAGGCCACAGTCCTGAGGCCCTCAGACGTGTGCCGTGGTTATTCCCCCATCCCAGCATGTACTTCGAGATTAGTCCTCAGCAGCTGGCAGAATCCCCCACCGGTTCCCTGACACCGCAAAAAAGAGGGCCAAGCAGAAACCCCTGGAATGTTCCTCTCACCCCTGCCAAGTTATAAACCCAAAGTGATAGCACAACCCTGGGGAAATAGCAGAGCTTAGTGCCACCACCAAGGATGTGAGAGATGCAACGGTAGTGATTCTAAATACATCCCCTTATAACTCACCTTTTTTTTACAGGCGAATAAGGGAACTCAATGATGCGGAGATGCCAGTCATAGCTACGAGTCTAGATGTGATATCTTCATTGGAGAAAATCAATGCAAACCCCAGCAACTGGTGTGTGGCTATTGAACCAGCAAGTGCTTTCTCTTCCGTTCCCCTGAGTGTGGTCAATTACACTCAGTTTGTATTTACATAGAACGGGTTTTTCCATTCTCCTGCAAACTGCAAGGTCCAGAGGGACCGCAAGAGTTTTGACAACACAGAGAACACTATGCTGATACATTCAATGGATGCCATTATGCCAGCTGGACTCTGAGCAGGAAACAGCAAGCACCTCAGCTGCCATAGACATGGGTACGCCAGTGACTCGGACATGAACCCTGTGGAAGTTCAAGGGCCTGCCACGGCAGGAAAGTTTCTAGGGCAGCAGAAGTCTGGGGAGCGTCAGATATCTTCTAATGTGAGAGCCATGCGGCTGTCCGCACACCATACACCAGAAAGAAAGAGGAGTAACATACGGTGGGTCTTTCGGGTTTTGGAGCCAGCCCACGTGGCTTGTGGACAAGGCGCTTGGACTTGCGTACGCGGTAAACTATAAATATGACGGTGGTAGATCCAGATCTAAAAAAGGCTCTTCAGAAGGCTATGATGCAAGCTACCCTGGCACTTGGGCATCATGCCTGGTATGTCCACGTGCCTGACTTAGGTGTCAGCCAAAGACGCCATGTGGTACCTCTGGCAAGTCCCAATAGGAGGATCACAGTTACGACTCTTGGAGTTTTAGCCGTGCTGGCCTCTGCCAACAAGTCTACATTCCAAAAAGCACTTTCTGGCTTGTCACTGGACCTTGGTAAAGGCTGACTGCCTGCTTTATGGAACGCCAAGTGATTATGGGAACCAAGCATTCTTGATAAACTGGGTGTTCTCTGAGTCACAGAATCGTGACATTGGGCCCGCACAGTTGCATCCCACTGGGGACTGGAGCGGGATAGGCGGTACCTGGGCCGAGCAGACCCAGAACGCACAAACGAACCGGCCAGGCAGGTGCTGTGGAGCTCCGTGGTGTTTGTTGCTCCAGCTGCACCTCCTCTCCCTTTGTTTACACTCAACAGCTTCAAGGGGAAGAGGAAAAATGATTCGTGGAAGGCTCTGCACAGTAAACCAGGGCCAGCCCCGTTCAGAGGGCGCCCTGGAAGTTGGTGGGGAAGGGAGGGAAATCTCCCCAGTGGGAGGAGCATGGGGCAGTAGGTGGGTTATGCTCTTGGTGTGGAAGGAAAGAAGGCCTGTGATGCAGATTGTCACGAGCTCATGAGCGATATCTGAGGGGCCGGCCACTTGCAGGGACTTGGAAAGAAGACAACTCGGGAACTGGATGATGTGCTTGTCGGTCTGGACAGAGGTCTGCAGAAGGCTTCTGAAAACGCTTACAGAATGCAAGCGTATTCATGTCCCACGTAAACTCCCACAAGGAGGCAGTCGGCAGCGGCGCCCTCCCCATGTAAGATGACCTGTGCTATTGATTCAGCCTGTCTCTTTCCCCGGCAAACTGGCATTTCTCAACGGACCCAGGGGAAGGGCAAAGCCACTGGCTTTCTGTGTGTGATAGGAGATTTCTGTGCTCTTGGCCTAGCTTTGCCATTGACCTGGTGGGTCACTTTGGACCATTCCCTTCCCTTTCTTTGACCTCAGTTTCCCAAGTTTACAGTGAAGGAGTTAGTCTCAATGATCCTTGATTCTGAGCTGTAGCCCAGTGGGAGGCGTTTGTGAATGAGGCCTGGGGGGGGGCTGCTGGTGACGTCATAGAGGGAAGTGTTCCATGAGAAGGGCCAGGCCTTCCTCGAAGCCCCGCTGCCACAGCTTCGGTGAGAAGGGCCATGCAGTCAGGGGCCTGCTGGGCTTCTGTCTTGAGCTCTTCCTGTTCAGGGTTCCCGTCATCATCATGGATCAACCTTCAACGGCTGAAAAGGCTCCAAAGGAGGCAGACACCAGTGACTCCAATGTGTTCTCTGACCCCAGCTCGTCACCCCGGCGCCACAGGTCAGGTCACAGCGGGGCCCACCGCCATCGCAAGTCCCATCACCTTGGCGGATCTCAACACCAAGGTGAATTCCTAGACTTCCCTGACCGTTCTGTCTCCCGCATTTCGTCCCGCCATTCGTCCCGCCATTCGACGCGCCGCCGCCGCCGCCGCCGCCGCCACTCCCCCTCCCCCCATCATGGTGGAGCCCACCGCTCCATACCCCTCGTCCTGTCTGCGTCCCGGGACATCGTCCTCTCCCACCATTCCTATGCCGAGGACTTCTTGGATGAGGAACAGCACCAGAGTAGCAGGAGACCTGATAATGGACCCCGCCGCCACAGTGGGTCTGGCGCCCCTGGGGTGCCCCGCCGCCACAGCGGGTTTCACCACCACAGTGACATTGCCCATCACAATGGGCTCCCTCCAGAAGGTGAGCCTCACTACCACAAAGAGTCCCCCCATGACAGTGATGCCTCTGACCAAGGGGGGCCCCAGGACCACGAGGCTTCCGACCCCGGCAGACACCGTCAGCACCAAGCCCACCACCACAGAAGGCCCGCTCATCCCGGAGAGGCCCATCCCCACCCTGCCCACGGGGGGTCCTCCAACCAAGCCATGCCTCACTACTCCAGCGAGCGCCGCCACAGCCACCTCGGCCACCGCGGCGAGCACCGCCAGAGGGAGGGCGAGCACGGCGAGGAGCACCACCAGGCCGGCGCCCCGGGCTTCGGCTTCGGCTTCGGCTCGCGCAGGTCCCGCAGCGCCGTCGGCGTCGGCCCCGCCCACTCGCGCTCGGCCGCGCTGCCCGCCGGCGTGGCGCGCGCTCGGAGCTCCACTCGACCCCACCACGCGGGGCACCCGCAGGCCGCCAAGCGCTCCAGCAAAGTCCATCCTCAGGATTCCGGCTCTAAAACCTCAGCAAGCTTGGCTGAAGATGAGCAACTTCAGAAGCGCAAAAGTGAGTCTTCGTCCTCCCCTCCAACTCCCACTGCGCGGCCCAGACTCCAGACCCCAGACCTCACTCGGGCCCTGCACCCACCTTGCACAGATCCCGGGGCTTGCCTCTCCCTGCAGGTAAGTCTGATTGGCTGTTCACTCACCGGACTGCTCGTCATCCGGTCATTCATTCCTAGGAGTAGGCACCTCTTCAGGCCATCGGTGGTTTGTTCATTCAGTCACTGCTTTATTCCTTCACACGTTCACTTCTCGAACATTCCCTCTGACCTAATATGGACCTTGGCAGCACAGGGAAGACCAGCCCTCAAGGGACTTCAAGGCCGGAGGTGGTCACTTAACCAACCAGTCCCAGACTACCCAGTGATGGAGACCTATCCTCCATGGCAAAAACATTTGTGGATTCTATTTTTCCATATTCCCCCCCTAAACTGTGAGCTTCTTAAGGACAAATACCCGGGAGCAGTCCCTGAAGGAGGGCCTTGATTGAGGGCAGGGAGGGACCTTGGCTGCTGATGCACAACCCCCCAACCTTGCCCCCCCCCTTGGAGTTCAATAAACAGGGCAACAGCCACACAGACAAGCAGAGGTGGGTGCATGTCTAACGGGCGGGGGGAGGGGAGGTAGGGAAGGAGGCCAAAAGAAGGTGTTTCAGCAGAATCTTCCAGGGAAAGGGAGAGCTGGCTCAGAGGATGGGGTGGTGTGGAGGATCGGGTTTTCCACACAGAAGGTGCCTTGTGAGTAAAGAAAGGTGTGGAGGTGTAGGAGCACAAGCCCTCAAGATGTGCTCGGGCAGACCCCGAGCCCCAGACACACCGGCATCGACCGGGGAAGGAGTCGGGCCTGTGGCTGCGGTACCAATACAGGGCCGACACAGAGGATGAACCACAGCCCAGCCTGAGAGGGGGCTGGGGCGCCCCAGGCCCCACTCCCACACAGACTGACCTTCTGGCTCCCTTACAGCGGGCAGGGTCCAGCGGGCTCACAAGAAGCTGCACCATTGGCTGTGGGAAAAATTCAGCGACCTCTTTAATGGCTTTCGGAAAATGCTCAGGGGCATGACTGACTCCCTGGTCTTTGATGCCTTCATCTTCTTCATCGTCTGCCTCAACACCATCATGCTGGTGGCCCAGACCTTCGCTGAAGTCGAGATCCGGGGCGGTAAGAGCCGGGAGCCCCGTTCATGTGAAGGAGGAGGCTATGGATGTTGATTCAGGCCTCCTGTCAGCCTGACTCAGTGCCGAGTGATTCGTATAACTTAAACTTATTTGACTCTCACCCCTGGGAAGCGGACGGCATTGCCCAGTATTAGAGATGAGGATAGCTGAGGTCAGCCGGGCAGCCGGAGACAGAAAGGCCCGCTGAACTGGAGGATGTGCTGTTTGCGGCTACGGCCACGAGGTGGCGTGTCCGCTCTAAGTTTGCCGCTTTGCGCGGATCGGTGCCTGGAATCCAGGCGCGCCAGGAGATTCTGGGGAGAGCCTAGACGGGTGAGCGTGGAAAACCGGAGAAGGCGGCCCCTCAAACCCGGGGGGGCAGGATAAAGTGAAGGACATACGCTAAGGAGAGAAGGAGAAGAAGAAGAACGGCTGACATGTCTTGCATGCGCTCTGGTTCGGGCTCTGTTAAATGCTTTTCACGCTCAGGAAAGCTCTATCAGGCTGGCTGTGACTGTCACCATTTACAGGCGAGAGAACTGAGGCACAGAGCAGTTAAGACACACAGCCGTTTGAGCAGAGCTAGAGCCGTCTCAAATGGCTGCGTGTGAGGTTCCCATGGGGAGGAGAGCGGGGCCAGGGTTACCAGGGATGACCCTGAGCAAGCCCCTGGTGTCCCTGCAGAGTGGTACTTTATGGCCTGTGACTCCATTTTCCTCTCCATCTACGTGGTGGAAGCTGTGCTCAAGATCATTGCCATGGGCCTGGACTATTTTCATGATGCCTGGAACAACTTAGGTGTGTGGGGATGGGACCCGGGTGTGTGTGTGGCAGGGGGTGGGGGGAGCCACTGAACTGCCTGAGGGAGGCTAAGGATGAAAGGGGACGGGAGCAGGGTTGCCGGTGTTGGGAGGGCTGCGGGTGGCACTCAGGCACCCTGTGCCCCCAGACTTCGTCATCGTGGTCATGGCCGTGCTGGAGTTCTCACTCATGCAGTTCAACTCCCGCTCCTTCAAGCACACCATCTACAACCAAAGCGTCTTCCGGATCTTCAAGGTCTTCAAGAGCCTGCGGGCCCTGAGGGCTGTTCGGGTCCTGCGGAGGCTCAGGTCGGCGGGGCCACAGCTGCCCGCCCTGGTGTGGGGACTCCGAAGGAAAAGGGGACATGGACCTGGACCTGTTGCAGGGAGGGGGGAGGGGGAGGCTGCAGACTCCAGCCCGTTTCTGATAGGCCCTCTGTCAGATTATCCTCTTCGTTTTCCAGAGAGGGGCCGGGACTCTTCCCAGTCATTAGCATGTCAGGGACCCCTTGGGTTCAGCATCATCTCTGGCTCCTGGGCACAGAGCCCGCACGCCACTGACTGCCTCCCTGTGGACCTCTGCCCACAGCTTCCTGACCAGCCTCCAGGAAGTGACCGGGACCCTGGTGCGGTCCTTGCCGTCCGTCGCCGCCATCCTCATCCTCATGTTTACCTGCCTCTGTATCCTGCGTTGCGGGGGCTGGGGCGGGAGCCTGCCAGGCCTTGGTGGGAGGTGGGGGCGGTGTAGGGACCCGGGCCGGGAGGACAGGGTGAAATAGGCCCTGCGAGCCTGGTTTGGCCCTGACAGCCAGTCCTCTTCTCTGTGGTGCTCCGGGCGCTGTTCCGCCAGTCTGACCCCAAGCGCTTCCAGAACATCCTCACCACCATCTTCACCCTCTTCACCTTGCTCACTCTGGACGACTGGTCCCAAATCTACCTGGACAGCCAGACCCATGGTGGGGCAGGCCCCAGGCTGGGTGCAGGCCAGGATGCTGGCCGGGCGGGCAGACCCTGAGGGCTGGTCCCCCCATCTCCAAAGTGCGGCTTCTGGTGCTTGCTGGCAGTGGTGTGGTGAGGGCCGGCGGGGAAGTCACAGCTCCAACCTCCCCCCACAGGCGCCTGGCACATCATCCCCATTCTCATGATTTACATCATCATCCAGTACTTCATCTTCCTCAAGTAAGGACGCTGCCCTGCTCTGCTCCCCACTCCACTCCACTCCCCCACCCAACCCCGGGGCAGCCCCTCCCAGCCCTCTCGCCCTGGTCAAGCCAGGATGAACCCAGAGAAGGGTGCTGGCCTCTCCTCCAGCCTCATCCTTGAGAGCACCCTACTGTTCCCCCACCTCCAGCCTCGTGATTGCCGTCCTGGTGGATAACTTCCAGATGGCACTGCTCAGAGGCCTAGAGAAAGTGAAGCAGCAGGTACCAAGCAGGGTGGGATGGGGAGACCAATCAGGGAAGCGTGAGGAAGGGGTGCAGAGGCTGGAGGGAAGGCAGGCGGCTGCTCCAGGGAGCAGGCATGGGGCTCTGCCAGGACCGAGGCCTCTTCTTCCCAGAGGGCCAACGAGATCCAGGAGCTGCTGCTGTATGAATCCCTGGCAGACTTCGGCAACGCAGGTATCGGCCCTCCCCTCCTTCCGCTCTCAGACACAGGATTCCAGGCTCAGGTTTAGAGTTTTAGAATCTTGAGGCTCAAGAGAACGATCTTTCTTTCTAATTTTTATTTTTTTGACAGAAAGGGGAAGGGAGGGAGAGAAACAAACATTGATATGAGAGAGAAACATTGATTGGCTGCCTCCCCCATGAGCTTTCAAAGCTTACAACTTTGGTCCAAAGATACTAAGGCAATCCTCCAAAAGCCAATTAAACTGAGAGTCAATTCTTGAAAGACCCGTTGGCAAAATGACTAATTAGCCAAATTATGATTTACCAAACATTCGTTTCTGTTAATAACTTAAGTTTACAGCAGCAGTTTTACATGAGATGGTTTCACCTGTCTGAGGGTTTTGTCAAGGTCAGATACACCCTTGTCCAAAAATGAAGTTTCCTGTACGTGTTCATATTTACACACGTGACTTTCCGTGTGAATTTATTTTGAGCCCATGACTCTGCTTCCTGCTGAAAGATCTTCAGAGCCCTGGCTGGTGTGGCTCAGTGGACTCAGCGGCAGCCTGTGAACCAAAAGGACACCAGTTCGATTCCCAGTCAGGGCACAGGCCTGGGTTGCGGGCCAGGTCCCCAGTGAGGGTCATGTGAGAGGCAACCACACATTGATGTTTCTCTCCCTCTCTTTCTCCCTCCCTTCCCCTCTCTCTAAAAGTAAATCAATAAAATCTGAAAAAAAAAAAATCTTCAGAACTTTAGAATTGGGGCTCCATGCTCCCACTCTTAGGACCACTAACACCAGAGGAACAAAGGTCCTCCGGGGTCACCTGCTCCTGCCCTGCCCTCTCCATCAGGGACAGACACTCAGTGAAGAAAAAAAGCTTAAGCGAAAAATTAATTGGCTCAATTTGCTCTTTTGCTCCCTGCCTATTTCTGAGCCAATCACTGCAGCCAAAAGGATAGGCTGTTCGATTGGCCAGGCCTGAGGTGCACATGGAAAGCTGCTACACACTCTGCGCCTGGAGAAGCGAGCTCTTTGAGGGAGTCCTGGGCAAAAACTTGTCAGCCCCTGTTTGAACATCTCCACGGCGCGTGGGGTTTCCTCCACTCCCTCTCCATCCAGGCAGGTCCTTGAGCTCCCCGCTCTTTCTCCACGCCCAGAGCCTGAAGAGGCGATGAGTGAGCACGCCAAGCAGAAGCGCCTCCTCGAGAAGAAATTTGGGACCATGACTGAGAAGTAAGGAGACCGAAGGGAGGGGAGGCCTTGGGTCTGAGGGGAGAGCTGGGCTGGCAGGAAAGGTCCACGGGCCCCTTCTGTGGCAGGGGGTGGAGCACCGAGGCATATGTAGAGCCTGTGCGTCAGATGTGCAGAACATGAGTGACTTCTGCCACCAAGAGTTATCCTGTGCCACTGAGAGTATCCCCCAGCAGCACCAAAAGGGCTGTGAGGCCAGGCCCACAGGCAGAGGCTGCGGAGAGGCCCTGGTGAGCAGCGATTCTGCTCATCTTCCTGAAGGAGCGTCCCTGGCCCCTGCTCTGGGCCAGACTCTGCGAGGACTCAGGGACACAGAGGATGCAGAGGAGCACCTGCCCACACAGGCCCCACCTTGCGGTTGTGTTGGCTTTCAGCGAAGTGCAGGGATGAGGCGGGGGGGTCAGGGAACAGCATAGGTCGAGGCGGATGGGCCATAGCCCATTTCCGAGGACTTGAGTGGTCAGCTGGGCCAGGACGGCTAGGGGCTCAGGGCTGTGCTCAGGGTGGGGGCACCTTGGCACAGGCTCCTGCTGCCTGGCTCCCAGAGAGCTCTGTCTCTGAAAACTCCCCCCCACCCCTCCAGATTGGCTCCAAAGCAGCGGACAGGGCCGCCTGACTCCTGCACCCACGGGGCGCTCATCACCCCCCGACAGAGCCCAAGCCCCCAGGGCCCCCGTGACCAAGCTTTTGCCAACCTCGCTCATGTTGCTGCAGCCACTGCCGCCCCCTCACACCCTTGCTTCGCCCACAGTGTTTCCCAAGCAGAGCACATAGTCCTCCACCTCCAGGCCTTTGCCCACACTGTCCTCGCTCCCTGGAATGTGCTCAGCTTGCCGATCCCAGGCTCAAGTGACCAAGAGTTGGGAGAGCTGAGTTCCAATCCTGCTCACTCCACCCCTCGGCCCTCCTGTCTACCCTCCACGCTCCAGCTCTCCGGCCATCAGCCTCGCCTGGGCCCTCTGCCTCCCCGAGGATAAGGTCCAGGCGTCTTGCCCTGACCTTGCCTGGGTGTCTCCACCTCCAATCCAACCTTTCCCTGTAACTCCCTCCCTGAGGCCTGCCCAGCCCCACAGGATGCGCCCCGCTGCTCTGGGATAGGGAGCCGGGAGCCCTGCGTGAGCCCAGCCAACGCTCACACCTTTCAAATTCAGCCAAGCGGCACTTGCTCCGGAAGCC